>OZ035960.1:16423402-16845902 GCA_964034945.1 Chrysopilus asiliformis
CTCCACTAAACTCTCGGAGAGTAACTCGCCAGATACGAACGGCGTTTGAATTTTGCGAGTCGCTCTCGAGAACTTGCCAAATCAGGATGTCAAAAAAATCAAGATATTGAAAAATCGCGGAAATTTACTCTCAAATGGACAACCTCCTGCGAGTAACTCTCGAGAGTTTTTGAGAGTTACTCGCGGATTTACTCTCATGTGGAGCGGCACCTTTAGAATTATACGATAAAACGCACCACAAAGCAAGGAATTTTACATAGCTTTATTTGAAAATTTCTACAGAGTTTTAATTTCTAAAAAAATTACCCTTTCCCCCAATGATCTTCCAGTAATTCAAACAATGATTCTCGCACTAATATAAAACTTTCTATTTTCGTGTGAAACTTTGTAGATTTAAAAAACAAATTGTCAAAAAAAGTTAAAACACGTTTTTAGATTTTTTTCCACCGAACATTAAATGGGAACGTTTAAAAAAACAGTATTGAAAATAAATCCAATAAAAACTAGCAGAAAATGACCACATTTATGAGTATTAAGAAAATTCTGATAACATTTACAAGGCCATTTAAAAATGTGCTGTGCTTACTAATGAAATTTCAAAAGAACTCTCACTTTTATTTTTAAAAAAATATCAAAACTATTTAATTGATTTGCCCCAAAGGTGTATAAAATGTTAAGTTCAGTCAGACCCAACTAACAGTCAAAACAAATATTTATTTGTAAATAAAATAACAATTAGCAGAAATACTAGTATGTTTTTATGCAAGCGGGATTTCTTTTGAATATCTTCCGAATTGCCCGTAAAAATTTTATGTTTGTCACGTTTAATAAAGATTATTTCAAAAAACCTATAGTAGCAATTTGCAAATGGCACATTATCAATCTATTTATAGAATAACTATAGATGACTATCTCCGACCGGAGTTGAATAAAGATTTTTAATTTTCACCTTGGTTTTTGACATAAAAAATGACTCAACGTTCAGCAAATTACAATAAAATTCAATATTTATCATTAAACATTTAAGTAGTCTAAACGTAGTCTAGGTGCTATTAGAAAATTATATTGAAAACTATTCTCTCAACCCCATCACTGTTGATTACTTTAAAATATTTCTATAAAACGCAAATGGTATTTAAAAAAAAGATCCGGGTGAAATTGAAGGTCAGATTCGTAAAACTCACTCGAATCGTTAAAAAAATATTTAGACTAAAGAGAAATATTTTTACACAAAATTCTAGGAATTCAAGAATCGATCCGGGTTCGTTGAGCTCATATGATTACATCTAAGCGATTTTCTATGAGATGTTTAGTAATACAGTAATTTATTCATAAACAATTCAATCAATCAGAGGTGTTTGCATAGATGTTCAGTCGGGCGATACGGGGGCAATAAATGAAGATTGCATTGATGGAATGGCACATTTTAAAAAAAAAATGCATAAAACATTTAAGAACCCGACTTTGTACTTGATGATCAGAGAACAATGGCAAACAGGGCCGTACCGACTGGGGGGGGATGGGGGGGGAGGCTCCCCCCCCAATAAGTCTTCAGTTGGGAATTTGACCCTTAGGAGTTGGGAAATCTCACTTCTTGAAGATGTGAGATTTCCCAAGTTGGGAAATCTCTTTTGTCGATTTTCCAAAATCCCAACTTGTCTTTTTCTACCTCAAATTTTCTATTAGTGAACAAAGGCGTGTTTTATGACTTGTTTGTGTTTCCACATGCCATTCTGCTTTGGCGACAGCGTCACAGCGAGTTGGGAGAGAATGAATAAAAGGCTTTGAAAGAGTAGAGTAGACACTCGACCATGGGGGGAGTATAATGTTCTCATCAGTTTATGGCACAGAACTATATAACATAGTATGGTGACACAAAGCTCTGCTGAAAAATGGTCCCAAAAGTATTTCCCTCTTTATCATACTTAAACGCATCCACTGAACTGTATAATATCGCGAAATTCAAATTTCGTCCGCCGCGAAATTCAAATTTCACAAGTTTGAGACTAACTTTATGCGCCAACACCATTCCGAAAGTCTATTTTCCTTTGGCAGCTCACGGTTTAAACGAAAGAACTATATTTATAGTCATACGGTTATCTCGCTCTTACTTAACTCGTTTTGATTCATTGAACTGTATTGAAATGGGACCATTTGAGACAGCAAATCGAGCGATCTAGTATATTCGTGCTGAAACAGTGAGTTTTGAAAATATAGTGTAATTGTTGTACCATCGGTGTTCGGATTTTTTAAACAAATGAATAGGTAAGAACTGTTTCAAGTAATATGTATTTAATTTCTTATAAGTTTTTGTCAACACTGGATTCGGATAAAATCTGAATACAAAAGAAAGTGCCAAAAATAAGCGATATAAAGTCAAATGTACTTCTTGTGGTCACAAGTCGCATAAGATTATTAGTGTTTACCCTTTATTTAATTGTGAAAAATAAAAAAAATTTACTTTCTTCTACGGAGTGCAATAAAGTATTGTATTCATGAAAAATTTCGACCTCTTAATTTTGCCTAAAAAAAATTTCCCGATCACTCCTGAGTCGATTGGAGTCATATTAAAAAAATGTCGTTCTGTCTGTCAGTCTGTCAGTTTGTCTGTCAGTCTGTCAGTTTGTCTGTCAGTCTGTGTACAAGATTTCTCAAAAACTAATAAAGCTAGAGCCATGAAATTTTATAGGCATGTTGGGTCCTGAAATGGGACGATCCTATCAACTTTTGGTGGAAATCCGTTAACCGGAAGTATCCAAAATGGCGGTTTTTCAAAAATCGCAATTTCGTTTTTCTCGATTTACTCCCAAACTACGCGTTTTTTAGTGGCCTTAAGTACGACGAAACTTTTAGAAAATAAAATTTCCCACACTTTTGTCTTTAGATATAACTCGATATCTCAACCTGTTATCGAGATAAAACGTTATTTCCAAAAAAAAAAACAGTTTTTGCGATTATCTTGAAAACTAATGGGGTTTTGCTGACTGAATGTATGAAGTGAAATAATGAGAATGACATTCTGCACAATTTTGTTTCTTACCGTTATTGAGATATTTAGATTAAAATATAAAAAAATATGTTTTTGCAAATTACTGGCAAACTAACGTTTTTGATATTTTTGAATAAACCAAGAATTTATTGGGATGTCGTCTTAGGTTGACAACGCGACAGGGCTCTAGCGTAAATTGCGCAGGATCGTAGATTTTGTAGAAGTAAGTTTTGTGTTGACCACAACTGATATTTCATTATATCAGTTGTTTCTTGTCAGAGATTCTGGGCAAGGAAAAGAAATTTTTATTATGTACATCCCAGTTGGGGAAAATTAGATGTTCGAGTTGGGAAAATTGAGACGTCTCCCCCCCCAATCCAGAACCTTCGATACGGCCCTGATGGCAAATTAAGGTGATATCAACATCTTAATCATGTCAAGCATAAAAATGAATTACTGAAGTCATTGAATTGCATTGCATTGTTCTTCGCTTTGCTATTCATCTAACTTTTATTGCATTTAAATTTCTAAAAAAATAAAAAAATATGATTTGCATAAATCGCAGTTTAACGGATGTTACGGATGTTGATCTTTATTCTGATCCGCTTTAGATATCGTGTTAGGAGTACACTAAGGGTATTCACAGTCCTCTTTTAATTTTCGGTATTCGGTGTTTTCGGTAATATTAAAAGACTGAAAATATTCTGCTGTGAACATCCCACAGCACAGATTTGAGAACAGCGCTGTTATTGGATACGTGACCAAATCATGAACTGCGAATTTGATTGCCACATACCTTTAAATCCATGTTTGATGTATTTTTTTGAATTTGAATTGTGGAAACGGCTATCAAAATTGAAAAAAATTTGCAGTCCGATGAGATTAACAAAAAACCAGCGAGAAAATTTGACAACTAAAAACATTACTAGCGCCACTCGCGGTTGATTCTTGATACCGAATAACCGGGCCGGAAAACACGACTCAAGGCATGTCTGCAATTACCGAATCCGGTAATTCATTTTTACATGAACCAAATTACCGTCTCGGTAAAAATCTGTTAAATTTGACTGAATTACCGAGCGGTAAAATTACTCGCAATTTGAAAGAAGACTGTGAATACCCTTACTGTTCTTTTAACGAATTTGAAGATTTTACAATATGGATATTCATGAAACCAGGCAAAATTACCGATTGCGAATTTGCGCATTTTTACGTGGAAGAACGCAGCCTTCTTATAATTTGTGCAGATCGATCAGCTTTTTCTCTCAACAGCCACAAAATTACAAATTTTAAAATTCCGATGACTGAGGATTTTCGGTTAAAATGCGTGAATATAAAAAGATAAAACTTACTTTTTATTTGCCGAGACGTTTCGATTAGAGCCTATCGATAGACCGGATGATCGGATAATTATTATAAAAACTTGTGATCATTAAGATTCATTATATATAAAGGGTCTTTCAACAAGGACATAACAATTTTGTATTTTAATAAAAACGCACCCCAAAACTTTTTTTATGATCTGGCAATGCTAAAACGTCAGTCAAGGTTTACATTTTTATCATGGTGAAGTTCACGAACGAGCAACGTTTGGACATTATTAAAACTTACTATCGAAATTCTGAGTCGGTGGTCGCAATCGTGTAATCTCGAGAAATGGTCCGGTCGAATGGCCGCCTCGCTCATGCGATTTAACGCCGTTGGATTTCTTTTTATGGGGTTATGTTAAGTCGTTGGTTTATGCCAACAAGCCAACAACATTAGAGGAGCTCAGGAACAATATCGAATGCGAAATTGCCAACGTTCCAGCCGATATGTGTGGAAGAGTGGTGGATAATTGGCTCCAAAGAATCAATCTGCAAACGTGCTAGCGGTGGCCATATGAACGACATCGAATTTCATACTTAAATGTAACATGTCCACTACACCTGGAATAAATTTCAGCCCGATATCTCAATTATTCTGTGTTTTATTTAAATAAAAAATTGTTATGTCCTTGTTGAAAGACCCGATATTTTTTTAAATATTACGTTGCATATTTAATGATATTATTGATGATTGCCAATAATATTTTAGTGTGATTTCCTTTTTTGAGCCAAAAATTGTAGGAAAATGGCAATCCATTTTAAATTTCAAACAATTTTTTTTATTATAAATAAATAGCACAAAATGTGAAACTAATTTAACTTATGACAAAATTCGTCAAGTCACCTAAATATAAAAACTATTCATAATAGTACGATATATTAATAACCACAAAAGATGCCTATTAATTATGTTGAAACTAAAGAAATCAGCTTGTATTTGACACAATTTAAAATTTTACTTATAAAGACGTTTTTGTGTCACGCGTTGCCGTAAATCTTCTAATAAATTAAATTATTAATTAGCAAAAGTCAGGAAATTTAAAATTTGAGAAACAAAAACCGCTTAAAAAGGAATTACGTTGAATAATAATTGCAACATATTGTGTAAAAAAAATGTATAAATCTTTTTATTGTTTAAGAAATTTAAAATCTTTGTACTGAAATATCTAAAGTAGATGTGTTTCTATGTAAATGTGACTTTGTTAAAAATATGTCATCAATTATGTCGTTACATCGTTAATTTTTACAAACTGAAATTTAAAATATGACAAAAGATGTTAATATTCCAAATGACAACAAAAAAAAATTTTCTTTTTCAAAGGAATAGATTAAAAATACTTGAGATTAGGGAGAGCGAACTCTTATTTTAAAATTGCATAATTTCCAGCGTTGATTAATTTTGCTACAACTTCTGGATTTTTATGACTGTATTACATAGATCTTACAAAAAAATCGTGCAATTGTGAGGGGTATGTGAGTTCGGAAAACCCCCTAAAATTCGGAAATCCGGAACACCCCCGAGGGTTCGAAAAACTCCCGAAAGTTAAAAATTTAAAAAAACATTGCAATTGAACCTTGGAATTGAAAAAAACCTTATTTTTTTAACGTATTAATCGAAATTGCGTTGATTTTTTTTAGTATTTCTTAAAAACATCAACGGATGGTTCTGTTCAACAATAATATTCTAAACGAGCATTGAAGCGAAAATATCTATTATGTCGTTCGCACATGACTATAACCTTTTTTTAACCCACGGATCCTAAAGCCGTCAAAGGATTCAGACTTTCAACTTTAAATTCTAAAGCGGTTTTCCAAATTCCCAAAATGTTTTGTTAAAGAAAAAACTGTAATACTCTTAATTATTCATGTTATTCGCATCATAATTATCAAAAAGGTGTGAAACAATTCACTTCAATATCCCTAATTTCAATGAAGATTTTACAAAATAGTGATGTTTCACATAATTTCTCCATTAAAATGAAAATCAAGAGATTAACCTCATATTTGAATCATGTTAATCGAGCTTAATTTGAGATAACTTTTGATTTTATTTCGAGTCAATTTATATTATCTGAAATATCTTCTCTAATTTACATGAACACCTAGCATGGCTGGCGCACGAGTGACCTAAAATGGAAAGTGATTTTCCACAGCGTCATCTATCGGATACTCAATTAAAACTGACCAATCTGGGAGAAAAAAAAAACTTGTAGAAATTTTTTTTAATGATTTTTACATAGCAGTAAAATTAGTTTATTTATTTGTTTTGTCATCCTATTATAAATTTTCATGCTTTTCGTTTTTTTTTATACTGATTTAATCTGGTAATCGACTTTCATTCAGCCTTAATCGAGGCGGTCTGGACAGATGGTTGATGATCAAGTCTGGCGAGTCTCTGGGTCTTTGGACAACTTTCATTACATAACTTCAATTTTTAGTATAACATTCAAGAAAATAACCTGTGATCAGAAAAAAAGAAGAAATTATAGGTAAAAATATTAACTGGTTATGGTGGAATGGGCTGGGGAGTTGCCCATAAATTCAAAAATTTAAATAAGGTCAGATTCCGTTAACTCATTTTTTTCTGTTTGACCCAAATTCCATTTGATTGAAGGAAATGCAATTTTAATTGAAAGTATTTTAAGAATTTGTTACAGTTTAAACATGGTGATTGTCAATCATCTGAAAGTCAAAAGTAGTAATTTTTTATGTAATTTCGATGATTTTTCAAATGACTTAATTTTTGTCGCTGATTGCACCTATAATTTATAATGAGGTGTTGTAATTCTTTATGTTTTTTTTCTCATGTCATTTTCTGTTGAACGATGTGAGAAAATTTAATGATCGCGTTTAAAAATGTGGCACTCTACACCAATTAGTCACTTTTTTTCAAATTTGGTCATGTCATACGCTTGAATTGATACTAATTGATTTTTAAGTAAAAGTTTCCTGAATTTCTTTTTCTGGAGAGAGTAATTTATGTTACACACGTTTTTGTTGTTAGTTTTTGGTATTGTTCGATGATTTTTTCTTTTTGTTTGAATTTGCGTGGGATATTGCAATTAATTTTTTATTGCACATTTTTTAAACTTCACAAATAAGGCAAGAAATCCAGTTTCGAACTTTTACATTCTCTAAATTATGATGTACAAGTACAATGAAAATGAACTTAACATAAAATATATGTTTGAACCCAGGGTTTGTTATATCAACTTAAGTGATGGTATGGTTTTCCGCAATGGGCTAAAAACTTTGTGGTTTTGTTTTGGTTACGAAAGATTATATTTAAAGAAAAACGCCATGCCAAAATTTTCTTATTCGAGGATTCAAAAAGTAACGGTTAGCTACTCAAGGCTTTTTTGTGATATCCTACAGCATTTCTCGGGAACCGCATTCCTTGAAACTGCAAACGAAATTTCCATAAAATTTTCAAACGAATTTTTTTTGTGAATTTTTGTGCGAATTTTAAAATCACGCTTGTAGAATCCGGCTCCTGTGTAATTCTTTATAAATGGCCAAACATAATTGATCACACTTTATTGCTTTGAGTCCGAAATATAGTTTTTTTTTTTATACAAAAGTTAAATTATTTTGTAAAATTTTAGCATTTTTTCTAATATTTTATTTTATTTATTTTTTAGGTCCAAAAGAATTTAACTACAGGGGTAGAAACATGTTCCTAACCTCCCACGTTCCCGGTTTGGCCAACAAAAAGGTCGATTGGCTCGATGGACGTAACTTGTGCCGTGAATACTGCATGGACTTGGTATCATTGGAAACACAAGAGAAGAACAACCTGATCTTCCGTATCATTCAGCAAAATGATGTTCCCTACATCTGGACATCGGGACGTATCTGCGACTTTGCAGGTTGTGAAAACAGACCAGATTTGGAACCAAAGAACGTTTTCGGATGGTTCTGGTCATCGACCCGAGAGAAAATCCAGGCCACCAACCGTACTCCAGTTGGATGGGGCTACAATCCTTGGTCACAAACCGGACACAAAAAGCGACCACAGCCCGATAATGCTGAATACGACATCAATCAGACCAAGGAACAGTGCTTGTCCATTTTGAACAATGTTTACAACGATGGCATTGCATGGCACGATGTTGCTTGCTACCACGAAAAGCCCGTTATCTGTGAAGATTCAGATGAACTTCTTACATATGTTGCCCGCACAAATCCAGGAATTCGTCTATAAGTCGCGATAGTTTTTAGATACATTTGTATAATTTTTTTTTAATTAAAAATCTCGTTAAGTTTAAGATTAGACAAAAGAAAACCCTCTGCAATATGATCAGAAAATTAATAATATAAATTTTTCGACAGTATCGCTTACAAAGCAGTAACATGGCAACATGAAAAATCAGACAATTTCGAATAAGACACACAGAAAACTACCTGTACTTTTGGATAAAATTGAAATTTTTTTAATGTTCGAACTGCCCCAATTTCCTTTTCTATGGAAATTTTGTTACGCATACATTGCGGACATATTATTCTTAACCTGTGCGTTCAAATATGAACTTTTTGCTTATTTTTATATTTATTTTTTTTGTAAATTACTTTGTAACTTCTTAAAACAAAATAAAAATAAAAACAAAAACAGTAAAAAATTTATAAAAATATCCTCTGGCTTTTTTTTCATAATTTCGTTTTTTTCAAGTGATTTGATTGTTTTTTAAGGACATTTTAATAGGATTTTTAAAAGGTCTCTTAGAAATTGGATTTTTTAAATACCCCTAAAGGCACGGTTTGGGATCACTTCAACTTTCTTATAAAGGGTCTTTCAACAAGGACATAACAAATTTGTATTTTAATAAAAACGCACCCTAAAACTTTTTTTATGATCTGGCAATGCTAAAACGTCAGTCAAGGTTTACATTTTTATCATGGTGAAGTTCACGAACGAGCAACGTTTGGAAATTATTAAAACTTACTACCGAAATTCTGAGTCGGTGGTCGCAATCGTGTAATCTCGAGAAATGGTCCGGTCGAATGGCCACCTCGCTCATGCGATTTAACGCCGCGCCGTTGGATTTCTTTTTATGGGGTTATGTAAACAAGCCAACAACGTTAGAGGAGCTCAGGAACAATATCGAACGCGAAATTGCCAACGTTCCGGCCGATATGTGTGGAAGAGTGGTGGAAAATTGGCTCCAAAGAATCAATCAGCAAACGTGCTCGCGGTGGCCATATGAATGACATCGAATTTCATACTTAAATGTAACATGTCCACTACACCTGGAATAAATTTCAGCCCGATATCACAATTATTCTGTGTTTTATTTAAATACAAAATTGTTATGTCCTTGTTGAAAAACCCTTTATCTATCAGAAGCGTTCAAAGGAAAAAATGTTTTTATTGAAAACCATTCAGAAAATCAAATAAGTAATCACGAAATTTATGTTAAGTTTAACCACATCAGTTATATTCATCGATATTATGCTTTCGCTGTACACGAAACAATTCTCGCTTCTGACTGAAACTGGGAAAAAAAATGCAACACGAAAAATTGAAAAAATTGAGAATTTTCTCAGATATTAACAAATTTAAAACATTGTATCATCTCTGAACTTTTTGGCACTAATGTTTATGTTCTTTTCGTACCGAATAACTAAAGGAAAGTGGCGCTTACCACCATGAGATCATTATATGTCTGTTGATAAAAAAAAACGAGAAAATCTTTTAGTAGAATTGCGTTGTAACCATTGATAAGTTGTGTATCTTAAACGAATTTCGAAAAAATACATTAAAACTATAATTAATAAAAAAATATTAGCCGACTAAAAGGCATGGAGCATCAGTAATGGAAAGTTCATATATACGTTTTACTAAAAATAGATTCGGAAAATCTCTTGACAAAAGCTTTTCGCAGTGTTCCAAATCAAATTTTCTCAAACAAACAGATTAAATTCTTTCTATTTTAGTTGAACTAAATTTCGAAATTGATTTGAAATAATGTCCCGGCATATTTCTGTTATTTTATTTTTGATTTTTACGTTCGGTGAGATTAGTAAGTGTTTATTTACATTTATGTTGAGAGTTTAATGGAAAACCAATGAAAAATTTTGAATTTGAAGTTTTCACGATACCTAAACATTCAAAGTTCTATTTTAATCAAAATCTTCACAAATATTTTAAGGTTTATGCCGCACTGAACTTCAATGTTACGCGTGTAATTCGCGGGCGAATCCCAAATGCTCAGATCCTTTTGATAAGACGGATGTGAAACGAATTATATGTAATAAACCGGAATCGGATACTGTAAACATCCGCTGCACTAAATCCATTCTGAGAGGAAAGTGTTTTTCAATTTGATTTCAAAATATTTATTCGAATAAAATTCCTTAATTTCAGGAGAGTTCACGAACACCACTTACCGTGGTTGCATTTACACATCTCCAATTCATCCTAATAGACAATGCACTGCAGTATCTATCCCAAATACCAATTATTATTACCCGGAAAATGAGTTTGTGAAATGTACAGTATGTGATAGTGATTTTTGCAATGGAGCCAGTCAAAAATACCATAATCTTGTTTTAATGGCTCTAATTCTGTTTACTATATTTTATTACAGTTAGTTTCTCTTTTCCAATAAGTTTTCCTTAAAAATATGTAAAAATGAAATAAATTTTTAAAAATACTTAAGGTTTGAATAAAACTTAATCATTACTTTTCCAATTATACCGAATTGATTTAGAATGTTGTCTTTTAAAATATAGTGAGTTGTGTTGGTTTATGAACGCTTTGGTTTATGAATTAATTTCGAGAAGAAAAAATATCTCAGTATGATTGTGTTTACATTGAGATTCACTTTGAGGCGGCACGTCATTCCTCATTTTTCTGCCGTTCGCTTCATCTGGGTTCACTAACCGGTTTCATCAACAAAACTAGACACAGGTTTCAACGACCAGACTCAAAAACCGGTTTGCGACCGATAATTTTAAGTGAATCTAAACTTCGTTCGCTCTTTTTGGTTTCCCTCCCCACTGCGTCCCTCACCATCACGAATGACGTGCCGCCTCAAAGTGAGTCTCAATGTAAACACAATCTTTACCAGCAATATTTCTCAAACGGAAATTCACCAATAAAATAGGAACAGAGAAAATTTTTAAAAAGACTACACAGAAAGAAAAAAAAATAGTTAAAATTGCGTCAACCTACGAGAATAGTGGTTTAACCATGCTTACGTGGTAAAATCTTCTCAAAACTTACTACACACGTACAACAAACATTTTTGACCATTTAATAGTTGAATTAAGTACGTTTTTAGTAAGTTTTGAGAAGAATAAGCATGGTTAAACAGTTATTTTCGTAGGTTGACGCAATTTTAACTATTTTTACTATTTTTCTTCTTTCTGTGTAGTAATTATTTATTTAATTTTCTGAAAGTGTTATGAAACTTCTATATATCTTTTCTTAACAAGATTTCCTCTCGTAATCCTCCCTGATCCTTTCCAATTGTTAGTAGGTGATGTGATTTTTGCCAACTGTCGTTCTAAAAAACAAATGCACCGCAGGCAAAAAAAGGAAAGGTTCTTAGACGATAAACCTTTGAAGGCAGGCGAAAATTTTCATGCTTTTTAAATATAAATTATGCGACCTCCAACTCATAATCGACCCGCAAATGTTTTAAGTCTTTGAGCATTTTGCAAATAACTTCAGTAGAAAATAACTCCAGTTGCGACGTTACACTCAAAGAAATATTTTGTCAATATGACAAAAAAAAATTTGTCGAACTTGCTACAAAACTTTTTGTCCAATAGACGAATTTTTTCTCAAAACGAATATGTTTTTGTCGATTTGATAAATGTTTTTATCATATCGATAAAATAAACTATCCATTTGAAAAAACTCAGAAACCAGCTCGTTTTTTCAAATTTTGTCATATTGAAAAAATAATTTATCCATGTGATAAATCGAAAATTTTCCCATTCGCGCTATTTTATCAAATGGATCAAAAATTTTATCCATATGATAAAATTTGATCCCTAGCGAAAAATTCCTATTGTTTTGTCATATTGAAAAAATATTTTGTCCATATGACAAAAATTTGGTCCATTGAGTAAACGTGTTTGATCTCGCTTCTCCAGTTTTGTGATATTGAAAAAATATTTTTTCCATGTGACGAAAATTTTGTCGATAGAAAAACGTGCTTGGTCTCAGTTCTCTAGGTTTGTCATATTGAAAAAATATTTTTTCCATAAGACAAAAATTTTGTCGATAGAAAAACGTGCTTGGTCTCTGTTGTCCAGTTTTGTCAGATTGAAAAAATATTTTTTCCACATGACAAAAATTTGGTCCATTGAGTAAACGTGTTTGATCTCGCTTCTCCAGTTTTATGATATTGAAAAATATTTTTTCCATATGACAAAAATTGGTTGGACTTGAAAAGATTTCGTGTTTTTACCGTCATTTATTCTCAGAACGTTGTCGGAACAGGCATAAATTCACATCATTAAAAATAAAAATTGTGATTAAGTGGAATTTTCTGTGTATAAATATACATTTAAATAAAGGAATACTTTTGTAGATTCTGGTAAGTACTTTGAAATTTTAATTTATAGCTTTATTATCGTTATATGTAGTATTCTTAGAATCATAACCTCAAAATTCTACCTTAATTATTTCTTTTTATTTTAGATAACTAATAAGAGTGCAAGCAACATATTCTTTTCTATATTCATTTTCAATAATTCAAATTCAGAACTTTCCTTAAACAAACTCGAAATAAATTAAAAAAATGTGGTGTTTCCTTTGCAATTTGTGGATAAAAAATTTGTTTCAATTAGTCACGCATTTTAGAGTATTTCATATATTTTCTACTAGTTTTTACTGCTGTCGTGAAGAAAAATAAGCGTCATATTGAAAAGTATCATTCCAAAAGTAATAATAACAGTGCTAATGAATCTAATTTAAATTCTTTAGAACATTCAATAATATTTTTAGAAAGTTGTGACAATGACGCGTTAAAACAGTAGACAGTTTTACTATACAAATTGCTTGCTCCCTACTTTCTTAAAGACGAAAAAATTCGCGAAAAGGTAAAATTTATCAAAAATATTTCAACTAGCTGAGAATTTTAAAAAGTAGCGGTCTTCAGCAAAAGTCAGATTACGAGAAGGTTTCGGAAAAATCGGTTTTACAGGAAACAGGTGATGGTAATTTTTTATAATTAAAATCAAATGTTTTAAGCTTTCTTACTTATACCACAATATTAGGCAATGAAATAGATGACCATTTGCGTGCACTGGCCGAAGAAGGCTGTAATTGGGCTGAGATTGAGATGCACTGGGAAGCAATTGTAAAATAGCGTCTCAATTTTATTGCATCTTCGCACGGTACACATGAAGTACTTAAAAAATTTCCTATGTACAAACTACCAATGGGCTTTAAACTGGTTAGTAATAAAGAAAACTCTTTAATTGTTGTTACAAATTGTTTCCTCAATAGATTGATTTTGACTTTATCGAATTATACCCCAACGCAAAAAATTTGGACATCGGCTTGTCAACGTCATTCCGTATACTTTGGATCTTTTAAAAAAACACCTTAAGAGAAAAACTACAAAAGAACGTATCGAGAATATTACTGGCGATCAAATAATGGAAAGTAAGTAAAAATTGATGGCTCTTTGTTGGTGCTAAGCGTTTTTCAAATTAAAAAAACACACACATACAGCAAAATATCTAACTTTGATTTCAATTCCAGATGAACGAATCTTGGAAATATTCAACTTATTACATCATAAGGCTCCAACAGGCAAAAAGACAATCATAGATGAATATGGCTCCAAAAGAATGAGATGGTATTCGGTGGCAGACTCTATTGAAAGTTTCTGTATCATAAGGAATCTCGATCTGGAGATTGAGCAGGCTGTTAAAAAAAACTCGGAACGATCGCAGGTGATCCAGCCATTTATTTTAGTCAGCGGAATTTTATTGAACCCCAAAGATATTTTTGTCTTTTTTGATGGCGTAAAGTTTAAATTTTTATCTGTCACCAAAGCCGTTGATAATTGCTTTAAGATTTTCCAAATATTTAATTTAAAATATCCCGACGAGTGTTTTTTTCTTGTGTTTCGTACAGTATTTCTTTTACGAAATAAAAACACCATTTGATAAGCAGCTTGCAGCAATTAGTTTATTGATCAACGAATTCAAAACTAAACAAAGTCAAATTAATTAATAACTTGCTTAAATTTAGTTTTTTTTTCTTTTGCTTGTATTTTATTTTTATTTATTTTTAAAGATGAATAATAACTGTTTCCGTAAAATTTAAATCGAATAAATGCTTTTTTTCTAATTATTTTATGAATTGTTTTATTTTATATGTTGTTTATTTCGTTAAAAAAAATTCCTTTTTATCATATTGACAAAAAATAATTTTTCATATTGACAAAATTTTATCCAATGGAAAAATAATTTTATTACGTTTTTATCATATTGACAAAAATTTATTTTTCATATTGACAAAAATTTTATCCAATTGAAAAATTATTTTATAGATTTTCATCATATTGACAAAAGTTTTGTCCATACGACCAAATTTTTTTAATTTAATGAACAAAAAATTTCGTCATATTGACAAAAATTTTTTTCTTCTTGAAAAAAAATACCTAAGAAAAAATTTCCCAAGGGGAAATTTTCCTATTTTGTCCATATGACAAAATTCTTTGTAGAGTCGATTTTTAACAAAATTTTTTTCCATATGATTGGGAATTTTTTCAATTTGACAAAATATTTCTCTGAGTGTATCGAAAGCTCTTTGAAAGCTTGAAAAATCCAATAAATTCTTTGATCGAAATGAGAATTTAAATCACATCAAAATTGGAATATTACATAATCATTCAGACGTTTCGAATTTGTGAAAGCTCGAAAAAATACGCCTTTTCTGCTTTATTTATTTTTTACCTGCAATTGAAATGCCAATTTTTATTCGATGTATTTATTTTTAAATATATTTTACTTAACCTTTTGCTTATTTTTTGATTTAGACAAAGTGGTTTTATTTGTATATTTTGCTAATCTTCTTATAAGCGATTTCTGCTCTTTGGATTCTAAATTGATTCATAAATCGTTTTTCAGAGAATCTCAGATACACTCATATTTAAATAGATAATCATGTTTCCTAAATTGTTAATAAAGCCAATGGACGGTTAGTTATATAGACGAAAACCAGATTAATAATCGAGTTACTGTGGCTAATATTTTTGTCAATTGTATTGACATGCAAAGCGCTTTTGACCATTCATTTTGGAACATGTTGAGTCGGTTAATATTAGCGATAAATAGATGACGATGATGTCATTTGTGACGATGTCGTAAGCATTACACTAAAAATATAAATAATTCGTTGGCTGGAACTTCTAAAGTTCATCGTAGTAAAGTGGAAGATCTGAACATCTTGGAGATTGATTTGATTTTTTATATTTCTCAATTTCATTGTCAGTTTGTGATTTGTTTTCAAACGGCCAGCACTACGCATTGTGATCTTGCAATTTCAATTTGAATATTAATGATATAATTTAATTTCACTTCATAATGGATAAATATATTTTGGTTTCGTTATTCTTCATTGTTGCCTGCTTTGAGTTCAGTAAGTATATTTGCTAAATCTTCAATTTCACATGGAAAAAAATGATGGATGGGTAAGTAGTTAATAAAGAATTTGCAACCTAATTTGTGTATCAAATGTCACAATTTGGAAAATATGTAGTAATTATCTTTTTGCACGTAGTTACCGATCCCTGAGGAAGAAATCCCCGGGGATGGGTGACTTTTTTACGCGTATAAAATTAAGTTGTAAATTCTCTATTACTTACTTACCCATGCCTGGCTGTGATCGATGTTAAAAGTGGAACGCAGAGAAAATCAAGGTCGTTTCACAGCAGTGGATCAACTTTTATGTTTAAATCGAAATTTTTTAAATTTCTCAAAGGTGACGCGCAGAATTCTGTGATTGAGTGTTACGCATGCAATTCAAAAACGAACAAAAATTGCCTTGATCCCTTCAACTCGAAGGACGTTGACCAAGTGAAGTGCACATTAGCAGGACCTTATACGAAGGAAACGAAATGTTCCAAGGCAGTTTTCCGAGACAGTTGAGTTATTTATAATTTCGCTTTTTCATAACCACTTTTACAAAAATGCTGTTCTCAAAATTTCTAGGAATTCTCGGTAATATTACTTATCGGGGATGTGTCTACACTACCGTTAACAATCCGTACAAAAGATGCCCAGTTGTTTTGATTCCAGGAACAGGAAATCCCTTCAACGATCAAGATTTTTTGAACTGCACAACGTGTGATAGCAGTTTCTGCAATGGCGCTACAAATGGATACCAAATTTTCAGTATTCCGTTGATTGCAGCCATTTTATGCCTTATTGCGAATTTTCACTAAATTTTTAACAAGTTTTTAGTATGTATTTATGATTAGCATTTGTATAAAGGTATTTATTTCTTACCTGATTTTTTAAAAATCTGCTATACGCATTTCCATGAAACTAAAAAAAACACTGTATTTTACAATAAATAAAACGCAGTATAATATTTGTATTTTTTTGTTTGTTTCACAATCTTATATGTAAAGTTATTTGTTTTGTATTAAAATAAATCAAAAACATTTTTGAAAATTTTGGGGTTTGAATTTTGGATCTTCGTTCTCTGTAATTCTCTTTTGTCACAATTCGATAGGCCAAAAAAACATCATAATTTGATCTTGGTCGTTCAGAAACGAAGATATTACTTTGGAGGTGCTTTCATTAAAAATTGTTTTAGTACCCGATTTAAAAAAAAAACTGCGGGGGTAATTATGTATAAAAAAACTTCGAAAAACGCGATTTACAAACTACTCTTTCAGTCATTTCTTATTCTAGTACTATAATTTCAGTTCAAAAATGTAAACAAAAACTCGTTTATACAAAAATTACTCACACTCTTGCACATAGCTGTCAAACTGACGTTTGAGGTTGTTGGCCAGTCAGGGTTGCTCAAGGCTGTGTTTCGCTTCTGATTTTGCTGCTGCTTTTGCCGAAAATGGAAGAAAAATCCGATTTGTTGCAGAAATATTAAACTGTGTTTTGTTTATTTGCCATAGGAGTGAATTTTATTGAGTGAAACGCGTTAAAATGTCATCCGTGCAGCGGGCATTTGCCCAAAAACTATCCAAGTAAGAACCGGCCACCGCCCTTCCTCTTATGCAAATTTCCTCGCTTAAAACGGAAATTCTTCTTTCACTTGCAGATTACATGCTTCGGATGTCCGCAAGAATGTGGCAAATCATCATTTGGCAACGAAAAGCGATACGAGTTCGCTGTGCTCATCATCGGTAAAATTGTGTCGCCTCGCAATGGGGCAAACAACAAAGCTTTCTTCTAACCTAAAAGTGCCTCTGATATCGATTTCAGGTGTCGCTGACGGAACTCGTCGAACCACTGGATTATGAGGATTTCCTAGCGCAAAATTGCAGTGTTATTAATCGGGATCCATTGAAGGGGATTCTAGATTTTCCTTCCAATGATCTGTCGGTGAAGACCATTTGCCGGAAAATACGAACTGTCCAGCATATCACGCCCAAGGAGGACCCGTAAGTTACATTTTGTTTTACCTGTGTTGGCTCTTCATTAAAAACTTTGGATTTGTAGGGCTGAACTACCACTCCATGTGCAAGAATGCGTGCAATGTTTCACCAGACCGTGGAAAGCTGTACAATATTCGCAGCGGCATTTTTCCAGCTCGTGCTGTACTCGAGACCGGATCGATAAGGGGGCAATAAGTCCCAGTGCTTACCAGCAAGAATATGAAATTGACAAAGACTATGTCTCCTTTGACGACACACTCACAGATAAGAGTGAAAGTTGCACGCCCAGCAGTCGCCAGTCGATAGCAAGCCTATCTTCTGTGTCGTCCTGCACGGATACTCTTACGCCGCGAGGATCCTGGGCTAGTTTCGATTTAAGGCGATCGACAAATGATCCTTTGATTCCGAATATATTGGATAGTTTACCAGCGGAAACACTCGATCAAGCTAACGAAATTCGCCGACTGGATGATCGACAGAATTCTCTGTTCAGTCTCTATCCTGAGGCTGATCCAGAGGACACCATCGAACGAAGAATCCCAGCGGAAATGCCAGCTGAGCACGTTGGCCACAGAATTCTAGTTAAATGCCTGCAATTGCGACTTGAGTTGGAGGTCGAACCGATTTTTGCCTCTATGGCGATTTACGATGCACGAGAGAAGAAAAAGATTTCCGAGAATTTTTACTTTGATATGAATTCTGAGAGCCTGAAGCGAATGCTGACCACGCATATTCCATACAGTGATGTTAGCACGCAGAGTCGCACTGCAGCATTTGAGATCACTTATCCCAGCAACGATTTGTTTCTAGTCATTCGTCTGGAGAAGGTGCTCCAGGGTGACATCAAGGATTCTGTCGAGCCGTACATAAAGGAGGACAAGGAGAAATATCGCGACAAAGCCAAATCGAATGCAGCGGACTTTTGTGATAGACTGGGGAAGTATAGAATGCCATTTGCGTGGACTGGAATTTATCTGACGAACGTTTTTAATGGGGATAATTTTGAAAAGGACGAAAAAGAACGTGATAGCGTTGGCAGTACCTCAAGTTCAAATAGTTTAGGTTGGTTATTAATCGGTTTTTTCCCAATTTTTGATTAATATTAACTTTTTTTTTATCAAAATAGATCGAAAATCATCAACTAGTAGTTTTGATCAGCTCAGACGAAAAGCAAGTGACATGGGAACACTAACTAGACGTGGATCACTTGAACGGCGAAGTGAGAAACATCGTTCCTGGTCACCAGAAGATTTTGCTAATTGCGTTGAAACTTTTCGACCGATCACCATTACGGTTTCAAGCTTTTTTAAACAAGTAATTTGAGTTTCCATTTTTAATTATTTGTAAGAAATTCTGAAATTGTTTACCATTGCAGGAATCGGACAAAATGAAGGATGACGATTTATACAAATTTCTGCCGGAGCTCAAACGTCCCGGGGCGGTGATGAAAAAGTACAAATGCATACCTGGATCTATAAAACTGGAGATTTCACCCTGTCCACAAGATCTTAAGTACGCTTTAACACCAGAATTGGTTAAAGTTAATCCTTATCCAGGTAAATTGTTGTTTTATTTAAAGAAACGTCCATAAAATATGCTACACAATTATGGGGTCTGCGGCAGAGTGATAACGGTATTATCTTTCATGCCAAAAATCGTGAAAAACCGTGACGATGGGGAGGGGTGTTCAAAATGATGAAAATTAGCGTACGCTGTCCATAAAAGCGCTATTTTTCGTATTTTTGGACCGTTTTCCTCCTTCTTCAAGCTTTTCAGGATTTTTTTTGCATGGGATTCAATCCCGCCATTGAAACCACCACTAACCCCCTCCCCCTTAAATTGCTAAATATGTGACGTATTTTATAGACAACATAAAAAGTATTGCTTCAAACTAATAATATAAAAACTTCTTGCATTGTAGACGATAAAACTCGACCAATCAAAGAGATTTTGGAGTTTCCGGCATCAACAATTTACAATCCGCACTACTTTTACCGGAATTTGCTGTTTGTCAGTCCGAAGGAGTTGAATTTCTCTTCCCGTGCAGGCTCAGCACGAAATATCGCTGTTCGCGTACAACTTATGGCCGGAGAATCTCAATCTGATGCTCTTACAGCAATTTTCGCAAAATCCTCATGTCCGGAATTCACGTCGGAGGCTTTTACAGCTGTCAATTATCACAATAAATGCCCAACATTTTATGATGAGATTAAATTCGCGTTGCCTGCAAATTTAAAAACTAATCATCATCTCCTATTCACACTTTATCACGTCTCGTGCCAAAAGAAACCTCAGGAAGTGCAAATGTCTGTTGAGACTCCGGTTGGCTACACATGGCTACCAATTTTAGTTGACGGAAGGCTGAACGTTGGGGAATTCAATTTACCAGTAATGGTGGAAATGCCACCAGGGAATTATTCCTACATTTCACCTGATGTTCAGTTACCCGGCACCAAATGGTTAGACAATCATCGTCCAGTGTTTTCCGTGACGGTCGATGCGGTTACTTCGATTCATACTTTGGATGCCAGTTTGGATAAGTATGGGAAATTTTTAGTCTAAAATGGGTTTTGTTTTATTGAAAAAAATCTTCAAATTTCAGATTCTTTGTAGTTTGTGAGTATTTGGAATCGAAAAAAGTCCCTCCTCACATTGGAGAGGGAAATATGGAGAAAGAAATGAAGAAATGCTTAATGGAAATCAAGCAAGCGGAGAGGGAACCGCTTGTGAAGAACCTTCCAGTAGTTATGGATAAATTAATCGAGCTTTTAATCACAATCTATAAAATTGGTGGGCAAGTACTCTCACTTGGTGCTAACGTATTTGAAATTATGTGTGCAGTCTCGGCAAATTTATCGGTAATACGCTTTGCAATTTTATTATTTCCGTAAATTTACCAAAACTTGTTGGTTTTTTTTTCTACAGATTCTTACCGATGACATTAATGTAGATCAATATGGAAGGCAAAGTTTACTAAGCACGTACATTCAATACCAGTGTAAAATACCTCATCCGTTTAGTGGTCGAAGAAAGCTAACTGGCAGTCGGAGTAATACGGAAGAAGTGACTGCAAACACGGAAATTACGATTTTATATGAAAACGGAGGTAGAAGTTTAGATCGCAAAGGTTTATAATTAATTCAAAATTGTTTATGAAAGAAATTCTCATAATTATAATGTTTTGTGTAGATGTTTCTCCAACATACGCCGGCCGTGACGGTCAAATTCGACTGCTGCACGAGGAATTAGCCCTACATTGGGTAGTGGCGAGTGGGACTGCTGGTGAATTAGCAATGAGTAATTCTTGGTTTCTCTTCGAATTAATGATAAAATCCATGATTGAACATTTGGATACAACACGATCATTAAATTCGCCACGTAAAACGCGTTTTCCACATCAATTTACCGACGATCTGTCAACTCTGGTTCATTTAGTCGCAACTAAAGTAGTTGGCTACCATAGCAATGACCCAAAATTATCACAATCAATCAATGCTAGTCTCGCTTTCTTCATTTTTGATCTTTTGGGTATAATGGATCGAGGTTTCGTTTTCGGTTTGATTAAAACGTATTACAAGGTTCTGATAACGAAAAACACTTCGATACCCGATCTTATGCATTACAAGATCGATTTTATTAGAATTGTTAGTAGCCATGAACATTATGTTGCACTGAATCTACCATTTGCTACGCCTTATACCATGCTATCGGCTCCATGTAGTCCCACTCCGAGTGAGAAATCGAATGCTAGTCAAGCTTCAACGTTGAGTACTTTAGTAAGATGTCTTTATTTTATTCTCCATTAAAAATTTCTTGAAATGAACTTTATTTTTTTTTAAAATAGGGTAATTCCGACAAGGCGTTGCACGCGGATCTAAGTGTCGATTTTAGGCAGCAACATTTTTTGGTTGGATTGGTTTTAAGTGAATTGGCGACTGCCATGGAAGTGCCGTGAGTATTTTTTAAATAAATTTTAACCTTCAATTTTTAGTTCGTTTTTGAAACTATTGATTGTAAATTGTGGGGGGGGGGGGGGGGGGGCGGTTTGAAAAATATATAAATCCACATAAAAAAAAAAATTTGAAAAAATGCGAAGTTTTCCGTTTTTTTTTTTAATTTTATCAAAGAAAGTTTTTCTTTCCGCAAAAAAAGTAAATCGTAAATCGTAAAAAATAACGGCAAAAAGAATTTACAATCGGGAAGGAAGGATAAAAATTTGTCCGATGTTAAAAAGATTTCCTAATCTAAATAAATAAAGATTATCATTTATTTTCTAGAAATCCATCGCTGCACGGAAAAGCAATTCGTTGCGTCCGTAATTTGATGACTTTCCACGATTTGGATTCACGATACGTTGAGCAGGATGCAAAATCTCGTGTAGCCGCACTTTACATACCTCTTCTCGGGATAATAATGGACACAATTCCGCAATTGCATCAATTCCTCTCTGAGACACAAGACCGTATGCAAAGTATTGGCCTCCTGGAAGATTACCAAGGACCGCATCAACCCATGACTACCTCGACAATAAGCCCAGAGATAGCGTACGCGATTTCGGGCAGCCGAACCTATTCTTATGTCCCCGAGCCGGTGAAAAACAAATCCCCACTGAGTAGTGAAAATACACGACATTTGCTAGCTTGTTTCCTGTGGGTGGTAAAAAACCTCGAAAAGAAAATCCTCTATCGGTGGATATTTGGTCTGAGTCCGCATCGTGTCCACCAAATGCTGCAAGTGTTGAACGTCTGCATACCATGCTTCGAGTACAAAGGACAGAAACGACTACCTGTGATAAAGCGCAATACGCAGAGTTTCCGCAAGACGCCCGACATGAAGGAGAGATTGGAGGAATGTATCCGAGGCACCGGTTCCGCACGCAATGATTTAATCAATCGGCGTAAGGATCGCAATTCGACCGATAAACTGCGCTGGCGTAAAGATCAAATGCCTTATCGAACGCAATTCTATGACTCGCTGGTGAAAAACGATCCAGAAATTGAAATTAGTTACTTTATTGAGGGCACCCTAGCGACTGAAATATGCCTTGTTATATTGGATTGTTTGGAGACGATCGTTCAAGTTGCTACCAACTCAGATATACATCACAATCTACTGGGCACCGTATTTAAAGTTTTATTGCATGCCTTATCGCGTAATCAGAGCACTTTAGCACTACAGAATTTGTTCGCAACACAACGATCGCTTATATTTAAGTTCCATAATTTACTATTCGACGAGGAGACAGACATTTGTGCTGATTTGTGCTTTCTGTTACTTAAACACTGTGGTTCACAGCTAAGTGCTATACGTTCGCAGGCCGCAGCCTCACTTTATCTTTTGATGAGGCAAAACTTTGAAATAGGAAACGTAAGATTTGTTTACTTCTTTGTCATAACGTAAATTTTTTACTATTTTTTATCTATTTGAATTATAGAATTTCGCTCGTGTTAAAATGCAAGTCACTATGTCATTAAGTTCCTTAGTGGGTACGAGTTCGTCATTCAGTGAGCAATCACTTCGTAGGGCCTTGAAAACAATTCTAGTCTATGCTGAAACGGATATCGATCTGCAGACAACATCATTTCCAGAGCAGGTTCAGGATCTACTATTCAATCTCCACATGATTCTCTCAGACACTGTAAAAATGAAGGAATATCAAGAGGATCCTGAAATGCTGCTCGATTTGATGCATCGCATTGCGAAGGGCTATCAAAACAATCCGGATTTGCGTCTAACCTGGCTAGAAAATATGGCCAAGAAACACAAAGAACGAGCAAATCACACAGAAGCCGCCATGTGTTATGTTCATAGTGCAGCACTAGTTGCGGAATATCTAAGTATGTTGGAGTCTCAAACACACTTGCCGATCGGGGCGGTATCATTCCAGCACATAACACCAAATGCACTCATGGAATCAGCCGTATCAGATGATGTACTTAGTCCGGGCGAGGATGGCATTTGTCTTGGCAATCATTTCACTGAAAGCGGCCTGAAAGCTTTGCTGGAGGAAGCCGCCAACTCGTTTCAAATTGCTGGAATGTACGAAGCGATGAATGATGTTTACAAAGTGTTGATACCGATTTGTGAGGCGAATCGTGATTTCTTGAAATTAGCCAAAATCCACGGAAAGTTGCAGGAGGCATTTAATCGGATTGCCCAGTTGCACGGGAAACGGGTCTTTGGTACATATTTTCGAGTCGGATTCTTTGGAACCAAGTTTGGAGATTTGGATCAACAGGAGTTCGTCTACAAGGAGCCGACTTTAACGAAATTACCTGAGATTTTTAGTAGATTGCAAGTAAGTTTTACTGTTAACAAATACACTTTAAAGTCCAGAAAAATTGGCTAACAAAAAATTGGTGCCTGTAAAAAATTAGAGGAAAATTTCTCGGTCAAAAATTTCTAACTGCGGTTTCTATTGGAAAATTTTTTTGATGCGTTTTTTTTTGCATTTAGAATTGCTATTGGTTAAACCATTTTCGATCTCACAATTTTTGTTTTAAAATACACCGTTTTTGAGAAAATTGCAAAAACTCTTTTCTATTTGTGGCGATTTTTTTTTTGAGAACTACTCCTGAATAGATAGAACATCCCACGATTATCCTGAAGTTCACATTTTCACGAAAAGCAATAAAAAATTGTTGAAAATGGTGTCGGGTTAATACAGTATTCTTGAAAAACTCACAAAGAAAGCTTGTTTATCGATAAATATCAGATCCAAGATTTAATTTAAGAAAACTGCAGACACCTTTTTCTATTTTTATAGCAAAGGCAAAAAAAAGTAGTTCTATTTTCCCGGTTTTAAATTCAATTTTGAATGTAAGTGAAAGACGGATTTGTGCTCAATTTCAAGAATCTACCTCTATTGGGGTTTAAGTGTTCAAATGGTTTTGTATAATAAAATTTAATGTATTTCACAGTGGCATAGACCTTTTTTGTAATATTCTAATTTCCATTGAAATCAATGACATCGTACTAAAATTTTAAAATTCTGCATTTTAGAATTTTTACAGCGAAAGATTCGGCCCAGACGTAGTCGACATTATCAAAGACTCAAACACGGTCGATGTGAGTGCATTGGATCCAGATAAAGCGTACATTCAAATAACGTATGTTGAGCCATATTTTGAACCGTACGAGATGCGATACAAGGAGACCTATTTTGAACGCAATTTCAATATGAGTAAGAAATTTTCAATAAGAGGCTGTCCATAAATTACGTCACGTGATTAGCGGGAGAGGAGATTGCAGTGTGCGAATATTACCGTAACGAATTTTATGGACATCCCTCAATAATATTTCTATTCTCAAATCAAATTTTAATTTCTCAAATTTTCTTTTTAGAGCGTTTTATATTCGCAACTCCTTACACGAAGTCTGGAAAGGCACACGGTGATTTGCACGAGCAATGCAAACGGAAGACAATTTTAACAACAACGAATCATTTTCCCTACGTTAAGACGAGAGTTCAAGTTGTGCAGCGTGAACAGATCTTCCTAGAGCCAATCGAGGTCGCCATCGAAGATATTCAAAAGAAAACCGCAGAATTGGCAGCGGCAACAAATCAGGAGCCTGCAGATCCAAAAATCCTTCAGATGGTGCTGCAAGGATGTATTGGAACCACTGTTAATCAAGGTCCAATGGAGATGGCTTTAGTATTTTTATCATCACTTTCCGATGGTACTACAATTCCCACGAAACATCAAAACAAGCTGCGCTTGTGCTTCAAGGAGTTCTCAAAACGCTGTCACGATGCACTGAAAAAGAATAAAAATCTCATTCAATCGGATCAAAAAGATTACCAAAAAGAGCTAGAGCGAAATTACCATCGATTCACAGATCGTTTGGCGCCATTAATAACTTTGACACGGGTTCAAGTTGCTGGAGTTGTTAGGTAAATCAAAAAGCTAATTTTTAATAGAATTTTAATACGTATTTTGAAAATTTTCCAGTGCGAATACATACAAGGGGACCTTACTTAAATGGTAAACAGAAAAGTGACAAATGTTTAGTGAGATCATCAAAATAGGATTAGGAAAAATGAATTAGAAATAAAACGCAAGACAATTTTCAATTGTTTTAAGAAAGCATCGAAAGAGTGATTTAATTTTTTTAAATATTTTTATAGATTTCTGATAGTTTTAGTTTTTTTTTTTACTTTTATTTAAATATTTTCATTTTGGAATTGTTTAAATTCATTAAGTTCAAAACTATTGTTTTGTAATATTAATACGACAACAATTTTTTTTACTAATCATAACTTCCACAAGGTATTTATTTATTGCGCATTTTTTGCCATATTTATCACACTATAACTTAATTACTTGTTTTTATTAATGCATTTACTTAAAAAGCTCTCTATTGAATTTTAATATTATTTCTATAACACAAACCTGAATTTGATATTTATTTATGTTTTCTGTTACTAAAAAAATAGAAAAGAATTGTTGATGTGTTCAAAAATATTACAGTAGATAAAGCCAAAAATTTATTTTTTAGTTTTTTTTTTAAATTTAAGTTTAAGTTTATAATAGCAAAACAGTAATTGAATATGAGAGAATGAGAAAAAAGAAAAAAAAATCAAATTTGATTAAATAACTTTTTATACTAAAATAAAACTGTGGAAACAATGGATCTGAAGAAATTAAAAATTGAAATATTCGTTTTTTTTTTTGAAATCGCGCTTTTGTATTTTGAATTAAAAATCTTATAAAACTTTGAGGACGAGTTTCTGTACACAGAAATGAAACAAAACTATTGTAGATATTTAATTTCTAGTAATTAGTAATTTGAATAATTCGTGTTTAAACTTTCTTACATTTTTTTTAGAATGTTTTCATGTTAGCTTATTTGAAATGCTGTAGAGCAATATTTTGACCAAAATTAAGATCAAATTGGCTGTAAGAAAAAATAAAATCTAAAATTGTAAACGAATATGTTTTGTACGTCGGCTTTTAATACAAGTAAAATGGATAATAAGTTAATATTGGAATAAAATATGTATTCTTTTTGGAAACATTTTTGTGTATTTCATAACTGGATAAAATGTGTTTTTCTCGTTTTGATTAAGGGGCCTATTGCGGTTATCGATATCTATTCGATCGACCATCGTTGGCCGGAACGATCGAAAAACAATTTGGTATTGCGTAAGGTTCATCGTTCAAGCAATCGTTATTGTGAATTTTTTAGTGTTTGACTTTTGGGAATTCACATTGTTGAAGTTATTTTAATGTTTAAAAATGACTTCAACGCAGAAAATACAATATTGAGCTCCCTTAAAACATAGAGGAGGTGGATGACAATGGGCATATGAGCGAAATTACACCAGAAGACGGTTTTACAAACCAACGTCAAGGCGAAAATATTAAACACCGAATGTTGAGTTCTTTGAATTGACCAATATTTCAAATCTATGTGAATAAAACAGTTTTTAAGTTCATTTTTTATTTAAATTATTTTTATACCACTTTGGTCTTATTTATCTTCATTTTTTCAACCAATTTTTGTATTGGATTTTTGATCGAGGTTTTGATCAAGATATTCCTCATTAATAATTTCCTAATGTGTACAAATACTTCCATTTTATTATTAGCCTCTAATTTTGATAAAAAAAAAGTAATTGCAATACTTCGCCGATCGCTAACTTGACATCAACTTCACCGAACGATCAAACAAATGTCATCGTTCCCAACTGAACGATTTTATCGTTCACGAACGATAAAATCGATGATCACAATACCGATTTTTCGATTTGACATTTCAACGATCGATTGACGAAGCTCACAATAGGGGCCTAAATTACGTTTAGTTTAATTTCGGACGGTTAAACGGAAAGTTTTTATTTTTCTTTTGGCCATAGTTTTTAATATAGCTTAAAAACTATGTCGTGACCAGTTCCTATATTCACGTATAGAAAAAGTATGCATGCGTTGCTGAATAAGCAAGATAAATTAGCGGATGAATATATCACACATGCAACGCCGAACTTGATAAAAGCTTATAAAAATTGCAGACACTATAAGATTACTTCTGAAAGAGTTCACGAGTCCCATCTCGTGAAGAGTGAAGAGTTGAAGGTTTCCCTGCTCTAGGAAAGTGGTAGACAAAATTGTAATCACAAAATAATACGAATTCAAGTCCCTTCCGCTCTTGCTCTCTTCACACTTTTTGGCGATTTTTGTATAAAGGTGGCGCTCCACATGAGAGTAAATGCCGGCGAGAACCTCTCGATAGCAGCTATTCGCAAGTGAACACGTTTCTGAGAGTCGCTCGCAGAAAGTCGCAAAAACTCGCGAGCTAGTTTCTGCGAGCTGTCAAAATTGATTCTACTCTTTAGTCGACACGCACCCACTGAACTCTCGGGGAGTTGCTCGCCAGATACGAACGGCGTTTGAATTTCGCTAGTAGCTCTCGAGAACTCGCCAAAGCAAAATGTCAAAAAAATCAAGATATTGTTCTTGAAAAAAAAATCGCCGAAATTAACTCTCAAATGGACAACCTCCAGCGAGTAACTCTTGAGAGTTTTTGAGAGTTACTCGCGTATTTACTCTCATGTGGAGCGGCACCTTTAAGATTATGCCGCCGTCGCACTAACGCAGACCTCTCTCCCCCAAAAGTTTGACATGGTAAAATTAATTAACTAAAATTGACTGTGAATTAATATATCGCACATGGTCCCGTAGACTGTAGTATCTCAAAAAAATGTGTTTTTGAGTAATTATTCCATTATGTAAAGGAAAATTGACTGAATCAAATGAAAAACAAATTTAAATGTAAACGTAGTCCTAAAATGTATTTATTTTTGGTTTTTTAAATTCCCATTTTTTAAAATTTAAATTGATTTTGTGGAAAACAAACCTAACTCTATCTTTTATTATTGCAAAAAAAAAAAAAATGAAGCAAATGATCTGTAAATTATTATCAAAGAGTAATAAATTGAAATATTACTGTACAGACAACAGAAAAAAACAATTATTTATAAACAATTATTTTGAAATGAAAACTTTGAATGCGTTTTTCTCGAAATGGCCGATTTTGAGATACTACAGTCTACGGGACCATGTGCGATATTTGGTTGTGTTTTTATTAATTCTGACAACTTTTTTAGGAATATTGGTTCTGATAATCTTCTAAAAATTTTATGTATTTTTAAGTCGCCTAGAAATCAGTTTACTTTGAGATAAAAGTATTATAAAAAAACAAACTCAGCATACATGGTTTTATTTGAAAATTGTCCACACATACAATCTATTTCGATATGCCCAAAAATTTTGCATTCATCTCATCTTTTCCTAATGCCGCTAAATATTTTTTTCGCTCAGTCAAAACGAAATCTAATTCGTTATTATGCTTTTGTGCAATATCCAAAGCACGTTCCCAGTGATGCATTCGAATGCACACATAAATTGCCTCCTTGTATTTTTTATTATGCAATAGTAGAGTTTCCGCTTCAATTAATCGTCCTAGCATCAGTGAATTCTCTGCCATTTGTTCAGGACTTGAGTGGGGCAATTGCTGCAAATCATTTAAATGGAAATTTTATTATTTTTTTTCTGTTATAATAATAGGATTGTGTGTTCGTATGTCTTTCTGCTTGTTTGTTTGTTCGCTTATAACTTGACAATCATCGAACCCATTTTAGCAAAACTCTCAGGGGAGCTTATTGGAACAACGGAGCGATTTTTAAGCCATTGGTTAGACTAAAATTGATTCCCAATTTTTTTATTTTATTTTCGGTCATCAAAAGAAGATTTAACAAAGGTTTTAATTTTTATGGGTCTTCAGAGAAAAATCTGAATACTTTTATAGTCATAAAAAAATATGTCTTTTCAAACTAACTGACCTTAATATGTTGTAAATAGCTGACTTTATCAATTTGTAACGCAGCTGAATATGCCTCCTCGCTAATTTCTAATTGATTCTTTTTGGTTGCAATTGCTGCTAGTGTTGCCCAAATTACAGAACTTTGAGCTAATCGACAGATTTTTAGGGCCTGGGTCCACTGACCTTCCATAGTACATTTGTGCATTACTTCACAATACATGTTAACATTAACGGTGTATCTTACACCAGAACTGCAAAATGTTATGTTTGCACCTTCGAATGATTCCAAGGCAATGTTACGGCCAAATTCTCTGAAATAAGAAGAATATTACAGAAATATTTTTATTTCTTCTCAAAAACAGAAAAGAAAAATTTATACTAAAGGTTGTTTTCCCATTTTTTTAGATACCTACGTCGAATCCATCGTAACTGTTGTAAGTGCAATCAATGTCGGATCCGAACTACCTTCTCCAGGACAATACCAGATACTATAATAAGCATCATGCAAACCAACTAAAATATTTGTTTCACTCGCCCATAAAACGGAAATAACTTGCGTTCCAATTTTATGTATCAAATGTTCATTTCCATTTCTCGCATTTGTAATGAAAAGTTCCCGATTTGTATCAATAAAAACAATATATTGATCTTCTGGAGTTCCTGACCGACAAACAGCCACATCTGTGACGGTAGTTTTTGATCGAATATTGTAGGGCTCGCTTTGACGAGTGGCTCCAGGCAACATATCAAACACGTAAATCACTAAAAGTAATTTAAAAAAAACTATTTGAACATTTAAAAATAAACAAAATTCTTGCCTGTTTGATCAGCGAAATCTCGAATCCCAATAACATCCAATCCAAGCGAAACGCACTTTGGTGAAAGATTTGCGATTTGAGCTTGAGATCCTGGAAATCGTGGGTTCAAGTGAAGTCTTCCAGTGTAGGTATAAATCCATACTGACGATGAGTCGACAACGAAGAAAAACCTTAAAACATATTAATTTTTGTTCTATGAAAAAAAAAAACTTTTTAAACGGTTTGTTATTTTTCATTACTTTTTTCCAATCTCAATAATTCGAACATCAACCCTTCCATCGACAATGATTGGCGTGTTTATGTAGTTCTCATTAAAAATGTGCACCTGGTTTGGTGTTGCAACTATTAAATGACCATATCCTAATCCCCAGTTGATAATTCTTTCCGGAAAATCTAAAACATCTGTCGTACTCCTAGAAACATCCTGAAGTAGAATGGACTTTCGACCGGTTGTGGTCGCCTTCAAATTTTTTGATATCAGCTGCTTTTCGATTACATTTCCACATATCATGGTTCCACTCGAGCTGCCACATATCACCTGAGTTCCGTCTGGTGACCAGGAAATTCCATATATTGAACCAGATGGTGGTAAATTAAATCGGCAATTGCTATATGACCACTGCATAATATTGAGATAGACATTTCAGGTGTTTGGATAAATTTGAATAGTCGGCTTCTTACCCCTGTATTATTACATAATTTAAGGATATTGAACCCTCCAACGGCCAAAAGGTCACTATTCGGACTGAATTCAATGGCAGTTATCGGATAGTCATCTGCAGTGCTGATATAAATATTGGCTCCTTGCATATCCCAAATTTTATATCTGCAATCTTCGCCGCCGGATGCAATTAGCATAGTTTCGGATGACCAGCTCAGACACAAGACAAGTCCATCGTGGGCACGCCACTATGAAATTGATAAAACATGAAGTTTTCTCATCATATTCAAATGTATTTGAATTTTAAATTGAGAACTAACGACAAACATACAGACAGAAAAAGAAAAAAATTAAAGATATTATTTCTGATTTTAGTACGATAAATAAGTCGATGTAAATCAAAATATCCGAGTAAAATTAGAAAATTATACCTTACAGATTTATTATATGGTATAGATTATCATTACCTTGGTTAACTTGCTATTTGCAGCCAATGGTTTTACTGAAATGGATCCACCTTGACAGAAAGCTATTGCCGAGGATTGAGGTGACCATCTGGCACATCGAATCGGTTCATCACTTTGAACTACTGTCGAACGCAACATTCCAGACCTCGACCAGATTTTTATAACACCATCCTCACTGGCTGCAATTTTTCAAAATTCGAAAAGTAAAATTCTTGCAGAAAATTTTGAATCTTACCAGTCAAAAGACCAGCACCATCAGGACTCCATCTACCTGACGTGATTGCTAAAGAATGTGCAGAAATATTTCTTTCAACCCTTGCACTTTTATTAAGGATAACGAATCGCCCATCGGTGCTTGAGATTAGTAGGGAATCACTTCCTTTGCCACCACTTCCTTTCCCGAGTAACCAATGCAAATCCGAAGGGATGAAGTCAGGAGGAAGTTTTGCTGTTTCAACGGATTCTCGTGTTGTTGAGTTCCATTTATAAATTTGTCGGTCATCACTAGAATTACAAACGTTTTGATTACACATTTTCAATTTTTTTTTTAGTGTTTTACCTAACCGAGTAAACTTCATCATTATTACTCCAGTCTAAGCAATTTACCGAGGATTTCCTGTTTACCTCCTTATGCAAATAAGTTTTAAACTTCATTTCTCATATAAAAATATTTCGTTTAATAATGATGAAAAATAACAAATGGTAAAGAAAGCCGAATTAATGTTTGTAGCTAGGCGTCGTTATGGTAATATCTTCAGAAGTATTGTGTTTATACCCGTATGGTGAAACCAAAGGGTATATTAACTTTGCCTTACCGTTTGTAACGCCAATATCCCATCATCACACACAAAAATGAATTACACCAGTGTGTTTAAAATGATAAAAATAATTAATTTTTGCATGTCCGTCCGTCCGTCTGTCCGTCCGTTTGTGGCGCGGATAGCGGGCGCACGGATTGAGCCAGATTGGCAATTATAGCTTTTGTTAAGTTTTTATTATATATTTTCTATTAACTTCACTTTGGGGTAGGAATCCGGCAGACATTTTAATATTCTGACGTCAAAATTTTGGCCTATTTTAACTTTCCTATGTTTGTTTTTGGACTAATAAAGTATATTCTAGTGGGTTTTTAGAACTTCAAACATTTCCAAAAGAAAAAAATTTGAAAAAAAGCTAAACCTGCTAAATTTCGCCATCTCGAAACCTCCCTCTTTTCCTCGTCACGCTTTTTTGCGAGTTTTGGTAGTACACCCCCTCTCTTGATCTTAAATGTGTGACGATTTAATAGTCAATCTCAGGGCACAAAAATACGACTAATTTTTTTGCGTTTTTTATATTTTTATTAAATTATATAATAAAATTATGCAAGCACATTACAATTCATATACAGGTGCAAACATCGGTTCTCCAGCAATTCCTCGCAAGATATTATGAGCTGCAATTGTTGCCATATCGGACCTGGTACGCAGAGTAGCCGATCCCAAATGTGGTATAACCACTAAATTCACAAAAAAAGTAACTTCATATTTAGAATATTTAAAAACAAATTGCAAATGATTTACCGCAATTCGGCAGCTGAAGTAGTGGATCGCTGGGTGAAAGTGGCTCTGGAGTCATTACGTCTAAACCAGCGGCGAAAATGATTTTGTTTTTCAATGCATTGTACAAAGCATTCTGATCAACAATTTCTGAAAAATAAATATTAGGTTATTAAATAGAATTAATGAGAAAAAATAAAAATAAGATACTGTCCATAAAATAGTCATGGTTATTATCGGATTTTTGCTTTCCTAGTTTTGGGTTTAGGGTCTGCCCATAAAATAATTCATATGTTTAGGAGAAAGTGGATCTGGGGTAGTTTAACGGTGGTACTTAACTCTATAAAACAGTGTGATGAGTTTAGTACCACCGTCAAACTACTCCAAATCTAATTTCCACTAAAAGGGTGACTTATTTTATGGACATACCCTAAACCCTAAACTACAATAACTGAAAACCTTTCGAAATACTTACTTCCACGTGCGATGTTAACAAAAACGCTAGTGGGCTTCATTTTTGCAAACGCTTCTTGATTAAACATTTCTTTGGTTTGATCCGTTAATGGGCATGCAACAATTACAAAATCACTTTTTTTCAAAAGTTCATCAAATGAAACATGTTTCGCCTTATATTTCTCAGCATTTGAACTTGGATTGCGTGATGTATACAAAATGTGGCTAACTTCGAAACCTTGCAATCTTTTGGCGATTGTTTGTCCAATGCCACCGAACCCCACCAGTCCCACAGTGGAACTCCGAATGTCTTGTCCAAGCATCCATCGAGAACTTTGGAAATCCCAATTTGAACTAAAAAAAAGGTGGATGGATTTTATAAATTAAACTCCTGTAAAATATATGGGAATGAATTACTTCTCAATTGTTAATCTTCCCTCGTGAAATCGCCTTGCAGCTGCTATCATTAAACCAATGGCTAAATCTGCTACTGCATCGTTTAAAACCGTTGGAGTGTGACCTAATGGAATTTTTCTCTTTTTTAATTCAGGCACATCGACCTTATCTAATCCAGCTGACATTGTAGATACAGCTTTAAGATTCGATCCAGCAGCATCTAGCACTTCAGCATTCAGAATTTCGTGTGTAGACCAAAGTATTCCATCGACACCCCGAACTTTCTCTAGGATTTCACTTCGTACAGGTGGGAATTTTTGGCATACGATAACTTCACAACTTTGGCCCAAAATTTCAATTGCATCCTGGGGCACTTCACGGTTAGTTACTAGGACTTTAATAGTCTTTGTTGTGTCCGACATGACTGCTATTCTGTGCAATTCAATAAAATGTCTTAGCAGACTAAACAAATAGTAATAGAAATTATAAATTAATACGATTTTAATTGTTACATAAAATTTCAATGAATGTACTCGCTGATAACTCTTGAAAATCACTGATAAACAATGAGCAATTGATATCGAATCGTCACAGACAACTTTTAAAATGTCATTATTTGTTTGTGGAGTTAAGTTGATTGGGCATGCAAAAAAAAAACTAGACTCGTACTTGCTATGGTTATCAGAAATATTAAGATGAATTCACACTAGCACTTATCACAAAGTAATCGGACAATTTAATTTATAAGTTTTAATTTATTCTTTGACTAGGATTTGGACCCGGATACGCCCGGCTAAAAGCGTGAGTAGAACAAAATCTAAGAAAACAAAATTGAATTGGCAATAAATTAGATAGAATAAGTTGTCCGTGCTTTTCTTTAAAAGATTCGGGTTTTCTTTACCCCCTCCCCTTACTCCTTCACCTCTCGGGCTACTTTTTAATGGGTCTATGTTGGGGCTGGACCCCCGACGAACATCTATGCCAAATTTCAGGCCAATCGGTTCAGTAGTTTGCCCGCGAAAGAGTAACATAGCGCAAAAACTAAGTTTCGAAATCACAATCACCTCCCCTTCCTCCCCCCACCCCTCGGGCTACTTTTCCGTATGCCATGTTGGAACCAGAACTACCACAGACACTCATGCCAAATTTCAAGTCAATCGGTTCAGCCGTTTTTGCGTGAAAGAGGAACAGACAGACAGACACCAACTCATTTTTATATATTAGTATGATTTACAATAAACACAAACACTAATTTTATATATAAACTATGAATTTGTCAATCGATTCAATGACAACAAACACTTTTAATTTTTCTAATGTCTGTAACACAGGCAGACCCTTTTTTGATGCACTCAATATTCGAGTCTTTATATTTTTGGTAATTTGGTATTGCTGATTCCGAATCAGGCAATGGTTGGGTAGAATGTGTTTGCAAACGATGCGTCATATCAAAATAATTATAAAGATAAACATAATAAATGCTATAATTGCCAATCTGGCAATTATTGAAAACCCGTATGGTGATATTCGTATCTTAATTCGAGCAGTTGTTACAAAATTCCACTTTGAAGTCAAACTTTCCAATAAGATTTTTATACCCGTATGGTGAAACCAAAGGGTATATTAACTTTGCCTTACCGTTTGTAACGCCAAGATCCCGTCATCACACATAAAAATGAATTACACCAGTGTGTTTAGAATGATAAAAATAATTAATTTTTGCATGTCCGTCCGTCTGTCCGTCCGTCTGTCTGTCTGTGGCGCGGATTGCGGGCGCACGGATTGAGCTAGAGACTTGAAATTTTGCGCAGATCCGTTTTTCGTAAAATGCGAGGCTAAGTTCGTTAATGGGCAAAAATGGACCATTAGGGGGGGTACCCCCCATACGAACGAAAACGGTTTTTGTGAATATCTCGAAAACGGTGCATCTTATCAAAAAAGTCTAAGAACAAAAGTTATTTAGGATATGATTCTACATACAACTCCCATACATTAAAATCCGATTGGAATAAATTAAAAAAAATCTTATTGGAAAGTTTGACTTCAAAGTGGAATTTTGGTACAACTGTTCGAATTTTGATACGAATATCACCATACGGGTTTTCAATAATTGCCAGATTGGCAATTATAGCTTTTGTTATGTTTTAAAACTTATTCCAATCAGATTTTGGTGTATGGGAGTTTTATGCAGAATCATATCCTAAATGACTTTTGTTCTTGGACTTTTTTGATAAGATGAACCGTTTTTGAGATATTCCCAAAAAATATTTTCTTTCGTATGGGGGGTACCTTCCCTAATGGTCAATTTTTGCCCATTCACGAACTTAGCCTCGCATTTTACGAAAAACGAATCTGCACAAAATTTCAAGTCTCTAGCTCAATCCGTGCGCCCGCAATCCGCGCCACAGACACACGGACGGACGGACATGCAGAAGTTAATTTTTTTTTGTCATTCTAAACATACTGGTATAATTCATTTTTGTGTGTGATGACGGGATCTTGGCGTTACAAACGGTAAGGCAAAGTTAATATACCCTTTGGTTTCACCATACGGGTATAAAAAGAGTTTAAAATATGATATTCCATATATCAGAATTTTATTGGACGATTGGTTAGTTCTCATACAGAATATTTTGACGATTTCTCCCAATCACTTGTAGGTTTTCTTACGTTTTTTTAATCCTTTTTTTTAGAAAAACTCTTTCAAAGGATTCTGAATTTTTTATTCAAAGTAGAAAATACAAATCCACAATTTCAAAACGGTTTTCTGGATATTATCGATTGATACAATCAATTAGAATTTTTTTCTTAAATTTAAATAGAGTTTAAATTATACTGCAATTTACAGTTGGAATGCAGGTGATACCATTGGCTCTCCAGCGATTCCTTGCAAAATATTTTTTGCAGCGATTGTTGCCATTTGAGATTCCGTTCGATAAGTTGCAGTCCCTAAATGGGGAATAACTACTAAAACAGTTAAACATAAAATAATGATTATTTAGCTTCCAATATACTATTCAATTATACCACAATTCGGTAACTTCAGAATTTTGTCATTATTTGGGAGTGGTTCTGGTGTTACTACATCTAACCCAGCCGCAAAAATCTTATTGTTCTTCAATGCATCATACAGGTCATTTTGATCAACAATTTCTAAAATTCGATTCAAGTAAATAAGTTAAAATATTTTTTATAAATTCAGGAAACTTACGCCCTCTAGCAATGTTGATAAAAACGCATGTTGGTTTCATCTTTTCAAATGCTTGTTTATTGAATATTTCTTTTGTTTGATCAGTTAATGGGCATGCGACAAATATGAAATCACTTTTCCGTAATATATCTTCAAATGTAACATATTCGGCATTATAAATAGCGGCATTTGAATTTGGATTTCGACAAGTGTACAAAATTTGATGCACATCGAAAACTTTTAACTTTCTAGCAATTGCTTGACCAATGCCACCAAATCCCACGAATCCAACAATTGATCCTTCAATATCTTGACCCAGCATCCAATTACTGTTGAGCGTTTCCCAATTTGAACTAAAATAAAATATCTGTAAAAAACATCCTTGAATTTTAGCTTAAGAATACTTCTCTATAGCTAATCGGCCTTCATGAAAGCGTCTTGAAGCAGCAATCATTAATCCAATTGCTAAGTCCGCCACAGCATTGTTGAGGACGTTTGGCGTATGTCCTAATGGAATTTTTCTTCTCTTTAGCTCCGGTATATCGATGGTATTTAAACCGGCTGTTGCTGTTGATACAGCTTTAAGATTGGGTCCAGCTGCATCCAGAATTTCTGCATTTAAAATTTCATCTCCGGACCAGAGTATGCCATCGACTCCTCGAACTTTCTCTAGGATTTCATTTCGTTCTGGTGGAAATTTTTGGCACACTACTACTTCACATCTAGCTCCAAGGATGTCGAATATTTTCTGATTAACTTTTTTATTAGTTACTAGAACTTTTATCAATTTGGTTGTCTGTGGCATCTTGAAAAAATAATATTTAGTTCGTCTAAATGAAATTAGAACATATATTAAAGTGAAATTTTACAACATAATCTTACTGTAGTTTATAATTCCAAATTCAATAAAATAATCAAAAGATATTGAAATAACTTGGGCTGAAACAAGTAAAAAACCTTAAAAAAAAAGAAATTGTTCTAGAATTATCCTAATATTTCTTAAAATAATACAATTTTTTTTTAGTTAACTATCAAATCTCATAAAAGTCAACATAAGAAGCATAAGAAGTAATAATAACACACGATTCATGTATACCGGCGAATTTTAGAGGAGCTTTTTGAACAGCTGACAAATATGTTTGAGCCACCTATTTTTGTAATATTTATTTATAAAAAAATATTTTAGTGTTATGAATTTTTACCTTGGTAAGAGGTCAAATAAAGTCGTTCTTTTAAAGGCAATATTTCACTTCGGCTCTGTTAAGTGATACAAACTAAATTTAGAATTACAGACTCGTGTACTGTCAATTTTTAAGCAACCAAATTGAAAAAGCTTTTTGATAGCATTCTTATTGATAGCTTATACCAGGGATGAAAAACGTTATCGTGGTGTAACGAAATGATTTTCCGGCTTTTCATCAAAACCGAATTAAAACTTTATAGAAATTACAATCACGAAAAACGTTACGAAAACTGAAAAAATATTTCGTTTTTTCGTTATGTAGTTATTTTTGCCTTATTTCAATTATTTTTTTGTGAAGTTTTCCACCAAAGTTCATTAAGTATAACCTCACAAAGCTGCCACCTACACATCAATGAAAATATTGGGGTAATGCGGTTAACTTTGGAGAATTTGTTTCTAAATATTCGGTTTAAATACAATGTGTAACGAAATAAAAACGTTTTTGCGTAATGAAATGAGTTTTTTCATCATTACAAAACGAAATAACGGAACGAAATACCGAAACGAAATAACGAAACGAAATAACGGAACGAAACAACGGAACGAAATAACGGAACGAAACAAAATTTGAATTTCGCTATGTAACGAAATGTTTAACTTTACGATTTTGTTTTTCATTTGCCATCCCTGGCTTATATTGAAACTTTTGTTGAAACTTTTAATAAACTTTTCAAGCTAAAAATTGCTTTTTCTAATGTTGTGGGCAAAGGCATATTTTTATTTAAAAGTAACTGAATATTTGATTTAAATTATTTTGACTTTTGTTGAATTTTATTATTTTTTTTTAGTTTTTATTATTTTTATAGCTTTTTGACTGGCTTTCCTCATGGAGACGTGAAGAAAGATTATAGCCTATGTTTAAACGGCTATATCAACAAGATTAACAGTAAAGTGTCATGAAAAGCGTTCTTGAGTTTACGGGTATCAACCAAAATACGTTCCGGAATAGTCCAGATAGTCTAGAATTCAGAGAAAAGCAATCCCGAAATATGCAAAAAAAAAACCTCTACATAGGTTTGGCGGTTGATTTAAAAAACATTTTTATCGCATGGGGTGCGTCTTTTAACGATTTTTAGAAAGGGCGCATGTATTTCAGAGGATTTGGCATGCGGCGCATTTCTATTTATTCACATTTTTACAATTTCCATTGCGATTATTTGTGTAACGTAAAGAGGGCCAAAAATTAATTTAATTTTCGCTTGAAACTGGGTTGCTCTTAATTAAAATCATTGGGCCACATTCTGTTTAACACTCTAACTGCCACGTCAGTCAAAAAGACCTGACACCTAACTGTACACAACGGCCACAATGAAAATTATTAAAGTGCTCGCTGCAACCGCAACGATTTTTTGTAGTTGCACACATTTTATGGTAATAAAATAACATTTAGGTATAATTTTGCTTCAATTTTTTTTTCTCTTAGTGCCTTTTTGACTGACAACTAAATCTGTGGTCACAAGGAAAAACTGCTTAAGTCGAAAAAGCGTGTTTTGAGTAATTTGGGTTTAAAGTTTTGATTATTTTTTTTTGCAAGCAAAACTGACTTATGCTACATTTACACGAATGACAAATTTGTCATTTTTTTCTTGTCATTATGTTAATTCCCGTGTAAATGGCATAATTTTTGTAATTTTTTCTGTCAGAAAATGTCAATCTCTCATAAAAGAATGAACTTGTCCATTCTTTTATGCCAGATTGTCATTCGTGCAAACGCAATATTAGTTATGACAACTTTAGTATTCAACTTTTGTCATAACTAATATTGCGTTTGCACGAATGACAATCTGGCATAAAAGAATGGACAAGTTCATTCTTTTATGAGAGATTGACATTTTCTGATAGAAAACATTACAAAAATTATGCCATTTACACGGGAATTAACATAATGACAAGAAAAAAATGACAAATTTGTCATTCGTGTAAACGTAGCATTAGGTTATATGGGTTTTGCTCTGCCATTCCTCAGAGGGGTACAGCATGAAAACCAAATTTTGACAGAATATAGAACTGAATATGGAGAATTCAAATATTCACCAACCTTTAAAACTACATAACTCGACTTAAGCGGTTTTTCCTTGTGACCACAGAAATATTCGAAAAAGGCTTAAAACTGTCGTGGTGGTTAGAGTGTTAATAACTGAACGTTTCTGAATTGTTTTTCTTGGTTTTCCTCCCAATAAAATATTTTTTTTTCTACATAAAATTTGTTGTCGCTTTGGTGTCCCATTTCAGCAATTCCCCCACCATCAATCCCTTCGAGCGTTATCTTGTTAAGAGGTAAACGTATAAAAAGATACATGCTCCAAAAAAGTCTTTGATATTTAAAAAAATAACCTGAATTTGTTTGAAGTTTTTGTAATTGCCTATAATTTTAATCCAACATAGATAACTATATTTTACAGTAGAATTTTAATTGGTACAATTGTCTAACGTATTTTTATTCTACCCGAACCTGTAATCATCGAAAAATTAAACCAAGCTTGAAAACCGTTAATTTCTACCTACGTTTGTTAAGAAATTTATTCAAATTTATGTTATCGCACATTTTTGCTAATGATAAATGGCAATAAAACATCGCACACCAAAAATTTTCCTCTCAAAATATCTAAATTGAAAAAAAAAAACAATCTGTACCAGATGCTGGTATATGCAATACATAAATTTATATTTTAAAGAAATACTGGAAAAATTTGCTGGAAGTTAAACAACCATAGCTTGATATATTTACTTGTGTTGAATGAACTTAATAATTGTATTAGTGCGTAACTAAACCGATTTTTGGTGCCAATTTTCTTTCTTTTATGCGCAACTTTTATATAAAACCGTAGCTTTTGATACTTGGTCCGTAACGAATAACGTAACTTGATTCGAAGCTCTAACTGACTGGAACTGGAATATGTGTTTCCCTCGACGCTTTGAAGTATCTTCATGTTTACGTTTTAGGGTTATAGTTTCCACTAAACAAAATCAACAAAAAAATTCTCATTCTCAGCAATTTAGATAAGTCTTTCGGTTTATTGTTAGATACGTTGGCGTCAGTTTAAGTTTGGTGGCTCAACGACACGCGTGTGTGATTGGAAAGCTGTTTGTTCAGTTGAGTTTTTTTTTCGGAACTAAGTGACGCTATTAATCGTATTTTGCGATTCTCGAGACAAAGGAGTGAAATTTTCAAGTGAAAAGTACTTTTCCCCATCGAATATTCTTTTTGATTACAGTTTTAAGCAAAGATGGCAAAATATTCGCACATCATTCTTATTACATTAGGCTTTATGCTCTTTATTGAGCGAAGTAAGTTTTTGAAATCAATTTTTGTAAAAATCAAAACTATAATAAATTTGCAAAAATTATGGAAATTTGAAATTATTCAGTTATTTGTGAATTTGCTGCATGGCTTTCTACTCACGAACACAAAAATTTTATGTAAATCACGTTTGGAAATTTCCGGTGATTATTTGGTGGATTACTAGCCTTAATAGCGGATAATTTGATCAAATTAATTATTCAAATCGAATTTCTGGACAAGCTGTGAAATTATGAATATTATTTTGGGTTAATATTAGTTAGAATTTTTTTTCTTTAGCCAAAGTGACATCATTCTAATTGCATTACAATTAAATAAGTAGTCTGGACAATTTGATGGTCACATAGTTTTTTGGCCGACCAGTCTTTTCATCGAGTCATTCATGTGAGCGCTAATTATTGAAAAAAAGTGGCATTAAACTTTAGATGAAATGTCACAAAAAAATTTTATTTACTAAAATTATTGAAGCATAAATAATAACAAATATAATTAGCTTAACGTTTTATTTACGTTTGAAAAAAAAAATTTTTTTTTAATATTTTACAATAATTTGCTTTTATTTTATATCAAATTTCTGGGTCGACGAAATTATTATATCTATACAATATTTCTTTACTATTAGTGATAAAGATATTTTAGATAAATTCATCGTATCCAAAAGATCAAAACTCTACCAAAAGACATAACTTCAATTAGAACTCACACAAATTGTTTTTCTCAGATTTTAGATTTTTATAAGAGATTTTTAAAAGAAGAGGATTAAAAGATCTTCGAGTTATCGAGGTTCAACTTATTTAGGTTCCACTTCTCGAGGTTGGACTATCAAAGTACAAAATCAACTCCAGAATTAAGAAAATATCATAGGAGAGGCTAGAATAGTGTAACGATGGTACTAGATTTCACAAAAAAAAACATAACAAAAGCTATAATTGCTAATCTGGCAATCATTGGAGACCCGTATGGTGATATTCGTATCAAAATTCGAACAGTTATACCAAAATTCCACTTTGAAGTCAAACTTTCCAATAAGATTTTTTAAAATTTATTCCAATCGGATTTTGATGTATGGGAGTTTTATGTAGAATCATATCCTAAATAACTTTTGTTCTTGGACTTTTTTGATAAGATACACCGTTTTTGAGATATTCACAAAAAACGATTTCGTTCGTATGGGGGGTACCCCCCCTAATGGTCCATTTTTGCCCATTAACGAACTTAGCCTCGCATTTTACAAAAACGGATCCACGCAAAATTTCAAGTCTCTAGCTCAATCCGTGCGCCCGCAATCCGCGCCACAGACAGACGGACGGACAGACGAACGGACGGACGGACAGACGGACAGACGGACGGACATGCAAAAATTAAATATTTTTATCATTCTAAACACACTGGTGTAATTCATTTTTTTGTGCGATGACGGGATCTTGGCGTTACAAACGGTAAGGCAAAGTTAATATACCCTTTGGTTTCACCATACGGGTATAAAAATCCCGAAAAAGCGATCAGAGGACATCCCTCTCACGTGAAGAGCCTATAATTAACGTGATGCATTTTATGAACATCGCATAACACAAAACTTCAAAATAAAACTCGAAAAATTCTTATTAATACAAAAAATTTATCTTTGTGTTCGGGGATGCAAACCAAAAGTTTTTTAAGTCTAGTTCGATTTTGGTTAAAGAGTGAATTGGATTTCTGGTTTTTGATCTCGATTTTGCTTCTTAAGAGCCTGTTCACATTGGCTGAAATAGTCCGCCTAAAGTAGGCAATACACGCTCACGCATGCCCTACAACATGCTGTCACTCCAAAAGTTGGTTTTGCTACACACGTATCGATCATGTTGTCAGTCTTCATTCGTTTCCAACTTTTCAAGGAGATAAGGTCGTAATAGAGAATTTGGAATTTGCAAAATGAGGATGAAGCATTTCGAAAAATTCTTCCCAAAATGTTTTGTCTTTTAAAAAAGCCATTATTATTATTTTATTGCCCTTCTAATTGTTTTTTTGAATTCACTTTTTGACTTCAACAGATGTTACTCGTTCAAAAATTTCACAAGAATGAACGAATGTCCTACATCACAGCAATACCATAGTTAAACTATAGTTAGGAATCGTAGGGCTTTTTCCGTGTACCTACGTTGGAGTAAAGATAACCGATATACTCTGGACGCGGTTTTTCTTTCTTTCCTATGCGTAAATTACCAACAAAACACAACACATGTAAAACCTAGCCATGTTTTCATACACCACCAACACATGCAATCTCCCGCTGTCGGAAAATTGCATGTGTTGGTGGTGTATGAAAATATGGCTAGGTTTTACATGTGTTGTGTTTTGTTGGTAATTTACGCATAGGAAAGAAAGAAAAACCGCGTCCAGAGTATATCGGTTATCTTTACTCCAACGTAGGTACACGGAAAAAGCCCTACGATTCCTATCTAGGTAATCTATGGCAATACACCTGCGATCATGTTGGCCAACCTAAAGCCACGCCCATAAAATCAAAGATCGTTTGATATTTGGCGATCATGATCGCCAACACGAGTTTTTGTTGTGTTGTAATAAAAGGAGGGGGTAAAGTGATTTCGAAACTTAATTTTTGCGCTATGTCACTCTTTCGCGGGGAAACTACTGAACCCATTGGCCTGAAATTTGGCATAGATGTTCGTCGGGGGTCCAGCCCCAACATAGACTCATTAAAAAGTAGCCCGAGAGGTGGGGGAGTAAGGGGAGGGGGTAAAGTGATTTCGAAACTTAGTTTTTGCGCTATGTTACCCTTTCGCGGGGAAACTACCGAGCTGATTGGCCTGAAGTTTAGCTCCAACATAGACCATAAAAAAAAATAAAAATTTGAAAAAACTTAACCCGGCAACGACGGGTATGCAAGCTAGTAAACAATATTTTCGGGTATTTGATTTGGTGACAGTATTTCTTTTAAAAACTGGATTGGATTTGCTTCGGTGCGCCCAAATTTTTAAAAGATGGTCTGGTTTGGCTGTGGTTCGCCCTTTTTTTAAAAAATGATTTGGTTTGTGTTCGGTTCGGTGGTCTTTTTTACAACTGGTTCAGTTTATGGTTTGGTTTCAGTCCTTTAAAATTTCAATGGTTCAGTGGTTTTTGGTTCAGTTCAAAAACCAGGTTTGCACATTTGTTTTTCGTAAACGTGAAACCACAATTGAGTTTTTAATAAATCTAACAATTACTTCAAATCACTACAAAATAAAAAAACCGAAAATAATTTGTGGTTGGTGATTATAGAAGTTGAAAAAAATAATTGTTGAAAATTTTGACTCAAAAAAAAAAAACTGCGACCTTGCCGTCTGCGTTTTATGTTTGATAGTAAATAATTTTTATAAAGTTTTTTATTGATGAAAAATGATGAGTCAAACACTATCATGTTTGCATAATGTACTCCATAATAGTTTCTCAACATCTTCTGCTCCGTTCTTTTATGATTTTTATCAATTCAAATTGACTAATCAAATCATAAAAATCAAAATTTCACGATTGATTTAAATTTATTAACTGAAAAAAGTTCATGGGCGAATTCCTATTGATAAATGATTTTTATACCCGTATGGTGAAACCAAAGGGTATATTAAATTTGCCTTACCGTTTGTAACGCCAAGATCCCGTCATCGCACAAAAAAATGAATTACACCAGTGTGTTTAGAATGATGAAAAAAGTTGAATTTAGCATGTCCGTCTGTCTGTCCGTCTGTCCGTCCGTCTGTCCGTCCGTCTGTCCGTCTGTGGCGCGGATTGCGGGTGCACGGATTGAGCTACAGACTTGAAATTTTGCACAGGTCCGTTTTTCGTAAAATGCAAGGCTAAGTTCGTTAATGGGCAAAAATGGACCATTAGGGGGGGGGGGGGTACCCGCCATACGAACGAAAACGATTTTTGCGAATATCTCAAAAACGCTGCATCTTATCAAAAAAGTCCAAGAACAAAAGTTATTTAGAATATGGTTCTACAAAAAACTTCCATACATCAAAATGCGATTGGAATAAATTTTAAAAAATTTTATTGGAAAGTTTGACTTCAAAGTGGAATTTAGGTACAACTGTTCGAATTTTCATACGAATATCACCATACGGGTTCTCAATAATTGCCAGATTGGCAATTATAGCTTTTGTTATGTTTTAGTGCTACCAATTATAAAGTTTTACCAGCATGCTTTTGAGAACTATCTTCAAGATGCCATTGGTTCGATTAAAAAGCAGTTTTTGGTAATTAAATAAAGAATCACATCCAAGACATAAATAGAAGTAACCAACAAAAAATATTCTTTACTTTTCGCCGAAGGATTTTTAAAACCATAGAAAATCAGCAAAAAATACAAACCGAACTGTTAGGACCGCTGTACACTTGAGCTAAGCCAGCTCAGCTAATTGCCTGTTTAGTGCTTAACGTGGCGTGGTTCATCACGTATCAAAGTGAGGATAATATGAAGTGCTAAAAGTCAACGTCTAAACAGACACATAACTGAGCTGGCTTAGCTCAAATGTACAGTGGGCCTCATTTCCGCAAATGCAAAAAAATTGGACACTTGTTTTTGACAAAATTGAAGACGATCAACCGCACTTCCTGACACTTTTTTTCTTCCTTTTTAGGCTACGCTCTGCAATGCTATCGCTGTACAGGAGAAAACGGAAATGACTGTTACGATCCCTTCAAAACAAACGAGATTGAGGAAACCTTAAGAAATACATTCATCGATGAATGTCATTCGGATCATTCTCAAAATGCTGGAGCAACACCTCCTAATTTTGCCTGCAAGAAGCAAGTCATTGCATGTAAGTAAAGAAAATGTTTAAAAAAAACTTAGCAAAATTATGACTAAAGCCTATAGTACACGGCATGTAAAAAGCCACATATAAATGTGGCTCTGACGTCACTAGAAGGTGTCGCATATTGGGTACACATTTCGTATGTGACACAGTGGTTGCATACGGGAAAAATGTGCTAGTACACGGCATGTGTCTTTTGTCCCAAAATCCATATGTCCATATGTAACCAATGTGGTCGCATATGCTGTGGTTACATTTGAGTGCACATATGAATGGTGGCATATATATCGCTAGTACACGGTATCCAACGCAGCATGCGCATATCGCATGTGCGCATCACAATTTCACATATATATGTGGTTTTCTAGTACACGATGTGCGACATGCAACCATTCGTATGTAGACGATTCATGTCGCTTGCGAGGGAACAACAAATTCAGTGTCAGTGGAACCATCACCGTCATCGTGAACTGATTGTTCGAGCGCCTCGAAATCCAAATTTGCATTCATATTTCTTTATTCTGAAAAACACACACAGCAAAACAAAGGGAAAATATCAGTTGTGGTCAACACAAAACTTTCTTCTACAAAATCTACGACCCTGCGCAATTTACGCTAGAGCAATTTCGCGTTGTCAACCTAAGACGACCTCCCAATAAATTCTTGGTTTATTCAAAAATATCAAAAACGTACAAAATTTGAGATAACTTGAGAACGGTAAAAGATATCAATTTACGGTAAATGGCAAAAATGTAGAAAATGTTAACATCTTTAATTATTCTTTTAACTGATTTGTCGAAAAACCGTTAGTTTGCAAATTATTCGCAAACATATGATTTTTTACATATTAATGAAAATATCTCAATAACGGTAAAAGATAACGGATAACGGTAAAAGACAAAATTGTGCAGAATGCCATTCTCATTAATTCACTTCATACATTCAGTCAGCAAAAACCCGTTAGTTTTCGAGATAATCGCAAAAAACTGTTTTTTTGGAAATAACGGTTTATCTCGATAACAGGTGGAGATATCGAGTTATAGCTAAAGACAAAAGTGTGGGAAATTTTATTTTCTCCAAGTTTTGTCATACTTAAGGCCACTAAAAAACGCGTAGTTTGGGAGTAAATCGAGAAAAACGAAATTGCGATTTTTGAAAAACCGCCATTTTGGATACTTCCGGTTAACAGATTTCCACCAAAAGTTGATAGGATCGTCCCATTTCAGGACCCAACATGCCTATAAAATTTCATGGCGCTAGCTTTATTAGTTTTTGAGAAATCTTGTACACAGACTGACAGACAGACTGACAGACTGACAGACTGACAGACTGACAGACTGACAGACTGACAGACTGACAGACTGACAGACTGACAGACAGATAGACAGACAGACAGACTGACAGACAGAAAGACATTTTTTTAATATGACTCCAATCGACTCAGGAGTGATCGGGAAATGTTTTTTAAGCAAAATTAAGAGGTCGAAATTTTTCATGAATACAATACTTTATTATACTCCGTAGAAGAAAGTAAAAAAGAAAATAAAATTAAAGAAAAACGAACGAAAATAGCCGAAATCAATTAAAATTGAAAATTAAAATAAAAAAAAACCAAAAATAATACCAAAACAACGTGCTGCTAAAACAACAAAACACAAAAACTGAATGCTGAAATCAGGGTTGCCAACCATAGAAAAAATTTCCTTCTAAAAGCAGGATGAACAAACCCCTAAAATACTATTTATTAAAAAAATTAGTTAAAACCACTAAATATGTCAGCCTGAAATGTCATTCAAAAGTTACATAGAAGGGCTACATGCGATCCATATGCTGTGTCAAGTTTTCGTGCAGACACATATATTGTGACTGCCACATTTATATGTAACCACTGGACAATGTGTCACATATAGTCACAAACTGCATGTGCTAAGGTAGTACACGACATTCGAAAAAGCCACATATCCTTATGTGTCACGAGTGCCACATATAGTACACATTCGTATGTGTACCATATGTGTGTGTCACAAAGAGAGCTAGTACACGGCATGTGGCCATTGGGACCACATGGTGACGTCAAAATGACGTCAGAGCCACATTTATATGTGCTTTTTACATGCCGTGTACTATAGGCTTAAATTACGAATGTGGACAAAAAAATATACCTGACCACATGTTCGCTAAGCAAAGTCTACCGAAAATACGAACACTGAAAAGCCGGTTTTAAGATTAAGAACTTCCTGTGTAATATTTTTATGGGTTTGAGCAAGATTTTTTTTGGGAATAAAATTTTGCCTTAATATTCATCTAACTTTTATACAAAATACCTTACTTAGAGCTTTATTGGTGAATTGTTACTTTTTTTTACAACTAGCGGTAGTTGATTTTTGCTACGTTTTGATTTTTTTAGATAATACAACTTCTTCGTATTGGATTTTCGATCACGAGAAAAAAATTTGCAACCTTTAAATTTTTATAATATTATTAAAATAGTTTCTGACTAAGAATTTATTACAAAGTTGTCTGATACAATAAATCGCATTACATAAAAAAAATTGAAAATTGAGAATACAAACATTTGCTAAACATAGATATGGGATCTCTTTTTCAAAATTTCACCCTCTGTATAAAAAGTTTTGCTAAAATTATGTATTTGACGTAATCGCTACTAGAGAAAATTAATTAATAATAAAAAATTGTGTGGTTTTGGAGTAGTACTCCACCATAAGGCTTTTAAAGCAACTAAAATAAATATTCACAAAAAAAGCTCATCACTCAAAAAAGTGAAATATAATATAAGAACAAACACTTTTTTTTTTATTTTGGAGATAAACCAAAAATAGTTTATGTATTTTGCCATTCTACCAATTCGAACGATCTTGCATAAACACATTGGCGTATGTGCTGAATGTATTTTTTTTTTGCTTATTCTTTCAGATAATGGAAAGCAGAAGATAATCCGGGAATGCGTCAATTTGAATGACAACCGAGACTACTGTGCCCCAACAGACAATTTGCAAAATGCCAAGAAAATCTTTTGCGAAACTTGCAATACAAACCTTTGCAATGGAGCAATGGGAAATGGCGCCCTTGCAACAATTGTGCTTTTATGCGCAGCTGTTTTATTTAAATTACAATAAATTTCGGTTTTTAATTACTTCTACTTTATTTATTTCGAATAATTAATACTCGTTTAAGCTATTAATATAAGAAAAATAAATTGAAAAGAGTACTTGTATTAATGTTAAATGCTATATTATTGTGGAAATTATTTTTTTTGTGAAATCTGATATTAGTGTACCTTTTTTCAGTGTAACTTACGTAAACACCTTTGAATATTTAATTGTAGTAATTTTAAGGAATTATAAAGACGATAAAATGTAGCATTGTAGCTGTTTACAAAGTAAAAATGTTTTATTTTTGATTATAAAATTTATTTTCGCAATTTGATATGTACTTGTATTTATGTATTAATGGATTTTGAAAAAAAAAAATAAAGAACCAAAGGCTTATTTAAAATTAGTTTTTATTTTCACGAAAAATTCTAGCTTCTTTCATAAGACCTGAATTTTAAGAATGTAGTTAAAAGCAGAGGACAATCTCATTAACAAAAAAATATTAGTTTTTAGTACAAAAAAAAGCTCTTTTAAAAAAAAAAAAAGAAAAAAAATAAGCGATTTTTGGTCGATCTACAGACATGTTTTGAACCATATTAGATTTGCCTTTTGAGTCTGTTATTGTACCTACTAAGATTTCTAACTATCAGCCCGATTCTGATAGAGTTGTCACTTGAAGCTACACGATATCCCTGCGAATCTCAACTTGCAATTCTGACATTTTTTTTCGTAATAGGCGCTAAAAAGAAGATAGTTACGGGAAACTAATATTCGGTCAGCTTTCTGGGCTCTGATTAATTTTTATATGATTAATTTTTTTTGCAAATATCTTATTTCCAGTGAATGTTACAAAGAAAAATATAACTTACAACCTAATTGGGAGTTATAAGGCAGTGAAATGAACTAAAAAACATTTTCAATCTCCTTTTAGTCCTTTTTGAGAGAATATATTTCTGGTAAGTGTTTTTAAATGACATTAGATCCACATTATGTTTATATACTGTAAAACTAACAATTTCTATGAATTTTTGAATGATAAACTCTTAGGTAACTTTAAGGATTGGTAATCAAAACCAGCTCAAAACTATTTTTCAGAATCTATTCACAAAAATGTTAATAACAGCATTTTTTGTCAAAAAGTGTTCTACTGTGTTATTATTTAAGTATTCATAAAAAAATTAGCAACCAAACGTCGGTTTGCGTTATATTTTTCGTGTCGCAAATCTATCAGAATAAGGGCTTATAACTTTCTTCAAAATATTCGTGAACATTTAATTAAAATTGTACTCATAAGCACTCGATTAAAAGTTCTTTTAAATACATACAATTGATGTCTTCATGTTTTTTTTAAGATTTAGCAAAAAATATTTAATTATTCAATATTTTTTAACAAAATTATGTGAGTAGGTGTATGTCAAGGCGAAGGAAAACACTTTCATAATATTTACCTGTGTAAAAACACTAACGAAATTCTAATAGCTTTATCCATTAAGTAGATAGAAAACTTTATTTCCTTCAAATTGTCGTTATCCTTCTACGCGTTAAAAAGCAACTTTAACACGACTTCTTCCTTATAAACGAAAAAAAAGAATTTTTTATGTGCTCAGGGTGGCAATTACACCTGAAATTATATTTTGTTTTCGCATTACTTTCGTGCCTTGCGTGTCAAAATTTATCACAACCATAAATTGTGTGTAGTTCGTGAACGTTATTAAATAAAATACTTTGAAGTTCTAGTTTTTGGTGAGTGACCGAAAGTTCTAGTTTGTAGATAGAATACAACCTTGAATTTAGAGGGATTTTCCAGTATTACAATACTCTACAAATTTGATTCATTTTATTTTTCTATCTGGTTAGTGGTTAATTTAAAACCAAACTTGGTTAATTCAAAATCAGATAGTGCACCGCATGCCACACCCAGCCAATATGACCAACTAATTTTATAATTAAGTAAAAAGCATTATAACAAATGTGTATATATTATAGTATTAATAAAATAAAATGAAAACTACCAAATCACTCTTGGGTATTACTGCAGGAATGCATAGAAAGACTTAACTTAATAAAATCACTTTCATCCCTTAACAGACTTTACTCAAACTTTCATTGAGTGAGATTGGGGTTAATTCAATGGGGTTGCTACGTTATTATATGATTTAAGGGCTATAGACGTCGTCATCGGGTCGCACCCATTCTCTCAGGGGTTGAAACCGTCGGGAACTTCCGTTTGCTTTTACTTTCTATTGACGTCGCAAAAATACTCCGCTCTGGCTGAATTCTCTGTGCCTTTATTTGGCGTTAACTTTGTTTTGATCCGGCGGCGGCGTCTTCATTCTTTCCACCCAACATAATAAAATCCTGCTAGACTGCCCCGTTACTGCAAATCTATATGTTGGCGCCATTGAGGGGAGATGCTAGGGATATCGTATTTCTTTTGTCTTTTTACAGATCTTACACTACAGCGTGTATTTCTTATCCTTCATTCAAACTCAATAAAAAGCGCAAATACAATGTCCCAGTTCTCATGAAGAGACGAGTATGACGAAGAAGATTTCGTGCCATATTTCCATATGCAAAAAAAAACTAGTCACATATTCACTATCAGGATACACTTTCGCGTAATGATGTCAACATCACATTTAGGACATGGAAAAATTCAAAGCGTAAATGGTTTTCTGTTTTCCTTTGAATATTATATTGCGAATTATTTAGGCTCGAATATTTATTGTTGGAAAGTGTGGGAATCTACACAGATATTACTTTCAGTAAATTATTTCTATTATGCTAAATTTAAAATATAGATTCCTGTGACGTAAAAAATATTTCAGGTTGATAAAGCAAAATCTTTTTATGGACGTTTTTAAAGCCATGAAATTGGAGTCTGTTGATTTCTGCTGTTCAAAAATTGCGAGAGATACTCTGAAAACAAGATATTGTATCGGGTCTTTCAATAACGACATAACAATTTTGTATTTTAATAAAAACGCACCCTAAAACTTTTTTTATGATCTGGCAATGCTAAAACGTCAGTCAAGGTTTACATTTTTATCATGGTGAAGTTCACGAACGAGCAACATTTGGAAATTATTAAAACTTACTACCAAAATTCTGAGTCGGTGGTCGCAATCGTGTATTCTTGAGAAATGGTCCGGTCGAATGGCCACCTCGCTCAAGCGATTTAACGCCGTTGGATTTCTTTTTATGGGGTTATGTTAAGTCGTTGGTTTATGCCAACAAGCCAACAACGTTAGAGGAGCTCAGGAACAATATCGAACGCGAAATTGCCAACGTTCCGGCCGATATGTGTGGAAGAGTGGTGGAAAATTGGCTGCAAAGAATCAATCAGTGCAAACATGCTCGCGGTGGCCATTTTTTTTTTTTTTTTTTATAGATCCAGCCAGAGCTTAGGGGAAGACCCTTTAATGCCGAAGCACTCGCGGTGGCCATATGAACGACATCGAATATCACACTTAAATGTAACATGTCCAATAAATTTCAGCCCGATATCTCAATTATTCTGTGTTTTATTTAAATAGAAAATTGTTATGTCCTTATTGAAAGACCCGATATATCTGTGACGTAAGTAAAAATCTCAACAGGTCGAAAGAAACAAAAATACTTTTTTAATTCAAATTTCATTTTCGACAGTTATTTTGCTCTTTCATAAAGTCGTTTGATATTTTCTTCAAAATGTCTTGACGGAATATGTTATAAAAGGAAAATATCACTCAAAAACCCTTAGAAAGTTACGTTTTTCAAGACCCACTAAAATCATTCGTACCCCCAAATTAAATGTAGTAATCCTATTTTTATGCAGATATTCATTCGAAATAATAAATTTGCTCTATAAAACTCTACAGGTGAATTCAAGGAAACATAAAAGAAAACCTTTTTTTATGCCTTAAAATGCTGATTATTATATTGTTTTGGTAGTAGCTACAAATCATGCAAAGAAATAAGTAACAACCTTTAAGGCGTCCTTTCTTTGTTTAATATCCAGCAGACACGCTAATTTTTCGCCGTGAGCGCCATTTGTAAAAATTGATTTTTTTTTATTAATAAACCTGTGACCCATTGACAAGAAACTATTAGAATATTTAGACGAAAAGCGAAATGTTTCTTTGTTGCCAAACAAGAAACGAAAGTCATTAGCTAGAGTTTAATAAACTTTTATTATTTTTATAAATTTTTGTTTTACTCGCAATAGGTTTTTATTTTAATAAAGGTTAATAGCTGGTAAAAAAACCGATAGGGTAATACTTTTATTTCTTGAAAATATCAAACGGCTTTTTGAAAGAAACAAAAAGTTTAAATTTTAAGTAAAAGAAATTTTTTTTTGTGATTTGCAGTAATAGATTAAAGACATACAAGTATTTATTTACCAAATAAGTTTATAAATTATAATGTACCAATCTAACATGTATGCTTCAATGATACAAAACAAACTTAAAATAAAAAAATGTATTTCTAGATTTAGCGAAAGATTTCCCTTTCCAATGCACAAAAATTTCATAATTCATGGGCAATGAGTTTCGTTGGCCTGTGACTGTGACGAAAATGGCTTGACCTCACTGAAAACAGTTGAGGTTTTTGTACAAAAAAGAAAACGTTTTCCTATTTTATTAATTGTTAACAATTTCGAAAAGCGCATTATTGTTTCTTGACAAGGCAAATATCAAATAGGTACTCCTTTTCTTTATTATTATTTTTTAAATAAAAATTGTTTTGTAGTTAAAATTAAAAAAAAAATATTACCTCTTCATGTTATTTTATTTTCTTCTTCCAATAAACGAAAAAAAAATTGTTGTTAACATGAAAAGCTCTATATTCATTCACATTCAAAATTTGTATCTCCCCACTACTTAACATTTTGAGAATCTGGTAACATTAAAAAAGCTTGCATATTTCACTCTTTCAACAAATATGATATAGACTGGAAAATGCCCTAACGAAACTTTAACGGTCGTCATCGTTTTTATTTGGAAAAGCTTTTTCCCACAAAGTTTTTGTTAGTGATTGTACTGGACCCCACTGTTTTATTCAAACGAAACGCTTTCGATGGGATAACTTTGTAGGGTTTTAAAATTGAGTTCGCGCCACCATAATCAGTTCGTAGTAAGACATAAGTCCGTTTGAACGTGCGTTAAGAAGGTTAAAAGTAATCTGGGAGCTGTCCGTTGTGTACGATTTCGGTTATTTAAATTAAACGATCCTAAAACACGAAAGAATTATAACGAAAACAGCTAAATTAAAATTCTTTTCAAAAAATAAAATATTTTATCGTTAAATTTTACTAACGGTTTGAAAAAGGTGGTTTCACTCCGCATTCTACAAGTGAGCGTGCTAAGAAACTGTAGTTGGAATTAGAAAAAAAAACCAGTAAAACTCCTCTAAAGAATATCCTCGAAAGTGTGAGAAGATTTTTTGTGAAAAACAATCGAAATGGCCAAAAATGGAATGCTCTTTCTGGCGACGCTCGTTGTGGTGATTGCATTCAACGAAGGTAAGTTTTATGCGCATAAATTTCAGGTGTGTTTTCTACTATGCTTGAGTGATTGGATTGGGCGAATTAAGTCAGGTGCAGATACTGATTTTGTTTAGATTCCATCTGGTCCATTTAAAAAGTGAAAGTTCACCTGTTCTTGCTATGTTCCCATAAAGTTTTATAGGAATTTTTTCAAGAATTCGACCGGCAAAATATGAGAAAAAAAATCCAAATTGTATGTGTGGGTAAGGAATTTTTCTGGGACCTGCTTAGGAAAAACCGTGTGTGTGCGAAACGAGCAAATTTTTATAAAAAAATGAAAATAAAGATCTAAAACATAGGAAAACTTTTTTAAACTTGTGAAAATTTATTCTTTTTTCTTAGTATTAAAATGAAAACTTTTCTACTGTGTGTTGGTATGGTATCTAATTATGGATTTTTGGGGGAATTTCGGTCCAGTGTTTCCGATTTCAAATTCGGCTATTCCATTCTTATACTGAGGCGAAGTCACAAATGACACATCCAATAAAACATGTTTTTTTACGAGACTGACTGATGTTGAAACTTTAAAATTCGTTTGATACCAAATTTGAATAAATTGCTGCCGGTTAATAAAAAAAATTTGGAGCTGTCATGCCATTAGATATCAACTGAACCAAAATATGAAACCAACCGCAGATAATGATTCACTTTTTTTTTCTTTTTCTAATCACGCGCTTTTCTTTGAAACAATTAAACCAATTATTATTTTGAATCGCTGTTGACAAATTTTAACAATGTTGGCCAGGGGTGGAGAGTCATGCAAATTTTGACACAATTCAAATTTGCTCACGTGGAAATCCATACCCGAATATCTAAAGCCATAAGAAAGGAAATAACATCGAAGGTCTTCTTTCACCCTTTTAGGATAGATATGTGCGGTTTCCAACAATTCCTGCGTATCCTTCCTGCCGAATTTTATTTTATTTTTTTGTTCAATGTTAAATGCACCATTGCGTGCTTTTGGTTTGTTTGGGAAATCCTAACAAAATTCGGGGAACGAGGACGAACTTCGCCGAATTTTTAGGGTTGGTTGATGATGTCATTTAATAGCAGGTGGTGGATCAAATTTTCACTAAATGTGTGGTTCCTGTTCGAAACAACACAAATTATAAATTATGGCGTGGCGAACAGAAAACATTGGTAAACATAATAAATCGTTGCTAAGGTAAATGTCATTATTTTGACTTTGCTTAGATAGACAAGGTTTAGATCGAGGTTATATTACTATTATTATACTACGTAGTACTAATACGATGTGAGATTAGTTCTCTAGTATTAAAATTTTTATAGTTGTTGAATTTGTTTAGAAACGCACAAAAACTAAGGCCTAGTTTACATCTGATGGTTTATTCTTTGAATTATATCCTGCGACATTAAATTCACGTTTCCCAACCATTTACACTGCGACACAAAATCCCGAATCTTTTTCTAAGTGAATTTATTCTTCGATAGATGAATATCCTACTAGCATTTTAAGTGTATGTCGCGTATCTGCCACTAAATTAGACACACTTCTAGAGGCAGATACGTCCCATATACCAAAAATGTTAGTAGGGTAAAACACCCAGAAGAAATTTTTGATAAAATGCGTAGAAAAATTCATGAAAAAACCACAAGGATAAACGGGGCCTGATGTTAAAATGAACAAAAATTGAGTTTTTTCTTCGTTGCACAATAGAGAAAAATTTAATATGAATTAAAAATCGGATCACTCCCTCCTTTATAGAAGTACAACAATCCTATTGGAATTTCTCCAATAGGAAATTCCAATAGGATTCAATGCTAAAAGGTCGAGTATAAACCATGAATCAGAAATGGTTCAATGGTTAAACACTAAATAGAAGTACAACAATATTTGAGATTTTTTTGAAAACAGTGAGTCGTAACAAAAAAAGTATTAAGTCAAAAAGTATTTTGGTGTGTCCTTTTACATAACTCTCCTATACATCAAAATTCAATCAAATTTCTTTTTTGCGATTTTCTCGAAAACGGTGAGTGATAAGAGAAAAGAAAATAAAGACTAAAGTGTGTCTAATGATTACAAAAAACGCTCTGGTAAATGTGGCCTTTCGTTATGCTTTTAAAAGTTTCAAGGGTCAAAATAAATGATACCTTAAAGTTATTAACTTTTCCATTGTTATCGTATATTCTACAAATTGCTGATTGCATCTGTAAATCTACCAGGTAAAATTAACAAGTGGCAAGTGTTTCGAGTAAATTATATTATTAAAAATTTATCCTATGACGTTTGGCTGAGTCGATAGCATGGTAGATATTTATCGTAGACAAAATTGTCGAATTATTGTAACACAATTGCCTTTTTAATTAAATAGCCTGAACGCACGCACAGATAGTAAAATGTTAAACTTAAAGTGAACCGTACTTGGGTCGTTGTTCCCTTGGGAGTCCGTTTATGGAATTTAAATAAAACTTCTGTTTATCAAATTTTATTGACTAGGGATAATTACATCGTTTTGGGCATTCATTTTTACTTTCTTCTACGGAGTATAATAAAGTATTGTATTCATGAAAAATTTCGACCTCTTAATTTTGCCTAAAAAACATTTCCCGATCACTCCTGAGTCGATTGGAGTCATATTAAAAAAATGTCGTTCTGTCTGTCAGTCTGTCTGTCTGTCAGTCTGTGTACAAGATTTCTCAAAAACTAATAGAGCTAACGCCATGAAATTTTATAGGCATATTGGGTCCTGAAGTGGGACGATCCTATCAACTTTTGGTAGAAATCCGTTAACCGGAAGTATCCAAAATGGCGGTTTTTCAAAAATCGCAATTTCGTTTTTCTCGATTTACTCCTAAACTACGCGTTTTTTAGTGGCCTTAGGTATGACAAAACTTGGAGAAAATAAAATTTCCCACACTTTTGTCTTTAGCTATAATTCGATATCTCAACCTGTTATCGAGATAAACCGTTATTTCCAAAAAAACAGTTTTTTACGATTATCTCGAAAACTAACGGGTTTTTGCTGACTGAATGTATGAAATGAATTAATGAGAATGGCATTCTGCACAATTTTGTTTCTTACCGTTATCCGTTATCTTTTACCGTTATTGAGATATTTTCATTAATATGTAAAAAATCATATTTTTGCGAATAATTTGCAAACTAACGGTTTTTCGACAAATCAGTTAAAAGAATAATTAAAGATGTTAACATTTTCTACATTTTTGCCATTTACCGTAAATTGATATCTTTTACCGTTCTCAAGTTATCTCAAATTTTGTATGTTTTTGATATTTTTGAATAAACCAAGAATTTATTGGGAGGTCGTCTTAGGTTGACAACGCGACAGGGCTCTAGCGTAAATTGCGCAGGGTCGTAGATTTTGTAGAAGAAAGTTTTGTGTTGACCACAACTGATATTTTTTAAGTATTTGATGTAGGCAGTTATTTTGGAAGTGGTTCACATTCAAAAAATTTCAAAACCGAATTTACATAACATAAGTACATTTAAACGTAAGAAAAGCTACGATTCCCGAGGGTGGGGGGGGGGGGGTGGGGGGGGGGGGCAATCGTCAAATAGTTTATATGAGGGCGGACAGAATTCTTATGACAAAAATCCATTTTTTGGGACAAGGAGAAAGGATTGTTAGTCCGATTGGACTTTAATGAATCGAACGGTTATGTAAACTCATATTTTAAACACATTTCCTATTAATAAATTTTTCGACAATGTGCACCGTTTCGAGAAAATAGAAAAATGTATGCAATTTGTATGAGGGAGGGAGAAGGAGTGGTTCAAATGGATTTTGATGTATAGATAAGTTATGTAAAATCATATTCCGAAATTTTGTCATAACGACTCACCGATTTCGACGAAGATATCATGATGTATTTTATGAACATAATTCATATAAAAAAGGCGAACATTTTTCTTCATACCTTTGCTGATTCAGTTTTTTCTTGTGTATTAAACTTCTTACCGAAGTTTCTTTCTACCTAAAGTTTCCTAGAATCTTTCACGATTTTATTATCTACTTTTAGTTGCAAAATGAAAACTTGTACGTAATTATAGTCATGATATTTTGGTTATAGTCTTCTAATCTTTTCATTGTGCACACAAACACAACATTGAAGGCGAAAGTTACATTTTTCCAGGTTCGTGTCTGATGCAAAATTGTAATTAAAAAAGAATTTACATTGAAATAGTAACATATCATTTTTCTTATTTAAAAGATAATTCAAGTAATTTGTCCCATATTTTCGTATCATATCATGCAAATTTAATAGATGGGCGGGAATCATTTTAATCTGAACTTTGTTATTCATGTAATATCCATAGGGACTAGAGTAGATTTTAATTGAATTATTGATTGTAAATTGTTGTAATTTTTTTCATCATTCTTATGTTATTTATAACGATATATCTTTGATCAAAATAATGGGAAAGATCACTTTTAAACGTAATATATATTATTTTTAATGATCAAAAAATACCGACAAATATATTTTTATAAATATCTTACGTAATCGATTGGTTAGAATTAATTCATTCAAACGAAAATTTTATGTTATTTTGTTTATTGACAGCCTTCATTCCACTTGACTTCTGTATTTGATTTATCTTGATCAGTGGTTTCTCAAAGGTCTCAATAAAATTGCCTTGAGTGAGGTTAAAAATCGAATAGATGATTTCCCTCGAAATATCCGATCAATCATGGTTTACAAATTTGAAGACTAGCAAAAAGTGTTTTCTAATCAATTATTAGAATTTTAATCTATTATTTCGCACACTAATAGTTATTATTATGTTTTATCTACTGTTTGAAGCGAATGTAAATCGTTACTTGTTCATTGATCTTATCGAAGGCACGTGGTGGTGTTCTTGGACATGTGATTCTTGTTTTTCTACGAAATTCCAAAGATTTGAGACAGCACATAGTACAAACCCAGGCAATAGTTTAGGATTTTTGTAAACTAGGCACTGCAAAAGTCATTTTTTATGAATTTTTACATTAACCTTAATAAGCTTTCAATCCGCAATACTGTAAACCAGTAGTTTGAAATCTTTTTTCGCTCGTGATTTCTCCTTCCGAAATAATAAAAGGATTCATTTCTGCATCTGTCATCAGTACATTTTATTGTCATTGTGGCTTCTAGCATCGAATAAGGAATATATAGAAAAAACTCTGCCGAACAAATTTTTGACAAATTTCCCCTTCGAAGGGGGGAAAAATGTCCCTATCATTCACTAGCTACGGCCTAGAAGTTAATTACTTTTAGACTAGGGAGCACGGAGCAGAGAGAACATTTTCTAATCATTTTCGTTGTATCTATTCAATGAGATGGAGGAATCGAATGGATAATTTTTTCCGTGTTACATCGGATCCTCTTGCTTCATCTCACAGTGGAAAAATTTTCTCTAAAAATTTGTTCTAAGAGTTTATTCTCTAGATTATTTGTTCTCTGCTTCTAGCTTCTAGCGTTCTCGAGAGCTACTAGCGAAATTCAAACGCCGGTCGTATCTGGCTAGCTACACTCCGAGAGTTCAGTGGAGGCCTGTCGACTAGAGAGTAGAATCACTTTTGACAGCTCGCAGAAACTAGCTCGCGAGTTCTTGCGAGTTTCTGCGAGCGACTCTCAGAGACGTGTCCATTTGCGAGTAGCTGCTATCGAGAGGTTCCCGCCGGAATTTACTCTCATGTGGAGCGGCACCTTAATACATCACAGGAGGATACGATTCTAATCAATCAAAATGAAATATAACTTAATTTTGTTGAAAAAACCCATTAAAGTTGAGGTTTCTCTTTTAACTGATTGGCATTTCATTAAAAAAAGATTTTGAAAACAAGATTTTGAAAATAATTTTGTAGTGCACACCGCAATCCCCTCATAATGCTTGGCAACCACCTGCAGGTTGGGGCACAGTGCTGCTAAAGTATAATTTTTGTTCCACAATAATGGCAAAAGTCTTTGAACTCTAAAATTGTGATGTAAAAAATAAAATTACTTTACTAAAAAGCTTTTAACCTCTAGCCATAAGTAGAAAAGCAAACATAAATTCGAAATTGATAATAAATTAACAATTTATGTTTACCATAAAATACTAAACAATATCGCTACTGACCATAATTTGCTTACATAAATGGGTCCTCTTTTATAAACCATTTTAGCGTAAACGCAAATTTTGTACAAATTAAAATCAATTAATTTTTGTAAGAATGAATCTTTCTCATTCAATGAAGTTTTTTTTTGTTTGTAATCAATCGAATAAACATAAGATACAAAAATTTTCATTTTTCTCAGACATTAAATGTGTCTTTTTCGCCTTCTGTGGTTTTTAATTTTTTTTTGCATGAGACATTTGTGTAGAATTTCAACTACTTGAACCGAAATTCTGTTGAGCATATGACGAAAACTCTTTCTGCGAAATACGAGTATCTTTTACGACAACTAATGCTCCAAAGAATTTAGAAGCAATCGTGAGATGATTATATAAGAATTTTTACTATGATTTTGTACACAACAGCCAGGAAGTTGTCTATATAAAACCAATTTGAAGCCATTTTCGATATATAAGAGGAAAAAAAATCAAACCCAAAATTCAAACTTAATAACACGGCTAAATTAAAATTATAACGAATATCGTAAAGCGCCCCATACATTTCCCTCTGTGTTATTCTTCACTATCGAAACTTAATTTTTTCTGAGTGGATCTCGCGTGCCAATCCAAAATTATCTGTAATTTATTTCATAAATCATCACAGTTACGAGAAATGTTTGATTCATAATTTTTTTTTGTGTGATTATCACCTCAAGAAATCACGGTCATTGTCATGAATTTGCAATTGAACAATAGCTTCAACGCATCTTAACGACCTAGAACAAAATTTAAGGAATAGGTAGGGTGCCACACTACCACCATTTAAATAAGAATTTCATTGTTGTCTTCCAAAAATGACGCAATATTTTGGAGTTTCTTGCCGACCGACCACGTCAGGGTCAAACTATTTCAATTTTAGTATTTTTTTTTCTAAAGAAATATTCGTAAACAACTGAAAGTTATTGTTACTGATGTTTATACATTTATGTGGTGTAACAAAGTACCTAAAGACGAAATTATATAAGTCTTCATTTTTGTTTCACGTTCCCCGAAGAGTGTGTCTTGTTTAATACGCTGGCTACTGATGAAAATTTGGAAATCATTGGTCCCAGCCAGAGTCGGAAATATCTTATCTCACAGATCGTAAAGTAAGACGTCTGCATATATAAAGAATTGTCTTTTATGATCGGTGGCTACTGAACTAGCCAAGTATAGTACAATAAGGCAATTTTATATCTGTTTACTTGTTTGTCATAAGAGAGGCCTTATGAATGTAATTTAACACAATGAGTCAAGCGTATTTTTTTTCCAGTAAAACATCCGAAAAACTGATGCTGGTTGTTACCAAAATTTTTACGTGCTGAACACTCGTTCGTTATTTTCATGTGTGTACAGTGGGAACAATTTTCGACTGGCTGAAGCGCCAATTTAAATGACAAAAAACTCCACTAACCAGATGTAAAAAAGAAAAAAAAAATGGTTATTTTAAATAGAGGGGATCATCGAAGCATTACATTAGTTTTAATTTTTTTTTTCAAACATCCAAAATAAGATGAATTGCTTTGAGGGGTTTCGTTAAAATTATGGGGTCTGGCTGTGTTCGGTTTGGATTTTGTGTTCCGTTTATAACATGAAAAGTTTTTTTTTTTAAATTACTGCAGAGATCTTATATATTAACAATTTGTCTCACTGATTATGTCTTTTTTTTCTTATGCATTTTTATACTCTATATGATATTTCATATAGGAGTATATTAAATTTAGTTTACCATTTGTAACTCATCGAACCAATAGTTGGACACAAAAATTCACTACACCACGGTATTTAACACTCTAACTGCCACGACAGTTTTAAGCCTTTTTCGAATATTTAGTTGTCAGTCAAAAAGCCACTGAGAGAAAAAAACATAACAAAAGCTATAATTGCCAATCTGGTAATTATTGAAAACCCGTATGGTGATATTGGTATCCAAATTCGAACAGTTGTACCAAAATTCCACTTTGAAGTCAAACTTTCCAAAAATATTTTTTTAAATTTATTCCAATCGGATTTTGATGTATGGAAGTTTTATGTAGAATCATGTCCTAAATAACTTTTGTTCTTGGACTTTTTTGATAAGATGCACCGTTTTTGAGATATTCGCAAAAAAACATTTTCGTTCGTATGGGGGTGCCCCCCCCCCCCCCCCCCCAAACCGTTAGGCAAATCTAATATACCCTTTGGTTTCACCATACGGGTATAAAAAATTGAAACAAAATTATACCTAAATGTTATTTTATTACCATAAAATGTGTGCAACTACAAAAAATCGTTGCGGTTGCAGCGAGCACTTTAATAATTTTCATTGTGGCCGTTGTGTACAGTTAGGTGTCAGGTCTTTTTGACTGACGTGGCAGTTAGAGTGTTAAGATAACAAAACATTTTGATATCCGCATGTCCGTCTGTCTGTCAGTCCTTGAACACGATAACTTTCGAACGGATTGAGCTAGAGACTTGATATTGCGTATAGTTACATTTGTCGTAAATGGCATGGCTAATTTCTTGAACAGGTAAAATCGGACCATTCCTTCAAAGGAAACAGTTTTTTTTACGATTTTCTCGAAAACTATGAGTCCTATTGAACAATTTATAAAGGTAAAATTTGTATTGAATATGATTTGACAAAACTTATCTACATATTAAAATCCAGTTGTACCACTCCTTCCCCCTCCCTCATACAAATTGAATACTTTTTTCTATTTTCTCGAAACGGGGCACAGTATCGAAAAATTTATTAATAGGAAATGTGTTTAGAATATGACTTTACATAACCGTTCAATTTCAATATGTTGATTTGTAGGCTAATCGGTCAAATTTGATAAAAAATTAAAATGTTTGATAAAAAATTATTACTTGTTTTTCATGTAGCACCCAACGTTTCGGTATGCTTATTATACCATCTTCACGAGCAATTATATTGCCATACATCAAAATTCAATTGGACTAATCCTTCCCTCCTTTCCCCACAAATGGAGTTTTTTCATAAAGATTTTCCCTCCCCTCATATCTAGTACTAGCTTGTATACCCGTCGTTGCCGGGTTAAGTTTTTTCAAATTTTAATTTTGTTTTGATGGTCTATGTTGGAGCTAAACTTCAGGCCAATCGGCTCAGTAGTTTTCCCGCGAAAGGGTAACATAACGCAAAAACTAAGTTTCGAAATCACTTTACCCCCTCCCCTAACTCCCCCCACCCCTCACGCTACTTTTCTGTATGTCTATGTTGGAACCAGAACTAACACAGACACTCATGCCAAATTTCAAGTCAATCGGTTCAGCCGTTTTTGCGTGAAAGAGGAACAGACAGACAGACACCAACTCATTTTTATATATTAGTATGATTTGACAATTGCCGCTGGCAATTGTAGCCTTTCTGTTGTTTCAAGCTACATTTATTCTACAGGATGTTCCAATGGCTTGGACCGATGTTAATAGAAAATAAGACAATGTTATTTGTTAATTTTTTTTTGAACTCTTTATTGAATAATTTTCCCCCTTTCCCCTAAAAACTAGGACGAATATAATTTAATTCGTTATCAAAATATTTCAATTTTTGTTTGTTATTATTTTTGGTAAGAGTTCAGCTCAGCGACAATGACGCTACAATTTTTTCCTGTATAGAGCGGGGAGAGGGAAGCATTCCCTATCCAAAATGGGTATTTTTAACCGTCGCTCGCCCCTCTTGCCCCCTCCAGGGGTCCGCAAACTTTGTATGAAACTTTTTCCGGGGGTGGTAGGGGGGGGGATCTGTGGTACCTCAAATGAAAGGTATTGAAGAGTACATTCCAAAAATATATAGGCTGCGATTATCCACTTAATACCTTTGATTGAAAAATTTGACCAAATATTTTCCCGTTTTGCTAGTATAACAAAGTTTTCAATCGAAAATTCAAAGAAAATTTTTTCTCACTAAAATCACCCTCCTCCTCCTCACTATCCATTCCGGTGCAAACTACTTTCCTTCAATCTTTAGACCTTATTTATAACCTTTATTATAATGTTTGTAGAAAATAAAATGTTCCTAAAAACAACTGAATCATATTTTTAAAAGCCACTTGCACTTAACCTTGACAAAATAATTTTTTTCAATTTAAAATTCAATTAAATTTTACTTATTAGTGAATTATACACACCACCTCCTAATTGGGTCAAATGATAATTTAATAAATTATTTAACGCGTATCATAATAGCTAAATAGAGATGTTTTGAATGTACCCAACCATACTCAGAGTCAACAATAATTGAAGGCTTTCTGCTCCATTAACTTCATTGCAAATAAAATGGCACATTGACCAGAAGTAAATTTCAGAACTCGGAAAGCTTTCCGTACACAAATTCTAAATTATTTTCAAAGAATTTTCATTCAGGCACCCTCACTAATAACGCACTCACACTTTGCCATCACTTATAGAAAAAAATAATCCCCATGCTAAAGATTATAAATCTTAGGATAAAAATAATTTTCACAATTTCGCTTAGCACCAATTTTAACGTCAAAACAAAACAAAGCTAAATGGCATGTACAAAATATTGATATTTCGCTCCTATATAAAATCAAATGTTGAGCATAAAAATTTTGAAATTTCGTTTTTGCTACCGATTTATAGAAAGTAAAACCATTAAATAACATCATTTCGATTTATTGAAATCCATTCGATATGAAATGTAACGCTTTCTGCAGATGAGATGAATATTTTTTTGAAATTGTGTGTCACAAAGTTGACATATTTTAGTGATGAGCCAGAAACTCTTATGTAACACCAAAGTTTCTATCGAAAATGATGAAATATAGATGGTTTTGTATATGATAGATACACTTCATTGCTGGAGTAATATATATTTTCGACATATTGTCCATTTCACAGTTCTATCAATTCGACACGCGTTTTTTTTTTTGCACCCTTTGGATAAAATAGTGATCTTCAATTTGACGGCGTCAATATATTCGTAAAAACTCATGTTTTCATCAAGCGGTTCGACATTTGTACGAGTATTTGTATCTAGAACTTTATGGCGATTCGACTGTAAATAACATGGAATGATTTTTTTTATTTTATTTTTACCACTTTTTAGTGCGGCAATACACCCATTAAGCGAATTATATGATTTGACGCTGGCGTAACTCAGGCGTGCAATTCAAGGTTAGATCTTGGTAGAATTTTGTGGTTGAAATAATGAAAAAACTGTGCCACAGTACATCAATTTTAATGTCATTTTTTTCTGCTAAATCGGTTTAATGAAGAGATTTCGTGTGCATTCCACAAACATACAAGGTAATCTGAATCTAATCCAATGTTAAATGAAAAAAAAACAACAGATTTAGTTGAGATAAATTGCATTGGAGGTTAACTAAACTAAAAGGTTTAAGAAAATGTATAAATACCAACTTGTAGAGGCTTAATTTTTTTAATAATTTATGTTAAAAAACTCTTAATATCCAAAGAAAAAGTTTTAGTTAAAACCTAGAAAAAAGAGATTTGAATTAAGTTTTTAAGTTATCAAAATTATACAAAATACCGTTATTTTTTATGAAAATATTCGGGAAAAAATTTTATGAATAAACTCTTTCAACAGTTTTTTAGGGAATAGATAAATTTGATAAAATAGTTTTCTTGGCAAAAAATTAAAATCTTTTTTTCTATGTACTTTGAAATTTGTTAGAAAAAAGTTTTGTATTAAAAACGGCTTTGAAAAATTTAGGTAGTGCAAAAATATTTATTAAACCTTAAGCGGCCCTTAGACGTTCAATCTTGCAGTCAATCATGCTGTCATAGCAAAAAGCTTATTTGCACTAGACGCTCAATCATGTACGCAAGCATCAGTTAATTCGAAAGAGCCAAACTGACAGCACACAGCACAAATATGAATTTAAACAATTTTTGTCCTTCTATCTTTCGGTTTTCGTCATCCACAACTCACTTCTTTGTCTATATAACTCGAAAAAGGATTCCCAAAAAACTTTGTCTTTTATATGCGACATCTTTTCACTACTAAAAATTACGCTGAAATGACGAATTGATTGACAGCTTCGCCATACACGTTCAAGCATGCTGTCATTCACAAAGCTCCCTTGAAAAATATCAAAATGATTTTGATATTTACCAGCATGCTGGCAATCATGGAATTTTGCATGACAGCATCACCATAGACGTTCAAAATGCTGTTACAGCATGCGATGATTGACTGCAAGATTAAACGTCTAGGGGCCGCTTTAGTATAACTTCGGTTTGTTAGCGATATGGGTTTTAAAGCCCGTAAAATGTTCAGGTTTATCAACGATGTTTCGGTTTATGAAGAATACCTTTTATTACCCAAAGGATAAAAAGGCAGGTAAAACTATAGTGAATCTCAAAGTCGAGTAGGATCAAATAGATATAGTTATTTTTTTTAAATTGAGGTTTCCATTTTAAACACAATATTTAGGGACCTGGGATTAACCAGGGACTATAAACCCGGGACTTTCTCAACCGATACATATTGTTCAAGTAAAATAAAAATATAGGGCTTACCGAGTGAGTTAACGGAAAGTTAGTTAATGTATAGACAAAAAAAAAAAGAATTAACATTTAATTATTCAATGGTCTCCCTTCACACCCTTCTCAACATCCCACACCCCTCTCAACATCCCACACCCCTTTCAATTAAAATTAAAATTACACACCCCTCCCAACCTCCCACACCGATCCTGTTTATGAATAACTTTCGGGAAGATATAAATAAACTCTGGCTCCATAAAGCATCGAAAATAAAAATCGAAAATAATTCTTTTCAGTGTAATATATATTTTTATAAGATCTATTTTCTCTTAATGACCCCATATTGTGTAATTATGGATTCACTTTATTGTTCCTGATTTAAAAAGGCTATTAATTGTAGTTTTATTTTTGATGAAAACATCTGTCTCCTCCACGCGTTGACAATAGTATCGCGACGACGTTGTGCAGGTAAAATTTGCCTTTTAAAAATATGTTTTAAATTTACTTTGAAAATTTTCCCTCTTATATTAATAAAGTCTGTTTAAGTCCAACCAATAATGAGGTCATAGATATAGCGATTATTTTTAGACAAAATTAATAAATATTGTTTTCTGCAAACATGTGAAACCGATAAAAGTATTTTCCGATTTTTCAATTTTGCACACATACACTCATATCGAATAGAAAACTTGGTTATATTAAAAAAGTAAAAATCACTACACATTATTTAGCCCTGCGTGAAAATATTACATTCACTTTAAGGCATGATGATCAATCAGGAATTTACATGCAAAATGAAAATGAAGTAATTAATCAAGGGGTTTGAATAATAAAGAAAAAAAAATAACAATGATTACAAAGTTATATATTTTGAGGAATTAGGTCACTAAAAACGCATTTAAGGAAAGCGTACAACCCCAAAAAACCCTAGTATATTGATTTTTTTAACTGGCTTTTCTCATTTTTACGCAATTTTTATGACAAGAAACTACGATATCCTGGAATAAACGAGGAAGTCGAAAATTTTCGTGATGTCTGACTATTAAAACAGTATATAGTTCATTGTAAAAATGCTTGGCCAAATGAATATCTTCACGATACTCTTAGTTTAATTTTAGGAACTGGTCACGCAAGGCTTTTAATTAAAGTTTGAAGTCCTTTGGTAGCAAACGCGATATTATGAAAGGGCCATTTTAGGACATGTGGCTATAAAGAATGGAATTGTTTTTACGAATATGGCGGATTTTTTTTAGTACTTCTATAGTGCCAACATCTATATTGTGAAACCACCACAGATATAGTGTACAATTGTACAAATATTTGTTTACTTTGTTTGGTTTGGCAAATTGAAACATTTTTCAACTACCTATTCATCAACTTATGAAAATGTTTTTGTGGGGAATTTACATTACTTTGTGGTTTTTCGGAATTCATAAGCTGTGTGTCAAAACCAGACGCGGTATTACTTTTAAAATTGAATTTTCTTTGTATCTTCGAAACAATGATAACCCTTTGACAACCAAATTTTAATAAAACTGAAGCAATAATTTTTAAATGGCGTTGTGCAAATTTCTTTGTTGGGTATTCGGATTCGGTGTGCATAAACGATTGAATACAATGAAAAAGACTACACCACGAACTTTAAAATCTCTTTATGTTCAACTAGCTTGCATACCCTTCGTTGCCGGGTTAAGTTTTTTGCATAAGTTTTAGAATACGAAGAAAACCGGAAAGAACTTAAAAACTTTTGAGAAAAATCTTATCCTTGCAGGACTCTCCGTTGCGACTTAGCGTGATATTACACACGGCAACTTTCAGGCTTACTTAAGCCGGCAACTTTTGGGCTTAATAAGCCAATGTGCTTACATTTGTGGCTTAAATAAGCCAATCCTGTTTGCATATGCTACACAAGTTTACATGGGTGTGTGTGGACTCAAACCATTGAAATTGCTGCTGCTCATATACTTCCCAAGATCTTTACCTACTGACGGTCAGAACGAAAATGATTTCTGCCTACTACTTTTCCCAAACCGGTTCACACGATTTGCATGTATGCAGATTGTCGATAAGCCATGATTTCGAGTGGCAACTTTTCCCTCCTCAGTCGTTTCTCCCAAAAATCGGCTTAAGTAAGCCTGAAAGTTGCCGTGTGTAATATCACGCTTAGTCTAACACCAGATTCGTGACCAGCGACCCCGAAAAAACCCTAATGCCAATTTTTCGCGGCAAAAACGGGAAAGGATATTCGCATTATCCTTACAAGACTTTTCGTTAGGATTTTTGAAATTGTAACACCGGATTCGTGATCAGTGACCCCGAAAAGCCCCTAATGCCATAAAACTTTTCAGCCCCCTATTGAGCAAGATTAATGGCGAAAATTACAGTTTAAAAACACCCATACCCCCTTTACCCCCCGATTACCCCCTTCGGAAAAATTTCGGAAAACCCTGCCTTAGTGGGCGCCTACGTGATGGTTGGGACATACTGTGAAAGTTTCAAGTTTCTAGCTTCAGGGGTTTGGGCTGGGCGTTGATGAGTCAGTCATTTAGTCAATCAAGTTAAACGATTTTATATATATATAGATTAGATGCTGTTTAATCACCTTTCTTTCGGATTTTTTTTACTGGAAATCTGTAGGAAAATATGTTTCCAATTTTTGCCAAAATATTGTATATTAAAAAAGAATCATATCCAAAACATTATTGTCCATTAGGAGCAGATCGAATTTCGCTTTCAAGAGACGTGCTACCAATCAAATGTAATGAAAGCTTAGAAAAGCTAAAAAAAAATGGAAGTGATGGTATTTAGACCTATCAATAGCTTTGAGGCTTTTATCTTATCCTTAATTGAATTTAAAAGGAAACGGCTGAATATCGCTCAACACAAAGGCCGCAACAAGGTAGGAAGGCGATACTTGAATGATGTCATCACTCAAAAGACTATTATTATCTAACTAAAAAAGAAAATATTTTCCGTATTGAATTTCCTTATTATGGCAGTAGATGTCCATTTAAACTTGGAAGAGTCGTCAATATTTTTGAATATATTGTCTTATAGCGAAATGAAATAGAATATGGGGAGTGGGAGGGTGTGGTTTTTATCGGTTTTGATGACCTGTAAAAATTTGTTTGTGATTTTTTAATAATAATTAATGAGATTTATTTTTATTTGCATCAAACATACACTTAAATCCTAGATTGAAAAGAATATTGATTTGTGGTGTTGTGATTGAGGTAATCAAATCAATCTTGATTGACAGTATTTATTGTTTCCAAATGCTAGAAAATTCTGTTGCGATATGGACATTCAGGATCTCATAAAATCATTGTAACAGCATAACAGATGAAAATCACAAAAAAATCCAAATTGTCGAGACTTGATGGCGGAATTTTTCCCGCACGAATGTCGCCAGTGCCCTTCACTCATTTTTTTAGCACTTGAACCGTCCAACCTCCACTTCCTAGTATCCCTACAACTCATTACAGTTTGCCCTAAATTTTCTTGTTTATCTGTCGAGTTTACGACGCAAAATAGTTCAACGGCTCCAGAGTGTCGCCCCCAATAACGCTATGCGTGCGCGTCGTTCCAATGGGGTGACTGAATGTTCGCAATGAGGGTTGATTTACACGTATTTCGCAATACCAATGCACAGAAACTATGTGATGAATTTATTTTGTTTGAATGTTGTGTAATGACCACGAGTTTAGGGTGAGATATAAACAAACAAAAAATTATATTGTTCCTTATATGGAAGACAGGATTCGTAAATATCTCTTCGTTTACGCTGACCTTAATGGGAGTGTTCGTCGATAACAAAATTAGGACAACACAATGAAAACGAAAACATAATATATGTTAAACTATTCTACATCTATACTATTGAGTGTAACATATTTAAAAAAATAATAATATATGCCCAATATTTACTAAATATATTTTTTTTTCGATAAAATTTCAGTGAATGCACTCAAATGTTATCGATGTTCATCTGATGCCACAAATTCGCAATTTTGTGCTGACACCTTTGAACCAGAGAAGTTAACAGATGCTCAAAGAACTGCCAGCTATGTCGACTGTTCGGAGCAGAGGGGAACCCCAGTCAATATTCCAATTAATACTAGAGCTGTATGCAAAAAACTAAAACAAAGAGGTAAGTTATAGATACTAATTGCGCACTTGTTATTTGCGACTATAAAAGTCATTTTCTAATGTCATATGAAGTTATAAAAAGTCGCTGACTAGCCTAAAAAAACCAGTTTAGACTAATTCTTGATTTTTTGATATTTGTTTATCATATGATTTTACCATTTAAAATTCATGGCTTTATTTAAGTATTTCGACAAAAAAATAGCTTAGTTTTATGAATTTTTAATATCAGAGTTTTGAAGACGTATCCGAGAATTTGTGCAGTCACAGTAGGCTTTTTTTATGTAGTGTTATAAAAATGTTCGGTTCTCATGATTACTAAAGGTGCCGGTCCACATGACATATCCCCTAAAGGTGCCGCTCCACATGAGAGTAAATCCGCGAGTGACTCTCAAAAACTCTCGAGAGTTACCCGCAGGAGGTTGTCCATTTGAGAGTTAATTTCGGCGATTTTTCTATCGCTACTAGCGAAATCGAGCTTCTAGCTTCTAGAGTTGTCGAGAGCTACTAGCGAAATTCAAACGCTGTTCGTCTCTGGCGAGCTACTCTTCGAGAGTTCAGTGGAGGCCTGTCGACTAGAGAGTAGAATCACTTTTGAGAGCTCGCAGAAACTAGCTCGCGAGTTTTTGCGAGTTTCTGCGAGCGACTCTCAGAGACGTGTCCATTTGCGAGTAGCTGCTATCGAGAGGTTCTCGACGGCATTCACTTACATGTGGAGCGGCACCTTTAGAGTCGCCTTCCGCCAGAAAAACTTATCAAAATTTTCAGCCCAATTGGGCTAGTCATTTTTTTTTTTTTTGCAAAAACGTGTAATAAGATGTTCCAGAAATACGTCAAAAATTAGGAAGGAGGGGTGGGGAGAGAGTTGGCGGCATTATTAAATTCCAATACAAAAATCGCAAAAAAGGCAGTGGGAGGTGGGGATGGTTCGAAAAAGCCGTATGTATTTTATGGACTGCCGCCAACATCATTTTTTTCTTTTCCCTTTTGGGAAACTTAATCCTGAAGTTAATCAGTTTAAAAAGCACACGACTCACAGAGTAACAGTTTTTAACAAATATCTTCTAAATTTTAAGGAAGATTACTCAAAGGAACAAATCAGGAGATTTAGTCACAAGGAAGAAAATATTTCCATCTCGCAATGTACAAGTCTTGTGACTTTTCCATATTTACCCAAATCTTTCAATGTTTGCATGCCCAGGCGTTTCATGATCAGGCGTTTGTGCATCACGAGTGACACTTACACTATAGATTCAAGTATTGTATCAATAAAAAAGGCGTGTTGACTATAAAAATCTATTGCATAAATATTTAAATTCCAAGGTTGATTCAATAAAATTAGCAAAATATACTCCGAGCTTGGTTTATATGATTTATGAAGTTATGCAAAGCAATTCTTTCAATTTTCATGCGTTATGCTGAAGAACCAAAGATATTTCAAATCTTCTGGACATTGACTGACAATCATAAATTTTTGTGCTCGCATAGTTTTGCATAGCTTTATTTATTACATAATCTTTTAAAATAAAATGCTTGGAAGAAATTTATGTCATTCCTTGATCTGCTAGCTGAATGAAGTTATACGTAGTTCCACATCCCACCCCTCATGAAATTTTTTTGTGGGACACTAAAGGTAAAAACTTTTGTCGAAAAAGGAACCGAATTTACAAACTTTTTCTGGAAAACCGAAATTTTCCAAATCTTTTTTTATATATTCTACATATTCTAAATCTATTGAAATATTAGTTTGAAATTAAAAACGTTACAAGTTAGTCACGCAAAAAAAAAAACACTTGAAAAATGAATGGGAACATCGCGTTCTTAATTTACACTTTAAGTGATCTCCTCCTCACTTCCTAGTATGATTTACTCTACTATCGATTAAGATTCATTCTGATGGCATTCAGAATTTTTATTCACTTTCAAGCACATTATAGTTAGGGGTGACCATATTATTTGGGTCAATCCGGGACAAGATGTACAAGGTGGTGGGGCAAGCTAGCAGGGGGTGGAAGGTGAACAATGAATGGCTGAAATGGAACACCAGCGAAATAACAAATTTTTTTGTGGAAAATAAAATTTGATTTTGACGAAAATTAAACTATTAACTAAATGTGCAGGAAGAATGCGGCGCAATTATTTAAATCAAGAGTTACACAGTCTCAAACCAAAATGAAATTAAATTTTCGCGCTCTTTACATACGGAAATTGTAAGAATTCCAAGAAAAGAGAAATGCGCCTTAGGCCGAACCTTTTGAGAGAGATTTGCGCGCCTTAGGCCGAACCTTTTGAGAGATATTTGCTCGCCTTATGGAAACCCGTTGAAAAAATGCGGCGCAGGCGAAAAATGTGTAATTTACAGTAACTCCAACTGAAGTTGAGTATGTTTTGCATATCTAGTGATAGTTTTTCCCACCGTTTGATAAATTATAACACTAAATTGAGAAATTCGAGACAAAGGTTTTGTTTCCAGGACAACATGCTTAAATCCAGGACTATCCCGGTCTTTGCGAGATGTATGATCACCCTAATTATAGTGAATGATCAATACGAATGGCGAATGACATTGAAAAGTTCTACTCGTCAATTGATTGGACGATCGACGCGTTTGTTCATCATTTGGCACTTGAAGTTCCCTTTACTTCTCGGCATTGAAAAAAAATACATTTTAAAAACTCCCATCGACCGCGCCTTGACTTGCTTAATTTTCTACGACCATTGATAGACATGAGTAACGATCTTTCTTCGTAATTCTTAAAAAAAGATCATATAAAGCTAATTGATTGATACAAAGCAAACAAATGGAAGTTCATTGAGGAATTTGTGCTGAGTCTCTAATTATGAGAAATAGAGTGTGGTTATTGGTAGCGATATTATTAATTACAATTAATAAAATTAATATGTGTTGGGATTTAATTACACATTCAGTTTGTATAATTAACCAAGTCACGATATTCTGAACGAATTTTGTTAAAATTAAATAAAATTATAAATCTCATGGAATGTATCTTAAATTTTCTAAATTTGTGATGAGTTTTAACCAAAGACAAGTTCTTAGATTGAAAGACCCATGACAAAATGTATCTTCTTTGCAAAATTAGACGAATACTACCTCCAGAGAAAAAAAAACTCCTTATTCCAACACAAATGCTAATATTTGTAATGTTTGTCCAAAAACGTTTATCCGTAATTCTTCAAATTATAGTCCAAAAATTAGTCATTTCAGGGCTCTTTGCCGCTATTATCACTAATTTCATGCGGATACGAATTTGTCGTCTATTTGGCCATCTGGTTTTGTTCTTTAGGTTACCATGAAGAAGTAAATATGGTCAAACCACCAATCTTTGTTAATAAAGTATAATTTTAAGACAACTTAATCTATTATGTGTGCACGGTGGAAATTACATGATCAATCAACGGCACGACGTGAAAGTAAAATAGCTACTTAAGATTACGTTAAACCTCTCGAACTTGGATGCAAATGTTGACATATAACTATATACATATGGATATGTGGATATTCGCACTCTTACCATCTCTGATTACTGTAGACATGAATAAGTCTCAAATATCAAGTAAATCTCACTTAAGTCTTCTGGGTGACAAAGAAAACAAAAGCCTCTAATGAAGCCCTTCTGAACTATTCAATGTCTTCAACAAAGCGAAATGGCGAACAAATTATTGTGGATTATTGCTTACTTAGCTTCTTAAACCAAATGTTGGCTCTTATATGCATTCACTAGGGGAAAATATTTTTTGTGAGGTTTTTGAAAAGAACCAAAATTATGCTAGTAAGTAACTTTTTTTAATGTACATAATTGAGTTGTAATTGGATACTTCAGTTTCTAAACTTTAATTTTTTTAACACACTCCTTAAATATATTTGGCAAAATGCTCTAAGTTCGTTTGAATATCTCGAAAGAGAAATAATTTTCGGGAAAAAATAAAAATAACTTAATTCGATAAATATTTAATTAATTCATTTTTCTGTTCATTTCCCTATATTTTAATCCTATCATATTATAATACGAGGAATGTCTGTCTGTCTGTCTGCACAAACGATCTCAAAAACCCACCTAACAGTTTTCACGAAACTTGGGGTATAGGGATTTTCGGGAACAAGGAATCGATCTAGATAGGTCTCACCTCTGAGAAAATTCCCCTTGATACCCCTCGCCTGGTATCTTCGAAATGGGTGGTTCGATCTTAATGAAACTTTACAGTATCATTAAGGTGGCTTTCGATTTTTCCACTACAAACCTGACTTTTCCCTCCCCTCGATACCCCTCGCCTGGTGTTTTCGAATTACGTGAAGGTATCTTAATGAAAATTCGCAGTATTGCTAGGGAGTAAGGTTTTTCGATATGCATTCTAAAAATATCACTTTTTAGATATCTATCGGCAGCGATAAATAGGTAGTAATTACAAAACAATCAAGTTCCCTGAACCTCATGATACGAATTATGTTGCAATTACAATCGGATTCAATTACTCAGAGACAGAGGCAGAAGGAGGATTTTGAGATCGCCGAGTATGGCTCGGTCTTCCTGGTACTTATTTTAAAACCAAAATATTTCTCATTAGTCATTTTTTGTTTCCTCTGGTAAGTATTGTATTCATGACGGAGACCGTCTCGAGAACGGGGGCAAAAAGAAATTTTTTGATCAGTACGAATTCCGTTTCAGGCAAAATTTGACGATGTCCGTGCATCAATATGTCGGTCTGTCTTTCTACCTGTCTATCGGGTGGTCCGTTTTACGTATTTCAATAACTCGAGAACGTGTTGAGCTAGCGGTTTGAAATTTTTTGTAAATGAGTAGTTTTCTATCAACTTTTGGAAAAGTAGTGTTAGCTTTAACGGATATCTTAATCTATTTTTTCCCTCGGGCTAATAAACGGATATCTCCAATACATTTTTTTTTAAATACAGTTTTTAGAAAATTTCTCGATATCTGTGTTTTTTTAAGAAAAAATAAACATAACAAAATTTAAATTATATATTTTTCTACATTTCTGCTTTAAAGGGTTTTACATATCTCTAACGGTTCTCAAAATATTTGAAAAATATATTAAAAAAAGTTTTTTGAAAATTTCTCGAAAACTATGCGGTTTTATGAAAAAATGAGTACCTATAACCAAATTTAAGGGAAGTAATATTTCCAGCACGGTTCTCGAGATATTTGAACAAATATTATTTTTTACATAAACTAAATATTGCAGAAGAAACTTTTATGTTGATCACAACTGATATACTTTTAATTGAAATTATTTTATTATTTTTTAGTTAACGACAAAATTGTTGTGTCCCGTTCATGTTTCTGGGAGGACATTAACGATAGGAAGGACGAGTGCAAATCAACACCAACAGCTAGCTATATTAAGACCGAATTTTGTGAGACATGCCACTCAGATGGTTGCAATGGAGCCTCTGAATATGGACCGATAGCTGCCTTCGTTTTAATACCAGCGGCTATTGCCAGAATTCTAACTCTATAAGTTTTAAGTTTCTAATAGCTGATACCAAAAACAAATTTCGAAAATTTTAATTTATATCCAAGGTGAAAAAACTAAACAAAAACAAAAAAACAAAGAAATATTATTAAGGATTTTACATAATAAATACAACGTAAATACATACAAAGAATTAAATGCTTTATTGTAAAAACACTCAAAAAAAAAATCTAAATCAGATGTTTTGCTATTTTTAGAAAAATATGATTAATTAAAAAAACACTTTTTAAGATCAAATTTTGATCAAAATTATATTTTGCCTATCATCGAGATTTAATGGAAAAAAATGACATTCTTCTAAACCCATTTTGCATGTTGATTGTTCGTAATTGAAAAACGATTTTAGAAAGTGCTTTTTACGCCAACCTAAGTTTTAGATACCTGTAAACTAAAAATAAAACATATACCGAAGATTGCCTAAGAATTTTAATACCAATTGGATTTTAAGTCGTTGAATTCAACCCAAATTTGTATAGCAAAAAAAGAATCGATAAAATATGCGTTTAAGAACGAAATAAAATAAATTTCTAGATATTAAAAAAAATATTCTGAAAAGGGCATTAAAATTTTGCAGCGATTAACATATAAACACGTTCAATGGATAGTAATTAAGAAATCTACAATTAACAATAAAATTACGATTGAAGTATTTAATAAAGGTTAATATCATTTTCAATACAGCATTATATAGAAAGCTACAAAAAGGATTATTAAAAATTATATTTAAAAGAAAATTACTTAAGATTTAAATTAATTATCTAGATATGATTTATTTTAATTGAATTTTTCTTTTATCTGTTTGTTGTTTCATTTTTCTTTAAATTTTTTTTGCACGAAGATTTTTTATTATTGTTTTTCTGTGGGATTTTCAAATATTTCAACGAAAATTGTTAGTTTCAAAAAATCTTAAATAAACTTTTGTATACACATTTGTATTTGTTTTGCATAAATATAACAACATCAGTTTCTTCTCAATAAATCTAATATGTCCATTTCGATTTTCGTTTTGTAAATAAGTAAATGTAATTTGTTTAATTATTTGGATAAAATAAATGATAGTTTTAACACAATCGGACGGAAAGAGATTTTAATTTGATTTAATTCAATCTGCAATTTTGAATAAACATGAAACATCTGTAGCATCCGCCTAGAAAGAAAAAAAAGGTTTTTCTTTTAAAAACAAAGAATACGATAATGCAAAAGGGACACTTATCTGAGTCCATTCGATTGTCCATCGTGGGTCCGTCTGTAAAAATTCCGATCTGAGATCGCCGTCCGTTTTGCCGTCCAAATCCCTTGGTGGAAATTAAATTTTCTACCTCGGTGGGACTTACCCCGTGGATGACGGATGGGTTTAAAGGTTGGTGTCGTCCTTGTTCAATTAAACCTAAAATAGGTAAGTCGAAGGCATAAGAATCGTCGTCAGGTAAACATCAAAAATTGGCAACGTCACTTACCTGAGTATTCAACCGGAAACTGCGATCTTCTTCGTCCCCTCGTTATCCCAGCGGCTAAACAGGCTCTCCGGCGTTGCAATAGCTGAAAAGTCATGATTAATTTGAAGAAATTTTATTATTATACAAAATATAACCAAAAGCAAAAATACTTACCATGCTTTTGTTTACAAACGATGATCACTGACAGTTGAGCTTTGCCAGTGAGCCTTACATAATTGTTTAAACAAAGTAGTTAGCTCGTTTGCTAACAGGTGTCTCATGGGTCGTTAGGGATTAAACTAAAACAAATCTGATCTACTACGTCCACTGATTTGAAATTTTGAAATTTCGTGGAAGGAATTGCAAATCAGTTGCAAAAAAGGTTTAGGTGCATAAAGTAGTTACAGTTTAATTCAGGAAATTAAAAGTTATTTTTTTTTTCAAAGTTTTAACAGTGCGTCGGAAAGAGTAGGTTTTTAGTTTATTTTGTGCTAAAAAGTGGGTGTAATTAAATTAATCTCATTTAACAGCCAAAAAGATTTCCTGGATTGGAGGCACCAGCGGAGGAGGAATTCCCGCCCATAAACCTGCAACTAGGTCTTTCCGCGCAAAATACAAGTATTTATAATTTTTATTATTATTGAGTCTCGGGGAATATTTATAATTGGAGACGAATTAACATCACTTTTGAGCCTTAACTCTTTACATTGCACGGCGGTGAATTTGGCGCCAATCGTGGGAATAAAATTTCAAAAGCTCCTCAAATTTTCACTAAAGCGGCTAAAAGGAGTACATAAAACAATATATCATCGTTGAAGCGACCTTAACATTTGTTGGTGCGCTTAAGTCGTTTACGACGCTAAAAATTAATTTGTTAAAAGTCGACGCGGGAAAGCTGATAAAAGGTTATTGTAACCCGCAAACCATTGTCGTCGTCCCCGCTTGAAAATCCGTTGGAACGATCCAAACAAAAGCTCCACGGACAATTCTGGAACGTTTTGAATCTTTTCATTGAAACGAATTGTTTCCTCGATCGTTCCCGTTTTGGAAATTATATTCAACAATTTTAAAAGGTCAATTTTTATTTTATAAATTTAACCGCTTAACGTTTATTCTAATATTCTTTTGGCATTAGATTTTTGTGTGTAAAATTCTATGTGCAATTAGTACCACATTCGATTGCAATATTCATTTTTTTTGATAAAGATTTATGCGTCGTTTATTATTCTTCGAGCTCAAAGAATTCTGCGAATGTTATGTTCTCCGTACCACTTGTCTTAATTTAAAACTTTGTTTGTGGTAATAATTTATTAGGTTTTGTTTGAATAATTTATTTATGCTTTTAATTTTTGAGTTTTAGTTACGCATTTCTTTTTCTAGCTTATTTGCTTTTGATTTTGTTTAAGTTTAGCTGGATTTATTTTCGCATAGTTTTATCATATTTTCTTTTTAGTTAAAAATGCTTATATTTTTTTTAGATTGTTTTGCATTTGTTTGCTATTATTTATAAATAAATTTTTGTAATAGTTTTTAAATTTTTATTTGAACCAAAAATGATTTTTTATTATTATTTAATTAATTAAAATAAATGATTGTCTTTTGGAGATAATTTTAAATGATATTCGAACGTTTGTTTTTTTTTGAAATTTTTAATATTTTCAGATATTTAAATATGCGTGTTTAAGCCCGTAGTTTGGGGCAGATACGCGATACCTGAAGATGAGCGAACGATCCCAGGTTTTCACAAAGTTGTTTTAACCCTCCTTTCCCTTCCCCCTCCTTTTAGTTTTTGTTGTTTAGAAGATGAAGAATATTTCCTTTGGCACGAATTTTTTTATGGAACATCGAGGTAATAGCTAGAGGTGAGCAAGGACCCCTCCCCATCCGGCGAGCTAAGCCGTCAACCACAAGCGTGCCACCCTGCCTCCTACTAGCCATCCACAACAAATCGACCCCCCAGGATGTTACACATCCGAAGAAATGTCAACATCAATTGACTATGCTCTCTTGACAAATTTGAGACATTGGTCGTCTTTTGGGGGTGAAAGAAATGTTCAATTTGGACCGAATTTATGCGCCATACAATGACGATGACGTTGGCAATTAATTGGTTTCCGGCGACGTTTTTTTTTAATATGAAGCTAAGTTATTTATCAATTCACGTTGTGTGATTATGTGAGGCCTACTGGCTACACTTATTTCAGTTTAAGTCATGACTCAAAAGATTTTTTTATTGTGATGATGGGTAATTAAATGACCTTTTAACATTTATTTAAAACGTCTGTCTTTGGTTCACATAATTTGAAATATTGCTTTGAAAAAATTCAAATGGGGATAATATGAGTTTACTTTTACGACAATCCTGACTTGAATTGACTTTGTTATTATTGGTAAAATGTTGCATATTTTATTAAGATAAGCCATGCGGCATACCGAATACGCTTCGATGCCGTAATCTATTATAGGCTTGTGTGTCTGTTTGTCTGTTCGCTTAAAACTGGAGAACCATTGACCCCATTTGGATACAACTTTCGGATGATGGGTTAGATCTTCTTCGAGAGAATTCTCCAATTCTCTGTTTTCTGGCAACGATATGGTCAAAAACGATTTTGTCCTTTTGAAGGAGTGGCCGTAATCTAAACAACATTCGAAATATTTTCAATTAGGACGGATTCAGATTAACCCTGGCCCTCTCATTCTTCTCTACAGTGACGAAGCGCGACAAATTGATTTGGCTAGACCGTAGAATATTTTTATTGGGTTTGGGTTAAATAAATGTTGAACGGTTTGGTTTGGATGTTTTGTATTACACATCCTTAATGACCTTAATGACAAAGAACGCACTTTTAAATGACAAATGAAAAGAAGCACAAGGCTTTACTAACTCTACAATGAAGAAACAGGCCTCTTGAGTGCCTCTCTTTTCTAACTAGAGTGTGCCAATCCTTAAGACCCAACTACGATCGACATAGCAGCGCATATGTAGCTGCATATGTCATTTCCAGAATAAGAAAGTCAATGTTATTACCCACAATAGACATGTGTCAAAGTGTTGCCACTTTCAAACCTTCATTAAACTTTCGTTAAGCATGAATAATTAGATACAAATGGAACTGGCATATGTAAATAGTGAACATAACATAAAATTTTAGTGTGAATTTAATAATATTGTGGCCATATTAATTTCCACTTGAGGTAAAATGAAGATTAGCTTTTATGTTGACAGCTATGTATGCCGACATTCGTTGGGAATTTGACATTGACATATGCGTTTTTATGTCTATCATAGTTGGGCCTTTATTCTTCTTCGAATATGGACTATTCAAATTTTGTGTGTATCGTGAGAAATTTTTATTGTTCTTCTCTATTTTTTAAGCAATTTACGTGATTTCAATGTTTATTAACCCTCAAACGCCAAAAGCTATTACAAATTGATCGAACTCCGATTATTAAGTATCTTTCGCTTAGACGGAAACTGATTCCGTCTAGTAAGTCCTATAAACATAACAACAAATATCTGAACTCGCTTCGTTCGCCACCATGAAAATTTTAGACAGAAAAAAGTTCGTTTAGGTAGCTTTCAAAACTATTTTGAAGAGAAAATCGGAATTTGTGCCTCTCTTAAGGGGTTGAACGCCTGATAATATCATAGATTAGAGAGTTAATATAGATGAGAAGAAAACGCATTTTCCCATGTACTTACGTAGAGTAAATAGCTGCGCTAGTGGAATATTTTCTGATGACATCGGTATTCCTTTTCACTCCTTCACGTTCAATTGGAATCAGGGATCCCGTTTACACTACTATCGTAGTTTTACACTACTATTTCGACATAATTTGACCTAACACTACTTACACTACTGAAAAACTCAAAACACTACCTTTTTCGCCCTATAAAAAACGTGCTACAAAGAAAGTTAATTTCTAGATTTGAAAAGTTCATTTATCTGGGGAAAATTAAAAAATATGTAATTTATAATCATTCAGACTCTTTATGTAAAATATTTAAGTACTTCAGGCATTCCCTATGAAAAAGTGACTGACTAAACGCACTCAATCCTTGAACAAAAGGGACATATAATACTTAATTCCTTCCTTTAATTTTAATTAAAAAAAATTGATTTTTGTACTAAATATTTATAAAAATGTACTGATATGGTATGCAATAAAACATTAGACGGTAACATTCAAAATGTGTTGTCTCAACCAAACTCTAAATTACTGTTAAAAAAGTTGACACTACTGAAATCCCTCTGACACTACTATTTTTCGATCAGTAACACTCCGCTTTTCACTTTTAGGGTGGGAACCCTGATTGGAATGCACAATTGACTCATACAACACAAACACAAACATATCCGGGGCCAGCGCTTTGTTTACATTCATCGTTGGGAATCATTCGTAGGCGCACAGGTTTTCCATTTTACTATTATTAACGTTTTTATAGCACTCAAAATGTCCGCGAAAAACTATGTGCAATGTATTGTTAGGGAATGCTCGGCGGACAGCAAAAAAAATCCCAAAATAAAGTTTTTTACACCATTTCTCACACAAAAGTAATTCATGTCTTTACGAAGCAAATGAAACAGATGCAAAGTACTCTTCTTCAGGAAAAAATTTCTTCCTCGTTTCTTATCTATAGTAACTCTCTAATCTATGATAATATGTTACAAATATCATTGTGCATTTACATTTTTCATTTAAATTTAATATTTCGACCGAAAAGCCTATTTATTGCAAAAATAATTATAAAATAACGGTCAACAACAAAGCAAATTGAATTTTTCATTTAAGAACAATAACGGTTAAAAAAAAGTATTATTTTAATGGGTTTAAAATTGACTAGACGGTATCTAGACTGTCTATACCGTAGCTTCGTCATTACTTCTAAATTTAAATAAATGCAATTTGCTGGCTAATTGATGCGAGAAAAATTGCTCGAACCTAGTTGAGATTACATTTAAAATTTATGTATTCTTGTGATCAGTTCATAAAAATTATATTGAAAACATAGGAAAAGCTACAGTTGCCAGGGACTGACAAAATTTTTATTTTATTTAAAAAAAATCATTTGTATGGGAGATGAGGAAAAGAAGTCGTTCAATGGGATTCTTGTCTATGCAAGAGTTTTGTAAAATCATATTCCGAACCAGGGATGGGAAACGTTATCGTAACGTAACGAAATAATAAAATGTTTTTCAGGTTGTTTCTTTGAAACTACAATAATATAATGTTATAGGACTGTAATTCCGTTACACTAAGGAAAGACGTAACGAAACCAAAAAAATCGTTTTTCCATTATTTATTTATTTTTGCCTTATTTTATTGTGAAATTGTGTGGGGTTATACACAGAGCGCTATCCGCATAAAATATCATTAAAATTATTGTAAGACCTTACATTACTGCAAATATTGTCCATGTTTAACCTTTAGATTGCCGTTAGATTTCCAGGTTGCCAGTTGTAGTAGTATATGTTAAAAGGATCAACTTTATACTAGGCTCCAGATTTTTTGTATAGTTATTCAATAAATAATCATCGTTGAGATCACTTGCTTTTCATTTTGGTTTGTCCCATTGCTTTCCCACACAGTAGATTCCAAATAGATAACAAATATTCAAAACATAAACTCATAATTTTAATGAAAAAATGCCGGTAGTTTTACCCCGAGTACAAACGACGCTAGCCAAAAGAAACTCGAAATAAAAGCAAATCTGTAACTTTTGATGAAAATCGCAATATAAGAAGGATTTCAAAGTGCTGTATCGCTGAACCTGCTGTACATAAAAATCTTTTTTACAAGTTTTGGGTACATTAGGTAGCCAAATTTGAAATAAATTTAAGACAAATATTTTTTTTTACTCAAACTACCGATTTCGATCGCTTCAAAGTAGGCGGAACTGCATAATGAATAAATTTTTGTTTATAAAGATATTTTACACAGCGTATCAACTCGCTTGTATTTATGGACATTTGGTATAAAATGTCAAAAAAAACTCCGATTTTTTTTTATCAAATTTACACCAAACACTTGTAAAATTTTTACATTTGATCCAGATGTCGATAACACATACGAGTTGACCCGAATTTGGTGTAAACGATTTTGATAAACAAAGATTTATTCATATAGATCCTTAAATTTTTTACAGTGTATCAATTAAATTATTGCTATATAGAAAGCTTAAAGGTTATGGTGAGATGTATATTTTTTAATAAAACATTTCAAATATTTCAGTCTTTCAAACAAAGCTATTCCGTCGCACAGTGTGTCGCGTAGAACAACCTAGCTGGACAAAATTATTTTTCGGCAGTGTTGCATTCGTATCAATTAGTATGTTAGTATTAAAATAATATAAATCATTTTTCTAATGTTTTCTTTATTATTTTTTAAGGAAATTAGTTACAAGATTATGAAGTTATAAAAATTCAAAAAAAATACTAAAATAACCTAAAAATCCATAATACAAGAAATGTAAGAATCGTAGTATCTTAAAATACATTTTTTTACATTGAATACAATATTCATATTAATAAAATAATTTTATGAGTAACGTTCCCCATCGGAATCCGAGGTATCAGTTATCAGTAAAGGTTTTCTTAAAAAAACAAAAAAATATAGTTGTACTTGAGTGTGCTGGCTAAAATTTATACTATTATAAAGAAAAATGATGCAGCTAGAATATATGCAAAATTTAGCCCGGGTACATGTGGGTACATATAATTTCCAGACTTTGAAAGTTGTGAAACAAAGAAAAAATAACATGTATTTTACCTATACTTTCAACACATTCTTTCATATTATTTGAATAACATACAAATTAATATTAATTGAAAAAAATATATTACTTGCCCTCAGAAATAAGATCTATCAATAAAAATATTTCACAATTGCAAACTGACACAGTAACTGGTGCACAAAGTATCGCGAAAATATGACTGGCGTATAATTACAATTGCACTTAACAATTGACTCAACTTTAAATCCTTATCTTTAATTACCGTTAGATGTTAGACATAAACAATAGTCGGTTTTGGAAGTTTGAAGGTGTTGTTTACATCAGTTTTTAGCTCATTGCTGGGAATCTGGTAATGACTTTTGTCCATCTAGATTGGTCAGATGACACACTGTGCGTCGATATCATGATAATAACGATCTATATTGCTATTTGTAAGGTGTAAATATTTGCAGTATTGTTCCAAAACTTGGTCAGTGTCTTCATAAATCAGATTTTCCGATTGCATATTTTGAATTTTGAGATTACTTTCGCATTAACAAAATTTTTTCGGCTCTGACAATTAATTAAAAATCAATAAAAATAAGAAATAAGTTGCTCCAATTGGGGCCCCTGAGGTGAGATTTTTTGTATCGCGCACAAGTTGCACAATAGTATGCGGCAAGCCTGTGTTTCACTAGAAAAAAAAATTTTCTTACTGTTGATCACAAATATTTATTTATAATTAATTAATTGCAGACACCATGTTTATGTACTAGAAGAATATTGCTGACGCCCTTATCATACACGACAATTGTTTTGAATATGATATTCATTATATAGGTACGAAGTAAAATTTAAATACAAGTTTTTTTTATAAAATTACTTGGTAATATTCTATTTACACTCCTTTTCTATTGGATGGCAGGTGAATCGTGCTACAAAGCAGTACTTGTGCAATCTCCATTTAGAATTTTTTCGCTATTTTATATTTCATTTTGAAAAGATTCACACCTTATAAAAACAGTGATGTAACACATTTCATGAAATACGATAAGAGTTTATGTTTACGTTTAACATGTTCACACCCTAAAAAATTTCATTTATTAACCAAATTACACCTTAAATGGTTTGCTAGTACCTAACATAGCATGATATAAATATCCTTTGTTTTCTCATGTTTCTTCACATATTTAATAGCAATTTGCAAACAACATTTTCCTAGACTATATACTCTTCAAAATGGAACTAACATTAAATGTGTCATTAAATGATTTGCTTTGGTAACGATATGCTGTTCCCATTTAAAATTATATTCTTACTAGGATTTTTGCTCTAATTAAATTATCATAGCCACACCTATTTTAAGAAATACTCGTTTTTCTAGCGAAAATCGATTTATTAAATTAATCTAGGGAAAGGGTTATTTCAAGTCATGTCACTATGGAAATCTTTTAACAGAAAATTATTAAGTAAATTTTAAACGAATGAATTTAGAGGCAATGTTTTAATTTGGACGTGTGTGAAGTAGTCAGAAATTATCTTCTAGAATTTGCTTAACGAATCTTTACCTTATATTTTCAACTCTTGGTTCTTTTTTTTATCAGTCGGTTTATTTCTGATGCTATAACTATTTTTTGTCACTTTCGACTTCCTCTTTTCCCGACAATAATTTCGACAACTAGGCTGACCAAAATTATTAATTACGAAAGTGCTCTGTCAATTTTACGCTAATTGCGATTCGAACCGATTATTATCTTGTAATGCTGTAACACATCAAATGTTGTAATTCAAAAATCAATTACCGAATTCATCATTCGCATCAAGGTCAAGAAATTGAGTAGATAATACCATCTATGATATCACCTATGGCATGTTAAAAAGTTTTCCTCTTTCGTGCAATGGACTGTCCATGAACATGATCGCAATAATCAAATCCATACCGGCGTTGTCAGTTTTTTGGAAAGAAAAAAAATTGTTGCCTAATTACAACACGAGAGTACATTGAAAACCGGGTCAAACGTTAATTTTCGCTTTAGGCGGTGTTACGAAAAGTTAATAAAATGAAAAAACTCTCCCTGTATTTCTTAATGTGTAACTCTACTTTTTTATGCTGTGTTAATAAAATTGGTAGCATTTTTAAATAATTTCGGATTTATAAAGGAGTACTGCCATCCCTCGATTTAAAATATGTACCTCGATAAACAAAATTTTACCCGCCGTGTATATAAAAACACTAAGCGACAAATTATATTCAACTGCTGGTTCTTTAAAAAAATATATAATTTTTAGAAAATATGTTTTTTTAGAAAAAAAATTTACTCCTAAAAAATTGTCTTTCGATTTTCTTCATGAACAAACCCCTTTTGTTAATGCAGAAAAATTTTTTCTATCCATACAGTTAAAACAATCAGAAAACTGTTTTAAGGTTTTTAAAAAAATATTCTCTGTATAGAAAAAAATATTTAGAAAAAAATATTTAGAAAAAAATATTTAGAAAAAAAGTCACCATTCAAAGAATAAAGGGGGACATGGATCGGCTATAAGTACAAGCATCCCAGGATTTACGACGTTTCTGGGCGGGTGAACATTCGATATTTTGAGCCGGATATTGAAACGTCGTATATCGAAATATCGTATATCGAAAACGTTGTATATCGAAAATCATATAGCGAAACGTATATCGATATGTCATAGACGAGGGATACCTGTATTCTGTTAATACTTTTTTTATGCAGATTCTACCCTCCCCTTAGCCCTCCCCTTACCACTCCTCTTACCCCTCCCCTTACCCGTCCATGAAATGTTTGATGTTTTTTATCTACAGCACCTCAACCTTTTTGTCCCCCGTTTAAAAATTTATAGTTGCGATATGGTTTTTACAAAAATAATATCGACAATGAAAGTGTTAAGGAAGAATTGGAAAAATTGCGAGAGATGTGAATATTCATTTTATTCGCAATATTTAAAAAAAAATGAATTAAAGCATGGGTAAATATAGAAAAAAATGAGTAGATTAATTTTTTTGCCTAAAAATCTCTTATTTTCTCCAAAAATTTGAAAGAAAATGGTTTAAAATTACATATGGTCATAAATTCTTTGTCTTCATGAGCAAAATATTCCAATAAATGTCTTAATAAAATGTAGCGTAAATTATTATCGCACACTCCTAACAAACCTCCGTCATCAACCTGAATTTCTTTCAACCTGCCAGTTACATGAAAGGGTCCGCACATAATTTGGCAACTTGTTCAAAAATGTGGAAAACAATTGATTCGCCTGGTGAAGTTTTCCATTGAATCTCCACTGTATCTTGAGAGAAGGTATCTTTATGAAAGCTCCGTACCACACCCACTCAACTCTTTGGCTCCCCAACGCAGAAATACATATTTCTTGCCTATGTTAGGGCGCGTGCTCTCAACGATCCAAAAATAAGTCATTTTCCCTATTGAAAGTGTTTTCAGGCGCATATCGGCATAAATTCGGTTGGTGCTGGGTTCGATGGATTTTCATCATAAAACATTGTGCCAATTTGAGTTTCTGCCTTTCACCATAGTGTCTACTTAGCTAATGGGATTCATCTATATCTACACGGTGGAGATATATCTATTGGATATATTTGCCAGGCTGTGCTGAAATTATTGACAAGTGTATATGTCGATCATAGTCCAAAAATAAATTCCTTTTCAGAAAAGTCCATTTCCATCGTCGCCACCCCTGTCATCCCCCATCATTAATTTACAACATAGGGAAACGCATTGAGTGTTATCTATGAAATTATCTATGAAAGCCAGCCAAATAGATGATGGGTGGTAGAACCTTTGCGAAACTAGACACAAACTATACATAAAAGTGGTCGATTTCATGCTCTCTATCCGGAATCTTTGATGGCCATGCGATAATAAAACGTTTACTTCGATTTGGTTTCCCCACATCCATGCCGCCCCAAATTTGAAAAGCTCCACTCTCACTGTACGCATTTTCCCGTCGAAGTTTTTCCTCTACGGAATTCGCTTTTTATTGCGCTTGTAGCGACATTTTACAGTGCGAACGTATAGAAATCTACGTGCTGTGAACAACATCCAGCGAAGTTGGTGGACAAACAAATGGATCCACATGGCGATGGCGTCTGGCAGTGAGCGTTGCGACGCAGGCGAGAAGGAAACCATCGATTGCGGGCAAAAGGTTTGCGTTGGATATTTGTCCCGTCGAATGAACGCCACCGACACCGCAGTTCCGTCAGTTACTGGAAATACACACATCAATTCGGATCGCTAAAAATTCAAATCTTCGAATCGTGAGATTTTGTCGTTTTGGTGTGTTTCAAAAAAAGCAACACTTGTTGGCGTGTATTTGATTCGCGGAAAATTTTCCCCAACAGTGTTTTCCATTTGCGTTCGTATTTTTGATTTGAAAATTAAAAGAAAATTCTTTTTTCACATTCGTAGAAAAAAAAACATTTTTGTTTAGATATTGTAAATTTAATTCAAATCAAGAAAAATGTATTCTATCCGATTGTGCCTGCTGTCAGTTGTCGTCCTTTCTATCATACATTCGGGTGAGCATTCAAAGAAAATTTCTATATTTTATTAAGTGCTGTCGAAAATCAACGTTTCGAGAGGTGTTGAACTTTTCATATGTTTTTCCCCGAAACTTTCACATTATTGCCTGTTCATCCATTGTATTATAACACATTTTATAAGCACTTGAAATTTTCCCGTTTCTACATATTTTATTTATAGTCGATGAATGTTCCCTTCAAGCACTAAATAAATATTTCATTAATAATTTCATGATTTTTTTTTCCTTTTTTTTATAAAAAAAACGTTAACCTAAATACGGATTAAGAGCTTCGCGCGCGAAAAGACCTTGAGCTTTTTATGGATCCGTTTAATTAAGAAAATGTACGCGTTTTTGGTGCAGATTTATTTTTACTTCGAAAATATGTATATTTAGTGTAGAAATCACACCGTGAATTGTGCGCTTTTTACACTGGACGAGAAGACCGATACTTACAAAACATTTTCTCTATGCTGTTAAAATGTTTATTTGTTTTTCTTCACTTAAACTTGTTTTTTTTCATGTGCCGAAAGAAATTATAAAAATAAAGAAAATAGTTGAAAATTAATTTTCTTTCAGTATTTTCCGCATGTTATGAATGTGAATCAGACGTTCTTCCAGCATGCGGTGATCCAATTAATAAGGAATTAATTAAAAAGAGTCCGTGCAATGTTCTGCCAAGAGGATATGAGATGTACAATCTTACAAATAAATGCAGTAAAGTTAAAACCACCGGTAAGTTGAAATTATTACGCAGAACGTAGATCTATTTCGAAATTAAGACGATTTGCTATCTTGTAATGCTTTCTAGGAATTTTAAATTATTTTTCAATTACGATTCGATTAAATCTGTTGCGATCGTTAGGGATTCTGAGAAAAGCAAATTGTATTAAATACCTTTCTAGGAAATGTTATGAGTTTTGCGTTAAGATGACCAACTATGAGGTCACAACTATGTAAAATGATATTAACAATAAGGGAAAAATTGCCTAGAGGATAACATTTGAACAATTTCAATTTTTATTCGTTGCAAATTTCGTAAATAATTTTTATTTGTAGTTAGTTTAAGGTTTTTTATACGAAATTTTAAAGCGATTGACATCAGAATCTAAACTTCTTATTATTTGTTTGTGGAAGATTCAAAAACTTTTGAACGTTTTACGGCAGTTAAAATAAGAAGTGACACAATTCGATTTTGTATTTCTTTACCATTACATTAAAATGTTATGAAATCAAAGATTTTTATCCTTTTATCACACAAAAAAAATGTTTTTTCAACATTTCCGAAAATCTGGCTTTTTATTGCGAAATTTTCTTAATTCAACTAAGTATCCAAAAATTGTAACCATATACGGAGGCAATGATTTAACATGACAAGTGATTTTTTAATTTAAAGGGTTAACGAAGAAAAAAATAAAATTTCCAATCGCAGATCAGGTATCACAACTAGTTTAATAAAACAGAATTGTTTTAAAACACTTTTTTTGCTGACATTTGAATAGATTCTTCCACAATTCCAAGGCTGCGAGCACACTTTATAAATTATTACGACAAATAATTTGATCGAGACTATCAATAATCCGTTGTGTGTATGAACTGCAGTAATAAGTAATAAAGAAAATCACTACAAAGTCATTCCAATTGCAGATACATCCAGATTTGCCGCCATGGCAGTGAAATAAATTGCCATGGCAGCAAATATTTTTTATTCGAATTTAGCATAACCAAATTTTTTATTGATCTCATGCAACTATAAAAAGCTTAGTTTATTACAAATTCATATTTTGATCACAGTATTTTTGTTCAATTAAACTTTTCCAATTTTTTATAGCATCTGTTAGGTCACTTCCGTTCATTAAATATAAAGTATATTTTGCTAGATTTTAATGAATGAGACAAAATAAATGATTGATTTTTTTTCCCTTTTGTTTTCCTTGAGAACAAAAATTTAAGAAATATATATGCTTTATACTTGAGAGATTTGTTCTGGGCACGAATCATAGTAACCGATGCGTCTGCAAAACACCCAAATCGACGCGACAGATTTTGCAATCCTGATTACCGACACGTGATTTTTTCAGTTCAATGCAGTGCTTTGATTGTCACATCTGTCAAAATGTTTGCACTGTTGGAAAACATATTTGATTTTGGACAAAACAATAACCCTGAAGAAAATTTAAGACGCGTTTTTGCAGACGCGTCGGCTACTATGATTCGTGCCCTGGTCATCTAACCTTTTTTTTCCCACTCGCAATACTTACATATTATCCAAGCTGCATTTTTGTTAACGGTGATGTTAGTGGTTGACCTATTTATGCCGCGATAACATATCGCTCATTCAATGCAACAACGGCATAACTCAATAGTATATTACGCAACAAGGGGCGAAAGTCAACGATTTCAAGAGTGTGAAGTTAGCTGTACGAGAGAAGCGAGGGCAGATATCACACGAGTGAAATCGGTGACTCCTCTCCGAGTTGCGTATACAATTTTTCATAACAAATTCATTGAAAATATGCCTTGAGATGCCATTTAAGCGCGATTTTGGTATTGGAGAGTAATGCAAAAGGGGGTTTGGGGGGCGAAGCCCACCATGCGGGGTCCAGGGGCGGAGCCCCGGTCAGGGGGTTCGGGGGGCGAAGCCCCCTGATTTCAGCAGAAGTGAATTTTTAAAAGAAACAAAACAACTATATTCTATAAATTCGTTTTATTACTAAGAAATATTGGTCAAAACAGATTTTAATTTTTAAATTTCTTTCCTTTGAAATAAAAAATCAACATAACAAAAAATGGAAATCGGTAATGCTCAACTAAATCACACGCAAAATACAATGTGAAATGCAAAAGTGCTGATCAGCTGTTTCAGTTTTTCTCCCCACTGAAATGAAAAATCAACATAACAAAAAATGGAAATCGACAATGCGCAACTATTGTAAATCACACTGCGCTCGTATAGCTAACTTCACTCGTTCAGTTTCATTCATAAATTTTCGGTTTACGTCGCGAAAACACAGTTTCGGCCTGCTAATCGCACTTTCGCCCCTAGGGCCGAAAACGCAACTTTCGACCCGCTACGGAGGCATCGAAAGGCATATTTTCGATGCATGTGTTATGAAATAGTATATTACGCAACAAGGGGCGAAAGTCAACGATTTCAAGAGTGTGAAGTTAGCTGCTCGAGCGAAGCGAGGGCAGATATCACACGAGTGAAATCGTTGACTCGCTCCGAGTTGCGTATACAATTTTTCATCACACATGCATCGAAAATATGCCTTGAGATGCATCCGTAGCGGCCAAAAGTTGCGTTTTAGCCCCTAGGGGCGAAAACGCTACTTTCGCCCCTAGGGCCGAAAAATCAACTTTCGGCCCGCAACGGAGGCATCGAAAGTTGCGTTTTCGGCCCTAGGGGCGAAAGTAGCGTTTTCGCCCCTAGGGGCGAAAACTCAACTTTCGGCCCGCTACGGTGGCATCGAAAGGCATATTTTCGATGCATGTGTGATGAAAAAAAATTGATTTCGAGAAAAAGGCAATTTAAGGTTTCTAAATGCTGTAATTCTGCTGTAAAAGTGACGCGACAAGAACGACAAATCATGCTTTTTGGTGGCAAATTTTTGAGTTACAGATTTGAAGTTTCGGCAATCGAAAGTTTAAAAAAAAGTATATCAGCTGCATAAATAACTGAAAATTTGTGTTTTTTGAGTTATGCCGTTGTTGCATTGAATGAGCGATATATGTGAATCGCTAACGTCACGGTTGACATAACTGCTAATTGGGTAGTGGATTTTTTCTATAAAACAGATGTTAGAATTTAATTGAAATTTTCTTTTTAATTTTCAGTGCTTGGAAAATCCAAAATTTTGCGAAGCTGCTACTATGAGAATCCGAGGAATAAAACAGAGCACTGTATGATATTGCCAGCATCAAATTCTGTTAAATATGACTCGTGTTTAGTTTGTGATGGAAATCTCTGCAACAGTTCAACAATAAAGGATCCTGGAGCAGTATTAATATATCTTTTAACATTTAGTATATCAATTTTTTTAACACGATGGACAGTTTAGCCACTTATATTAATTAATAGAAAAGTATTAGTCACGTGACATTATATTGATGTTTGTGTAGTTTTAATTTAATACGTCTCTAGATGTTAGATGGTTTTATAATTTGCCATTGATATTAACTAATTTAGTAGTACAGATGCAGATTAGTTTTTAAATATGAAAAAAGATTGTCCAAATAAATTAAATTCGTTTGACTTAGGAAACATTTACCCTACAAAAATTATGGAAAAAAAATCATAAAATTAGTTTGTATTTTTCAATGTAATAGAATATCGCTGTTGCTACTAAAATTTCATCAATATGATTGTTATTTAGATGCGTTATTTGAATAACTTTACTACCTGTGTACCTTGAATCGTTTCACCAAATAAAAACTCTTCATAATTTTCACAATCAATCATTTTTGTTACAATTATCTTAAATTAGGTTGGAACAATCGTTTCTTCACAGGCTTGGGTATATTTGATGATTTGAAGTTCGAATTTAAAAAAAAATTGATTGCCTTTTATTGCTTACTTAATTCCAACATTTCTATACGCAACGTTTCTAAGTGCGTTGGGCCTGAACAGCTTAAAAAGGGTCACCAACCTTGAGATTGAAGCATCGGATATGAAATGTGATTAAACCTGCCTTGCGTAACATTATGTGATCCAAACTTTTATATAGCGTATCTAAAAGATTACCTTGTGAACAAAAAATTGACAACAATAGACGTAAAAATTGCGTGCAGGAAATAGATCTCTAGAAACTTTTAGAGTCACAGGTGGGTCATCAGCAAAAATGTAAATTGTCAGATTTGATTTACAAATTTCTAGTAAATAATGCAAAAAAATCTACTACAGTCTAAACAATAAAAATGATAGTTTTCGAAAAGAAAATAATATACAAAAACCACAAGTCCATAAAACACGATAATGAATTAGTCAGCAAATATTTAAAGTACACAATTTTTTTGCGAACTGCTAATGTGAAAATCAAATAAAGTTTGAGTTTCAGTTGAATCTTTTGAATAAAAAACAATAATATAGTCAAGTAAACACCAATTAACATAGGTAAATAGTTTAAATTTGATGATTTTAGGCATTCATTGAATTTTCAATAATTGCTTGTTATTTTTGAGCATAAAAAATGACACATTTGACAAACAGAGCTTAGAAACCGGTTGGAGTTTTTTTTTTAAATTTTCACAGAAATTCAAATTTAGGCAAAAAAAATACTACACTCAGAAAAATGGAGGCTAACTCGGCGACCTACATACGGCGTAATTGGCCTCGGGCAGGCGCGCGTTTGCCTGCATGTGGGCAAGTAAAACTGAGTTGACCTGTGGTCGGAGAAATTCTGAAATTAAGCCACCAGCAGGTGAAGTAGGGCATTGGGAGCTGCACCAGTTGACCTTAGATAGGTTAACTCTGACCGCTAGCTGGCTTACAGAAACCTCTGTAAGGTCAGAGTTAACCTGACAAAAAGTTGACCTGGACATTTTTCTGAGTATACTCTTGTTTTTAATGTACTTAAAAATATTATGAAAACCATTTTACAATAAATCTAATTTTTACTGTAAAAATAATTAAAATTATTTAAAAAGATAAAGTAGATCTAATTTCAGAGTCATTTATTTCTTTGCTCTTCTAATTAATTACAATAAAATATGAAGTACTTCAAAAAATTTGACACGCAAATAAAAACTCTCCATAATAATCCAGACTAAAGTATGATAGGATTTGTTAATGTGCGGAAATGTAATGACATAATGTGACCTACATATTATGCAAAAAGGCTTAATTACGAACTCCTCCCACTTTCTAAGCTAAAAGTCTAATCCCAATCTAGGAGAGATTGTGAACTCAAAAAGTCATAGTCTGTTGGAATTCAACAAAGCAATTTTATTATCATTTTAAGAGGCTTGTTATTATGGCAGGTCACGGCAATCCTGCTGCTTTACATGGGACACTCCTATTCTTCCAGGATTTTTTCCTGTTTTTATTATATTAGTTCGTGACCCAAAATTAAAAAAAAATATTTTATGTGAATATATTACAGCCATAATTATCTGGATTTGATTGAAATCAAACAGAATTTTGTATAACTTTCGGCTTTTTATGTGATTGGAAACGAAAGTAAAAACAGTTGGTAGCTAAAGGAAGATGGATTTCAACGAAAAATAAAAGTTAATAAAAAATATTACTTTATGTAGAAATAAAATATTAGTAAATGATGAATATCGATCAAATTGCTACAATTTTATTAATAACAATATGCATTCTCCAGAAATGAATTTCCTCTATTGTTAAAATAAAGATTGATTAAAATTGATTACTCATTTGATCAAATGGTTGATGGCGATGAGATTCTTGAGTAATGCAAAACTCATCATCTCAATGAAATCTTGATTTAGAAAAATATATGTCGTCAGGTTTATAAAAGGAATGTGTTTTTAAGATATGACACATACATAAGGAAGTTAATTATTTTTATATAACTCGACATCCGGTTAGAAGTGATTGCTTATTACGAAATTTAAATACTCATATAATTAATTCATCAAGACCAAATCAAAATCAATCTTTTTTAAATCTATCTTCTGTTTTTTTCGTCTATATATAAAATGTAGCATCTGTTCTGAAAATCTACATAGTGGTGATATGTATAACCTTTGAACTCAAATATTCATCTCCCCTCTGACCACCCATTCCGCCCACTATGGTGCTATATTCTAGCTACCAAATGGACTTTGCTACCATTTTCACTTTTGTGGAGGTCGTCTACCGGGGAACATTTTTTCCATGACAATCAAACGCAATCCTTTTATGTAAATCTCTCGTACAATTTTTTGAACAACTGATGTTTTTTTTACTAGTACTTTACCATTAGATAGAGATTTTTAACGCGGAGTAAGGGAAGGCCGAAATATAACCCATGGGAGGGGGTTTGACCACGGAGCAGCCATAGGGATTCAGCTTTTACGAGATAATAAATATTCAAAAAAAAGCCGGTATAAAAAAGTATAAAAGGTTTAGATTAAAAAATCAGTCAGGCATACATAAGTGCCTTTTATGTTTACACTAGGGGCTGCGCCCCGAACCGCTTCGCGGTTCACCCCCCACTCACAGGTCGGGATTCGGCCTCTCCCAGCTCCCCGGTCTTCGGCCTCGAATCATACGTTTAACACTGGAAGAGCTAAGTCCCCTCGGCCTACTTTTTAATGGGTCTATGTTGGGGCTGGATCCCCGACGAACATCTATGCCAAATTTCAGACCAATCGGTTCAGTAGTTTCCCCGCGAAAGAGTAACATAGCGCAAAAACTAAGTTTCGAAATCACTTTACCCCCTCCCCTTACTCCCCCCACCCCTCGCGCTACTTTTCCGTATGCCTATGTTGGAACCAGAACTACCACAGACACTCATGCCAAATTTCAAGTCAATCGGTTCAGCCGTTTTTGCGTGAAAGAGAAACAGACAGACAGACACCAGCTCATTTTTATATATTAGTATGATGATGATGTTGACATATAAAATGTATCCGCATTTTCTAAATTAAAAACTCTGAATTTCATGATTTATTGTTATGTAAGTGACTTGTCTTTACTATTTTTATATGATACTAGCAGACCCTACGTTGTCAGCTTAAAGTTTTTTGTATAAATTTTAGAATGCCAAAAAACCATAAAAACTTAAAAACTTTTGGGAAGAAATGTTATTCTTACAGGACCTTCCGTTTCGAATTTTGAAATTCCAACACCAGATTCGTGATTAGCAACCCTGAAAACCTCCCAAACCCAGTTTTTGCGAGAAAAATTGGAAAAAGGACATTTGCGTTATCCTTACAGGACTTTCTATTTAGAATTTTGAAATTCCAACATTCAACTCGTGATCAGCGACCACGAAAACCCCCTAAAGCTAGTTTTTCGGAGACAAAATTAGAAACAGGACATTTAAGTTATCCTTACAGGACCTTCTGTTTCGAATTTTGAAATTCCAACACCGGATTCGTGATCAGCGACCCCGGAAAACCTCTTAAGCCGATTTTTCCTAGGAAAAACGGGAAAAAGGATATTTGCGTGATCCTTTCAGGACCTTCCGTTACGAATTTTGAAAATCTAATACCGGATTCGTGATCGGCGACCCCGGAAACCCCGTAATGCCGATTTTTCCCGGGAAAAACGGGAAAAAGGATAGTTGCGTTATCCTTACAGGACCTTCTGTTTAGAATTTTAAAAATTTAACCTAGCTAAAAACCGCGTAAAAATCGGTCCAGTAGTTTTTGAGTTTTGTAATCTCAAACAGACAGACAGACAAACAAACATTCATTTTTAGTTTATATAGATTTCAAATTTCTACCTACCCAGAAAAATATATTGTTAAATTTTTGAAAAACCGTAAATAGTTTAAATAAAAAATCCCAAATCTGTTGAAGAGAGTTCATGCACATTTAAACAGCTGCAAACTTAATTAGTAAATTAATTGTTCTGGTAATTTTTTTTATCAATTAAGCAAGAAATATGAGAAGTTCTCAAAGAAGCAGACGACAATAAGTCTTCTTAAAATTCATTTAGCGCAAAATCGTCTAATTAACTCGGCAATATAACGAATTAGTTGTTTCTTAAGCGAGGTGTCCCACTGGCCATCAGCTGCTGCAGCTGACTGATCCCGATATCAGTTGCACATGTAATCCAATGGCGCATGGCACACTGCAAAAAGTGTGCAGCTTCATGTGTGCGACGCAAAGCTGACTTTTTTGAACTGGTCTAAATGTAGCTGATATCATGAACATGTCGGGTAGTTTCTAATGTCATTTTTGTTAGATTAAATAAAATAAAATGATAATTTTCAATATTTTTTTCTTCTGGCGGTAATAATTGTCATCAGTGGCACAGTCTATAAAGGTAGCATGGCCACTCTCTAGGTTATAGGCTCTCTACTTCATATAATGTTGACTTTACAATTACTAGTTGAGGACATCATAAAATTTTGACAAGTCTGTTTAACTAATAAACTTTTGAACAAGTGGAAATAAATACGATGTCCATCGAATAGGAAAAATTAAACACATGAATCGTACAAGCTGTTGGAAAAGGTAGATGTTTGTACGATTGCACAGATTCAGTTTTTTTAGCAGAGAAATAAGGAGAAGTTCTTCCTCCGAGTCCGACATTTTGACGTTTGAGGTCAGCTGATCCCAGTTCAGTGTGTCATGTCAACTGATCGAATCAGTTCATGCAGCTGCGCGACCTGATGTCGGGATCAGTCAGCTGCAGGAGCTGATGCGCCAGTGAGACATCTCCCTAAGTGGTACATCTGCACTTTATGCAGAAAATATTTTTTTTCTGTCTTATTGCAACATGAATAATATATGATTCATATAAATACAATGGATTCAAAGAATGTAAACATTGAAACTAAACAGAATGTTTTCATATGTTTCTATCAATGACCACATAAGCTTCATTCATATACAGGTTTTAACAATTATATTCATATTAGCATATGGGAATATTATGCGGATCTATAAAATTTTCCAAATAGCGATGTTTGACATCTGCGTTAATAAAACAATTGTGACATATTGACACTGAGCTACTATGATATCTCAATTAGTCAAGTATGAACTAACGTTTCGTGTGATCGCAAAATTTTCGTTAAGTTCAAATATTTCTACACGCAAGGAAAGTTTAAAGTGAAACAATATTGAGAGTGAAATGATTAGAAAAAAATTATTATTTTTCACATTCCTAGTAATATTTTTAAGTGGTTTTTGCAATGTTTGTGGTTACTCAATTGACTTACCCGGTGCTGGAAAAATCGTCGGATCTACAATGAAAACTGCTTGGACAAAAAGATTGATTTTTCAATTTCAAGACATTACGTACGCGGAGAGTCCTTCGGGATACCGCAGATTTCGGAAACCAGCACCGGCCCACATTTGGGCTGGCGTCAAGGATGGCAGACATCCAGGACGTGACTGTCCTTCAAAGTGGACGTTGGAGTCCGATGCTCCAATAAATCGGGATATAGAAGATTGCCTACATTTATCTATTTATTCAAATAATGTATGTTTTATTGAAAGAGTGGAAAGCAAGGACAAAAATTAAACAACATAATTTTGTAGGTCCACGAACGAAGACCAGTGATTGTCTTTTTGTATAGTTATTACTTTTCGGAAGGATCTACGCAGGATTTTGCACCTGATTATCTTTTGGAAGAAGATATTGTTCTTGTCGTTCCCCAATTTCGGCTCGGACCACTCGGTTTTTTAACAACAAGATCAGAAGATTTACCGGGAAATTATGCAGTTTATGACGTTATCTTTGCACTGGAATGGATTCAAAAATATATTTCATATTTCGGTGGTGATCCTGAAAGTGTCACCCTGGCTGGTCATACAGGAGGAGCTGCAATTGCCCATTTACTAACTTTAAGCAATAAAGTAGGATGTTTAAGGGACTGTCCATAAAATACGTCACACTTTCCTGAGGTACTTTTTAAATCTAGGACCCTTTTCGCAAGAAATTTGTCAGCAAAATTTTACTAGTAAAAAACTGGGGAAAACAGTAAATATTCTTTTTTTTACTGTTTTCTCAGTAAGCTTTACTGAACGACGGTAAAATTTAGTAAATTTTTACTGAGAAATTACTGATTTCATCCCAATATTAACATGACATATTTTTATGGACAATCCCTTAGAACTTTTGACATTTTGATCCAAAAAATATATCGAAATTTTGTTTTTAGGTTCCAAGTGGACTTTTCCATCAAGTGATTTTAATTTCAGGATCATTGTTTGCACCGTGGGCAATCGATGTTGAACCGCTGGAAAATTCTTTTTATGTAGACGAGCCTCGACTTTGTGCTCAAAATTCAGCACCAAACTCATGTTTTCGGAGTATTAATGCAACGGATTTAATTAAAAATTATTATTACAAAAAGGTACAGAAGGATGAAATAAAAATTGAAATTTTTGTGATATCGAAAAGTTGTTAAAATTAAAATTACAATAACTTTCTACTTTTCTTTTACAAAGTACAGGAGAGAAGACGAAATATAAAATTATATGATTATGAACTTGGTCTTGTAATTGATGGACGTGGAGGAATTTTAGAACATGAACCAATAGAATTGGGTTTTCATGCACTAAACGACACAAAACGTCATTCATATCCAACATTACTTGGAGTTACAAAACATGGTGGAACTGATATTCTCTTTGGTTTGTAAGTAATTCTTTTAAATTAAAATTCTCATGTGTTTTTTTAATTTAGACGCATATAAACTGTTAAAACTGACTCTCAGCTTTATGGACAAAATGACATCCGCTGCATATATTAAAACGTATTTAATTCCTATTGTCCTTAATATGCTTGGGTTAAGTGAGGAAAATGGTTTGCTAAGCAACATAATTGAAAGGGATTTCTTTAAAGCCGAGCTTTTGGAAACTGGAAATCTTGAAAAATGTCTTGATAGTTTGATCGATGTAAGCGATTGTCGAAATTAAGTTAATTTAATTGTATTTCCTTACTAATTTCAGCTTTTCACCACAATTCATGTTAAATCACCAGTTCTTCAAGCAGCAAAATTTGCATCGCAAATCAATGAAAAATCAACATTTTTATACACTTTTGACTACCTGGGACAGTACTCAACTTTTTTGGATAAAAATAAATTTGAGTACAGTCCGTTTAACGGTGGAGTTACTATAAGGGATGATTTGCAATATCTTTTCCCTAGAAAAGATGGAAAGAAATTGAATGAAGATGACATAGAAATTGCCAAATTTATGATTCAAATGTGGGGATCATTTGCTCGAAATGGTATCCCTTCAGTTCCTGGCATTGTGCAACCTGTTCCAATGGTAAATTTAACAGGCCCATATTTTCACGTTGATAGGTCGCCATCGATTGGTATTACATTTACTGATGAATTCTTTGTAACTTCCAAAGATGCCAAAAATGGTATTTCCCTTAGAAAATCAGCTAAGAAACTTTTTTAATAAAAAAAATAATTTTTTTTGATATTTTTACGATCTCTTTAAGCAATGTAACAGAATGATTAATTAATTTTTAATAAAAATATTTCGTTCTAAAACTTTGGACCTAATAAATTTTTCTCACGAAAAGCTTTTATTTTTTTCATTTTTAAGTCTGTTAGTCTCAAATCCTGTAACCTAAGTTTTACCCACTTCCACATATCATATTTAATTGAAACTTTTAATACTTACGTAACTCCGATGAGAGCCCTATATGTACACATCAATAATAAGCACCAAAATACATCAAAAATACATTTAAAAAAAGGTGGCTATTGGGCGTCATATTGTAAAAATTAGTTATACCAAAATTTGTTATACTGTCCGAGGTTTTAAATGAAATGGTTCGGAAAGATAATCAAAATTCTGTATTTAGAACTTAGGAAAAAAAGGGCTGACACATGACGCCATTTTAACCGACCTGCAAAAAGGAAAAGATTCTCAATTCGACTCCTATGTATTCATTTTCATGTGTGTTCATGTATGTTCATCATAAATTTTTACTGGGTTGACCGATTTTGGTTATTCCAAGGAGAAAGTTGTAAAGAAAGTTCCTGATAGGGTATCACTGTAACTTTTCTCCAGTGGCGTTATCCCTTTTCTGTTCAGGAGAAACCAGGGAGGTACTTATTATATAATTCCCCCTCTGGACTGACCCCCTCAAACCCCCTTCCCTGCTATATTCTACATCGTTAAAGATATCGAATTGAATTTTTTTGTGTTGTGTTCAGTACAACACCAAGGTAAGCTTTACTGACTTTACAATGAACACACAGGCCTTTTGAATATCCCTCTTTAAAGCGATCTTTTCAGCCTTAATAATTAGAGTATGGACAATCCTCACTCTTCTTCGGCTATGGACTATGGAAATTTGTGTGTGTCGTGTTTGATTTAAATTTCTGTTAACTCTCAAATAATAAGCGATATTTCCAATTTAAAAGGTTACAGTTGTTATGCTTTACATCTGAGACTGGAAGAAACTATATAGTGCCAAACCTGCTACAGCCCACACGGAAACTGGTTCTCAAAAACAACAACCAAAAATCTGAACTTGCTTCGTTCGCCACCATGAAAATTTAAGAAAGAAAAAACCTCGTTTAGGTAGCTTTCCAAACTGTTTTGAAGCGAAAAACGTAATTTTGCCTATCTTCTGGGGTTAAACGCCTGAGGACAGGCCCTAAATTTCATTTTTCATTTTCCTAAAATTATTTTTAAGTCCAACAAATTTAAATTTTTTGAAAAAGTATCTGTTAATTAATATTTTGCTGTATTCTTTGAAGATATCTTAAGGGATTTAAAATTGACTAGACGCTGTCTACACTCAGAAAAATGGAGGCTAACTCGACGACCTACATACGGAGTAATTGGCCTCGGGCAGGCGCGCGTTCGCCTGCATGTGGGCAAGGAAAACTGAGTTGACCTGTGGTCGGAGAAATTCTGAAATTAAGCCACCAGCAGGTGAAGTAGGGCATTGGGAGCTGCACGAGTTGACCTTAGATAGGTTAACTCTGACCGCTAGCTGGCTTACAGACACCTCTGTAAGGTCAGAGTTAACCTGACAAAAAGTTGACCTGGACATTTTTCTGAGTGTAGGCTGTCTATACCATAGCTTCCCCACTGGGGTTTACAAAAGGATACGTTTGTAACTAACAATTACTAATAATAAGAATTAACAATCTGTAGAAAACATAACTCAAAAATCTATAATTAAGGCGAAATAACTCTGGGTAAACGCCACATAAACACCTTGAGATCATCAGTCAGGAAGCCTTCAAAGAGAATTTGGCTCGCCGTTCCGATATTTTTACTACAGACAATTTAATCTAATTTAAAGTGAAATTACTTATCATTTGAGTGATTGTCTGTGTACAGACACAGTTGCTAAGGAAAAGAGGGGGTATTATCATTGATCTTAAAGCTTACACTAAACCAGATATGGCACGGAGAAAAGAATTTGATATGCTACAGTATATCAAAATAAGTGCTATGACCAGATGTTGGAAGCAATATGGAATTTTTTAAATTATGAAACGAACCAAATATACGAGTATCCGTTTCATTTAAAATAATACGGCGACGACAGTTGAATGGTTGTCCATTGGATATACGAAATTATAAAAACGCCATCAGCAAATAAATAAATAAATAAATAAATAAATAAAACAAAAGCAAAAAGTGAGTATTAATAAAGATCTTATTTGTTAATATGTTTCCGAGGAGCAATGATGTAATTTATTAATTGAACAAGACTGGACTGAACTGGACAGTGTTTTGGGGTCTTAGGTCGCGGAATCATCTTTTTGTCGGGAATAAAAGTTCATCAGTTGATCGCTTGCACTCGATCTTGAAATGTCTTCGCTGTCGTCTTTTGTTATTATTTTCTTCGTTATCGTTGTTATAAATGTCCGCAATCTAAATGGATCGGCTAGTGGGACATACATTGATTTGCCAGGAGCTGGTAAACTTGTTGGATCACTAACAACAACGGCATGGAGTGGCCAAACGATTTTCCAGTATTTAGGGGTGAAATATGCCGAGGCTCCCTCGGGAAGAAGAAGATTTAAGGTAATAAAATCTTTCTGCCTAGCCATACGGCGATATTGGCTAATTGGATAATTTATTTACTTATAAATTGATGCCGCACGATTTTATTATAGGCCCCACTTCGAGCTAAGCCTTGGGACAATGTAAGAGACGCCACTAAACCAAAGAAAGGATGTCCAGCGGATTGGCTTTTGGAGCCTAATAGTGTTTTACCGGATGATCCCGAAGATTGTTTACACATGTCCATCTATACGAGACACGTACCTATTTTGAACGTTCAAGATATTATTTTAAATCTATTATGGGATTAATACCTTTCAGATACATGATCGAAATCCAGTTATAGTCTTTATATACAGTGATTACTTTAGTAAAGGAGCTGCAAAAGATTTTGCTCCTGATTATTTGCTAGAAGAAAATGTGGTTTTGGTAGTTCCCCAGTTTAGGCTGGGAGCTTTTGGCTTTCTATCAGTTCAACCAGATATACCTGGAAATGTTGGAGTTCATGACATAGTTTTAGCGCTAGAGTGGGTTCACAAATGGATTTCGTATTTCGGTGGTGATCCCAATAATGTGGTTTTAGCTGGACATTCCGGGGGTGCTGCTTTAGTTCAACTGCTTACGTTGAATAATTTGGTACTATTTGCATGACTTCAAAAAGTTAAATGATATTCAAAAATTTGATTTATTCCAGATTACCGGCGAATTATTCCATAAAGTTATACTAGTTTCCGGATCATTATTCGCTCCATGGGCATTCGATTCAGATCCTATCAATAATCCACTTTATTTGGACAATCCTCAATTATGTATAAGGGAGCCAGATCCAACGGAATGTTTTATCAAGACCAATGTTACGGATATTATAAAGAATATGTTCAATAAGAAGGTAATTTTATACTTAAATCGTGTTTGTTCTATAACTTCAGTATTAGCTATGTTGGGGTTATATACGCGAACATGCGGTTACGGTACATACTGGCAAAGTGAGCGCGATGTTGGGTTTCTCATAAAATACTCATCAAGTGCGAGAAAAATGTCAAAGAACAATAGTAAACATTCACTCAATTCACTGACAGTGTTGGAAAATTCTTAGTAAATTTTAATTTTTCTTTGTAGTTCTTTATCGTCCTTCTCGCACTTAATACTGCCATAGTTTTAGTATCCAAACAAAATATTATGACAGCAAGCAACTGCACGTGTTTTTTCGATTTTCTTTCTCATTCTAACATGAATTTAGTCATCTCGCTTACTTTGCCAGTACTGTAACCGCATGATTGCGTGTGAAAACCCAGCATTATGCATTAAGACTGGGTTAAAAATTTCAAAATACTCCGGTTTATGAACTCTTACCCTTGGAGCACAATGAACGCAACCAAGCCGCAACCATCACGCATCCAAATGTCACTTACGAGTTTATTTCACAGAAATGCTTTTGAGTGAGCATAGTGAACGCATTGAACGCAACCATTGACGGAGAAGTTGCAAACTTTGAACTTTAACGCAACAAGTCTGCGTTGACAGTTCATAAAGTGAGGTTGGGGAAATGTCGTTCGAGGAAAAATTGATAGCCTTAGTGCAATAACATACCAATAACAAAGATAAAGACCGACAAAGCAAATTATCGCTACAAAATTATCCATTTTTTATATATTTTTCTACTTTAGTTCACTTTTAATTTTTCTGTGTTTGTCTCACGACGCAACAGACGACGCTTCTATTGTGCTCAACCGCTCCTGAACTGCGTTGCGTGACAGTTCGAAGCGTCCTTAGTTGCGGCTTGGTTGCGTTCATTGTGCTCTAAGGTTGAAGCTCTTTTATGTTCATGAAATTCGTCAGATCCCAAAATCTCCCTCGGATTATAAACAGTTTTTCGGTTTATGAACTTAACTTCCATCATTAATTTGTTAAGCTCATGAACCGAGGTTCTATTGTAAATTGAATTGCATTTTTCTTTTCAAGGAAGTTAGACGTAAACTAGAGTTATACGATTATGAATTTCGATTGGTGATTGATGGACGTAATGGGGTTTTACCAGCTGAGCCTTTAGAACTTTGGTTAGGCTTCTTCAAGAATCCGAAAAGATATTCATATCCAACCCTTGCAGGTGTCACAAAACATGCAGGCGCATACGTTTTATATGGTAAATTCCTATTTTTAATTATATTCAGTAATTTGAACCATATTTTTCTATTGTGTGAGAATCAAATTTAAAAATATCTTTTTTGACTAGTATCTTTAATCCAATTCGTCATGAAATAAAATACAATTTTTTTTTAGTTCTGACATTGTCTGATTATGATTCACTATTAGCAACTCAAACCAAATAATATCTAGAAAGTTCCGTGACATTTAAAATGTTTTGCTTTGTAAATACGCTCCACTTAAATTAAATTATTTTTTCTGTAATTTGATACATGTTGATCTGCAAAATAATTGAAGTACAAAAAATCTCATGATTGTATAATTACGACTTAATAATAATGTTTTTATTTAATATAGAGGCATGGGTAAGACTATCGCATATCATTGGACGATTCGCTGAGACGGAATCGAAGGCATTTATTAAAAGTTACATGATTCCATTGTTGGTCCATCTTCTAGGACTTAAAGAAGAAAGCGGATTTCTGAGTATCTTAGTTGAACGAGACTTCTTTCGCAAAGAAGATTTAGCCACCGGTATTCCTGAAAAATCAATTCACAGCCTGTTAGATGTAAGAATCAGCTTTAGATCTCAATTTTTCAAGATTGTTTTTAATAAAAATATTAGTTCTTCAGTACAGCACATGTGAAATCACCGATTCTACAAGCAGCCAAAAACGCTGCACAAAATCTACCAGAATCAACATTTTTATACACATTCGACTATCATGGAGAACATTCCGATTTCCTTGATGAAGAAAGTCTTAAATATTCTCCGATTAAAGATGTTGTCAGTGCAAAAGACGATTTACAATATCTTTTCCCACGACCCGATGGTAAAAAACTCAGCAAAAATGATATCAAAATCGCCAAGTTAATGGTTTCAATGTGGACCTCGTTTGCTAGAAATGGTATGCCAAATGTTTCTGAGGATTTAGTTCAACCAGAACCACTGACAAATGCCACTGGTCCGTATTATCGCATCGATAAGGTACCTTCGACAGGTGAATGTTTCTTAGAAGAGTTCTTTGCGGCAGTACGAGATTACAAACATGGCATTGACTTATCGAAAAAAGCTAAAAAGATACCTTAATCAAAAATATCCACAAATTTGATTTAGTATTTATAAAATTTGATTTAAGTTATAATAAGAAAAGTTTGATTAAAATTGGGTTTTATAAATTGACAAAAACATGTTTTATGATTTTTTTCAGTTTTTTTTTTCGTTTTTAATTGTTATTTGTAAATTCATTCAGGTAAAAGTGGTTAACTATGGTAAAAACTTTTTATAAACTACTAGCTTGCATACCCGTCGTTGCCGGGTTAAGTTTTTTGTCTAAGTTTTTGAATACGAAGAAAACCGGAAAGAACTTAAAAACTTTTTAAAGGGTCTATGTTGGGGCTGGACCCCCGACGAACATCTATGCCAAATTTCAGGCCAACCGGTTCAGTAGTTTCCCCGCGAAAGAGTAACATAGCGCAAAACTAAGTTTCGAAATCACTTTACCCCCTCCCCTTACTCCTCCTACTTTTCCGTATGCCTATGTTGGAACCAGAACTACCACAGGCACTCATGCCAAATTTCAGGTCAATTGGTCCGGCCGTTTTTGCGTGAAAGAGGAACAGACAGACAGACACCAACTCATTTTTAAAAGCTTTTATTTAGCTCGCTATCTTGTCTGTCTGTCTGTCTGTCTGTCTGTCTGTCTGTCTGTCTGTCTGTCTGTCTGTTTGTCGGGGTCAAATCTTGCAACCCAATTTTGACCCACTTCCGCTTGTCCGATTGACTTGAAATTTTGCACACTTATATAAGTCCGATGACAATACAATATTTTCACTACTTCGTCCTTGTAAGGATAACAGAAGGTCCTGTAAGGATAACGTGATTATCCTTTTCTCCAAATTTTCCAGAAAAAAATCTATTCTGGGGGTTTTTGGGGTCGCTGAATCCGAATCTGTCATTAAAAAGTCAGTAAGGATAACGGAAGGTCCTGTAAGGATAACGTGATTATCCTTTTCTCCAAATTTTCCGGAAAAAAATCTATTCTGGGGGTTTTTGGAGTCGCTGAATCCGAATCTGTCATTAAAAAGTCAGTAAGGATAACGGAAGGTCCTGTAAGGATAACGTGATTATCCTTTTCTCCAAATTTTCCGGGAAAAAATCTATTCTGGGGGTTTTTGGGGTCGCTGAATCCGAATCTGTCATTGAAAAGTCAGTAAGGATAACGGAAGGTCCTGTAAGGATAACGTGATTATCCTTTTCTCCAAATTTTCCGGAAAAAAATCTATTCTGGGGGTTTTTGGGGTCGCTGAATCCGAATCTGTCATTGAAAAGTCAGTAAGGATAACGGAAGGTCCTGTAAGGATAACGTGAGTATCCCTTTCTCCAAATTTTCCGGAAAAAAATCTATTCTGGGGGTTTTTGGGGTCGCTGAATACGATTCTCAAGTTAAAAAGCCTGTAAGGACATCTCAAATGTAAGGATATATTCGAAGACTAAAAAGAACAAAATAAAAAAAATAAAAAAAAAATTTTAAAAAAAAGCTTTTATTAAAAAAGAATGCACTAAAAAGAAAAAAATAATTTTCTGGACGCTGTGTATCACAAATATAAAAGCTTTTAAAAAGCGAGATAAAGCATAAAACAATAAAATAAAAATTTATCTCGCTTTTAAAAAGCTTTTATATTTGTGATACACAGCGTCCAGAAAATTATTTTTTTCTTTTTAGTGCATTCTTTTTTAATAAAAGCTTTTTTTTAAAATTTTTTTTTTATTTTTTTTATATATTAGTATGATTTCTTCAAAATACTGCAAGTGGGGCGAATCCAGGAGTTGGAGGAGGGGGAGGGCCAGAGGTTCAAGGCTGTCCCTAAAAAGAAGGTAGAAGAAATGTATATAAGAGAATTTCCAAAATTATCGAAGGATTTATTCTATTCTGAAGAATTTTCCGAGGTCACAAATAAGATATCAACAGGGAAACTGACTTTTTTACTTGTAAAATTAGAACCTTCTGTTTCAAAGGTTCCAATTCCTATACCAAATTCATAATTAGGAACTCAAATATGGTAGTTTGGATTCGAAAGAAAAAAATATCATACTCAGAGTATCTTTGCAAGGCCTTCACGAATTTTCTCGAAGAATAAACTCAGCGCAATAGCTTTTTCGTCCCTAAAAATTATAACTACGCATATTTCATTAAAATCGGTGTAACTGATTGCGGTGTCACTGATTGCGACATACACTCAGAAAAATGTCCAGGTCAACTTTTTGTCAGGTTAACTCTGACCTTACAGAGGTGTCTGTAAGCCAGCTAGCGGTCAGAGTTAACCTATCTAAGGTCAACTCGTGCAGCTCCCAATGCCCTACTTCACCTGCTGGTGGCTTAATTTCAGAATTTCTCCGACCACAGGACAACTCAGTTTTACTTCCCCACATGCAGGCGAACGCGCGCCTGCTCGAGGCCAATTACGCCGTATGTAGGTCGTCGAGTTAGCCTCAATTTTTCTGAGTGTACACACGTATGTATTTACTATGTTTTGCTTGCGGTCAAATTTTATTCAAGCTTCAGAAATATGATCAATTTAAAAAAAAATATATTAAATCCGCTTGCAAGTTGAAGAATTTCGCAAAAAAAAAGTTGCCACCACATGTTGAAAAGTTTCTTCTGAAGTTTTAAAAAAAAACTAAGTATTCCCAGACCTACATATAATAATTTAATATTCTAGATGACATAAGATAGTCTGAGTTTAATTAATGAAAATTGTTTGAACTTAGCAATATCAAATGAAAAACTTTACCATATTCGCATGGAAAATTTGAACTTTAGTTATTCGTCAACACCAAAGGCGTCAAAATGTCGTTGCGAATATTTACAATTGGAATAGTTCTCTTTACAATTTACGATAATCAAGTGAATTGTTCGGACTCATACGTTAAAATACCAGATCGTGGGAATATTTTAGGTGGAATTACGAAAACCGCTTGGAGCGGAAGAAAGGTGCTGCAATTTCTTGGTGTGAAATACGGTGAAAGTACTAGAGGCGAAAGAAGATTCAAAGTTAGTGATTTGTTGTTTTTTTTTTAAATTCTTTTATTGAAAAATCTGGGATTTTTATAGCCACCAAGTCCAGCAAAACCGTGGAGTGGAACTCGAGATGTGACAAAGCCATTGAGCGGTTGTCCGGCCGATTGGCTGTTAGATCCACATATGAGACAGCAGGATGACCCTGAAGATTGCCTACATATGTCCATTTACACAACGGATGTGAGATATTAATGTTTGGTTGAAAATTTGTAAAACAAATTAACAAACGAGAAACAATTTCAGGTAACCAAAAATTACCCAGTGATTGTATTTTTATACGCTGATTATTTCGGAAGAGGACAAGCAAAGGACTTTGCACCGGACTACCTACTCGAGAAAAATATTGTTTTGGTAGTGCCACAATTTCGTCTTGGTCCAATGGGATTCCTGTCTACTCACACAAATAATATCCCTGGAAATGCAGGAGTACAGGATGTGATCCTGGCGTTAAAGTGGATTAAGAAGTTTATATCGCTGTTCGGAGGGGATCGAAATTCGGTTACCTTGGCGGGACATACTGGAGGGGCTGTTATTACTCAGCTGCTTACAATGAATCGAATTGTAAATATAAATAATTCTATCGACTCTGAACCGAAATTAATCAATATTTGTTGAAAACATAAAAATATTTTTTAAAAAAATGTTTAATACAGTTTGATGAAATGCTGTTTCATAAAGTTATCCTGGTGTCAGGCTCATTTTTCTCTCCATGGGCAGTGGATAGAGAGCCAGAAAATAATCCGTTAAATGTTGAACATCCCCAATTATGTATTAAGGACCCCGACCCGGACAGATGTTTCATGTCCACTGGAGTTACGGAATTAATATCAAATTTCTTTGATAAGAAGGTAAATTTTGCTTACAAAATTTAAATATATTTTTGTATTTCTATTAAAATTATGGTACAGAGTCGTCGTGAAAAGCTAGAGCTTTACGATTATGAGTACCGACTCGTAATTGATGGAGCAAATGGTGTGGTTCCCAGTGAAGCGATGGACTTATTTTTAAATAACTTCAAAAATCCAGACCTTTTCAGTTATCCAACGTTAGCAGGTGTTACAAAACATGGTGGAACCGACATACTACATGGTAATGCCTTAAAAATATACTAACAAAAGTTTCATATTTAAGTTGTTTGAGACTGTGAAGTGAACTTAAATAATCAAATCTTAGCAATTGGTTTTTTAGGTGTTTTGCTTACACGGCAAAAAAATTAAGGATTTATTGAATAAATTTTTGTTGATCAAAATGTTTTATACCAAATTTATATCAACTCGCTTGTTTTTACCAATATTTTGTGTAAAATGTCCAGACAACATCAAATATTTTTATCAAAATTACACCAAACACATCAATTTTTACATTTGCTACTAAATGTCAATAAAAACATTTGAGCTGAAAATTTATTCATATAAATCCTTAAATTTTTTTACCCTATATAAATACTTTAACAGAAAAAAATTCAAGCAATTTTAAAACTGATATTTTTTTTTAAATATTTGTAGACGCATATGAGCGTTTCGTATATGTAATAAACAAAATTTGGGGATCATCCGAATCGTTTACCAAAAATTACATGGTCTTCTTAATGATGCGTCTATTGGGCACAAGTGAACGCACTGGACTGCTAAACACTCTCTTAGAAAGGGACTTCTTCTCACCAGATGAACTTCAAAGTGGAGCACTCGAATCATCTTTGAATCATTTAATTGATGTAACTTCTTGTGACTATGAATTTTATTATTTTAATTCCAACTTGTGAAATTTTTTAGCTATTTAGCTCAGTTCACGTGAAATCTCCAGTTTTACAAGCTGCCAGATACGCTGCGCTTCGCAATCCCCGTCGAACCTATTTATACACATTTGACTATGAAGGTGAATATACGGATTTTTTGGATGGCCGAATTGATAACAACAGCCCTTTCAAGGGTGGTGTTGCAATTAAAAACGATCTGCAGTATTTGTTTCCGCGGCCCGATGGAAAAACACTTAACACGAATGACAGGAAAATTGCTGAAGCAATGGTTCAATTATGGACTTCATTCGCTATAAATTCTATGCCAACATTACCCAAAAATTTTATACCACCTCCAATGGTGAATTTAACTGGGCCATATTTCCACATAGATAGTGAATTTACAGTCGGGGAGGACTTTATTGAAGAGTTTTTCTCTTCAGTGCAGGATTCAAATGAAGGTAGGAAAATATCATAAAGTTGAAAGTAATTAGCATAAAACAATTTCAATACCTCACACAGACCACATAAGAACTGGGATTTGAAAAAAAAACTGTTAAAAACAGTTAAAAAAGCTATGAGGGTAGGTGTATTCATCTACTCTTCAGCGTTGTCTCTTAAGGTATTATCCCACATAAGTATTTACAAATGGTCTGAATTTTTAACGTGAAATGATAGACGAAAATGTTCCATTGCTTACACAGGGACTATATTGGCTTTTATTTCTGGTATGACAGCTGGTAAGCCTTTTAGTCGCAATCTGTCAAGTTTGTTTGGTGGGCAAATTCTGGTAAAACAGTTCAGTAGGCGAAATGTCAGTGAGCAGGAAACAACAAATTATGGTTGCCAAAATATTGGCTTTAAAACGTCTGGAAAAGAACTAATCTACCCTTTGCCCTGTCAAATCGACTCTCTTGTAATATCTAGAATGTGCATTCCATTCAAAATTCCTTTTCTCGTAAAAGAATGATAAGCTCCAATATATCTTTTCTCAAAAATTTAGTTTCCGCCATTTTAATTTGGTTGCCTGTCAAAATCTGGTATACCAGCGCTGTCTACGAAAATGGTATACCAGCACTGTCTTACCAGAAAACCTGGTAAACCAGATTGGTCCACACTGGCTTTTTAGCAAACAGTTTTGCTGGTACGACAGAAATAAAAGTCAATGTAGTCCCTGTGTTAGAGATATAAAATATATGGTGTGAGAAGAGAGGACCATTATAAATGTCAGAACAAAACTGAGCTTAAAATTAAGCAAGCTCTCGAATTTAAGACCAAGTTGGCGAAAAATTTTCGTTTGTCGTTGAAAGTTTTAATTTTTGAGCAAACAAGCGCATAAAAAAATTTAATGTTTTTCTCGAATCGTTTAGTTTTTCGTAAACAATAAAAGAAAAATCGTTTTTGCGATAGTTAACTCTAAGGACTTTTTTAAATTTAACGCCACTACAGGAAATATTTTCGGTTTAATTTTTGATTCAAGGAAATACAATACGTTTTTCTGTGCCCTTTTCGCGCAGTTTTTATGCCAATTGCACATTCTCTCCATCTCACTGATGTGTCGTTCATTTTTTTCATTTTCACCATTTTCAGACAATTTGAAGTGTTGTCAGATAATACCTTTAGGACTCGAAAACGACTACACCGATTTTTTCTAAATTTCAGAACGACCTTATTAGTATTATAGGCATGTTTTATGGTATAAGCTAGGCCAAAGTTTCACTTCCATGCTTCCCCCTTCCTTCCTATGGAGCCACTTTACTCCTTCTCTGTTAATTACACTCCTTCTGTGATAATTATTTCTCTGCTAATTGCACTCTTTCTCTGACAGCTAATTGCAATCTTTCTCTGACTCTTTTTCTAACAGTTGTCTCTCCTTTGACGCGGTATCACAAATTTTTCTAATGCTTCACTATTTTGTAAACTTTTGAGATAGTCAATTGAGACCTGAAAATTTCCAGTAACATTCTTAAAGAGTCTACCAAGAAAATCTTGCAAAGAAAAAAAAATCAAATATTCAAAATTCATGAACATGTGTGTGACCCCTTAAATAAATATGAGCGGACCATAACGTTTTAGACTATAATTCTCCATAAGTAAATTTTTGCATGATTTTCTTCTAGGGCATCGGTATTAGGAATATCTAAAACCACAAAAAAAAAGATCTTTTCGAACAATTGCATTAGTTTACATAGGGAGCTATATTTAAACTTCACATGTAAATACAAAAATTCGAATATTTGCTTGGTGTGAAAAACATATTAAATGTTTTTTCAATATCACAGATTTGTTGTTGGAACAGTACCAAAACTCACAAAATTAAAATCATTCTTTTTACAATGGAAAAATACGGGTTAATCGAATATTGCTAAAAACGATAACGAATTTCATCAAAAACTTTGAGAACCACTGATATTACTAATTCCCAACGAACCCAAACACTTGTAATGATTTACAACTCTCTAATATTGAAATGTGAAAAATTATCCGAACGTATTGTTTGATTTTTCATTGGTATTTGTTAAAATTTTTGAAGAAAATAGAAAACACAACTCCCTAATTAAGATCTTATCGCTAGTTAGAAATTTTCAAATTGTATGTGATCCATACATGCACATAGTGGGAAAAGCATTGCGGTCAAATGGTGGATTTTATGGTTTATAAACCAACATGGCTCGATCTCTTTTATTACTATGTATAGTCTGGCTAACGAGCAGTACTGGGAAATGGAATTTTCCTTCTTTTGCAAAGTCATTTGTCTGTAAGATTAAGTTAATAAGTCTTTTAGTAAATGTCCAAGTCAAGGCTAGTACCTAACCGAAAAACGTGGTGATGTCATCGAAATCATCACCATCAAACATCAGTAGTTACAAGATTTTTAAATATCCCCGAACCCCCCACTATCCGAGAATGTGAAAAAAAAACTAAAACTAACTATAACGAACTTCGTCATTCAGCAAAAGTTGCTAGATCGGGTCCAACCCAAATCAAATCCAATTCCAGTGAATCAAGCCTGAAAAACTTGAATGTATCTTGAATCTGAAAAACTTGAATGTATCTTGAATCTTGGCTCATTTTGTGTGAAAATTTCGTATCTTACAGACGCGACGCGTGGAATTCGCAGTTTATATCTGAGTTTGCTGAATAGGCAGCTGAAAACGATAGTTAGGCTTTCGTAACTAGTGTTGGTTACTGGTATTCGGGTATTTTAAATCGCAGAAAGCTTTTGATATCCGTGGAGTAGGGGTCTAAAATCACGCTGAGATCGAGAGTTGTTGATGTTTTGATCTTTTCATTGGTGCCAGTCAGAAAATACCACCTGTCCAGTTTGTATTGAATTTTAACATTGGCATTGGTGTTAATTAATTTCTGTTACCTGTATTCTTTGCAAATATCAGTGAATCAAAAAAAAAAATAGTCAAACATAATGTTGGCCAAAGGTGTTCTTTTATGTGTAGTGCTTGTGCTATGCTTGCACATGGGTAAGTCGAATTAAAAAAAATAATGCATTTAAAAGAGTTTATGTTAATTGACCCGATATAGTATATTATAACTAAAGTGTTTCAATATCCGAATGCCCATTCAGAGGAGTGGTTTTGCAATAGTACATGCCACATACAACGCTATGGGCAATTAGCCAAATACGCGTACTTTTATTTATGCCAATTAAATTCAATTTTGATTTGCTTATTGATTAATTTTTCCAGTATCTACTTAATTCATATTTTGTTTTCCTTTTGTGATTTTTCTTCATTTTCCTTTTCTATAATTGTGTTGTTTTTTTCTTGTTGTTGTGATTTAACTTCTGTTTAGGTGAATCAATTCGCTGCTGGGAGTGTCAGTCCGACATTAACAACGACTGTGGAAATCCTTTCGATGGCAAATCCGTTGCAATGGTCGATTGCGCGGTACGCAGACCACCAAATTACCTGAGGGCCGGCCGTGCTAACAAATGTTCCAAGATGGTCCGCCAAAGTAAGTTCTCAATTAAATTTTCTATCGTTAATTTCATGATTTTCTTCTTGGTCATCACATCACGGTTACTTGTTTTTTTTACAATGGTTTTTTTAAATAGAAATGATCTTACGCGCTTCGAATTACGTAATCTCCGGTATACATATGAACAAAACTGGCTAATAAGAAATACTTTTGTGTTTCTTTTTGGTTCTGTATTTTCTCATGTGAGAAAACAAGCTACGCATGTAGGCTGTAAATAATTATCGTTAGAAGATCTTGTAAACTGACCAAGAATATCGTCATCATCAAAATAGAAGAAGAACATAATTATGATATATGCTATAATTTTTTCTCTTTTTTTCTGTGCAATTTTCTTAGTTGGATCACGGGAGATCATCTACAGATCGTGCTTCTTTGAAGATCCAAATGTCTTTACTGGAGATTGCATGAAGGACCCAATCAATGATCCACATGTCGAATTCAGATCCTGCTCGGTCTGCGACGGAGACTACTGTAATTCGGCAACGAAAACATACGCCGCTACTGGTGCCGTCCTCACCTTCGTACTAGGTCGGTTATTTGCCTAAAAAAATCGGTTTAGCCGTATTAAAGCTGTTGCGTTGTAAGATCGTGTACAAAAATTTGAACAAAAATTAAATTTTTGTTAAGGCAACATTTCTATTTAATTCAACATTTCAAAAGCTTTCCAACAAAAATTGTTTTTTTTTATGAATTTTTTCAATCGAACAAAACAGATTCAATTTAAATTATTTTTTTCAATTAGTTTTAAGTGAGTACCGAAACCCAGCCTAAAGAAACCGCATTTGAACTTTTTCAGAATCTTATAATTGGTGCTAAAAGTAATTATAAGTTGAATTTGTTAGACAATTATAGCCGACGTTTAAATAAAGTTCTTTTTTTTTATTACAAATATAAATATTTTTTTTTCCTCTCCTGTTCTTTTGTCTTAATTATCTCCCAGTATTATGAATATTTAAGAAAAATTTAACAATGTGCATCATCATGGAGGAAACTGCGGAAAATTATGGAAAATTCTATTGTGTTGCGTTAATTAAATAACATTGAATTAAATTATTACCGTGCGTGTCTAAAGGCAACGTGACATAATGGTTTTTGCTTGTGAACTATACGGCATAACAAACAAATAGTGTTACGACGAGAGTATATAACACACATAGGTGGACTTAATGCGCAGTAAAGTTCACCTTTTGCCTATAGTGGGTATCATCTCACATGTTTTTCAAGTTTGGTTTTTACAGATTTTTTTATTCATGTTTTTCGCCTGCTTTCCGTTGCGCTTGAGAGATTTGGATTAGTAGTGGATTTCCAATCTGTTGGCCATTATTTGTAAACAAATAGCTTGTTGATGATTTTTTGATGTTCATATGAAAATTGCAGCTACAAACGAAAACATCTTGTGGCTCTCAATCTGTGCACCGAAATATTTGATCATTTGATTGAACAAAATTTTCGCAAAAAAACAATTGATATGATTATTTGGATTATAACTGAAACACATCTTAATACGTTGACTGCCAAACAAATTTTGAAAATGTTTAAAGGAAATGCCACTGCATGTAGACCTATAGAATGTATATATTTATGAATACATGTATGTATGTCGAATGTATACATGTTGAATGTAGACCTGGCTATCAAAAATTATAACTGGGGCCCCTCATGAAACTTAGTGAATCAGATATGATAGCCATGGCAGTCAATGTGTTAATTCAGGCACGCACTGCGAAGGTAAGTTCGTAGAGTGACTCTAAACTGGCAATTTGAGATTTTAAAGTAGGTACGTAAAATCCATGAAAATGAGTCTTAAGTAGTCTTATGTATAAGCAGACTTCGATGGTGTCGCCATTCCACATGCTTACACCATTACAGTGCGCGTCCGTAATTAATTAGTGTTGTAAAACACGCAAATTCAAAATAAATGTATCTATTGGTGTGTTTACGTCAAAGAAAGTTCGTGAAATTTTTACAAAAATGTCCATCGAATGTTCTTTTACAAAAAAGCCTTTCCGGTAATTTAACAGATTTCATATTTCATTAGCCTAAAATTTTTCATTCTGTGATGAATTGCATTTCGAAAGGAAGCTTTTGATTCAAATGCAATACAACACTTCACTTCAAAACAACCGTTCCAAAGTTCTAAACCAGAACAATGATCCATGAAAAATATCCAAATCATAGGGCGCGTTTAGACTGGTGCTAAGTTGGCAGTTTTTTTTAATGTAGCGCCGGTATAAATGCGTTCTGCTTCAGCAATGATTGCCAGCTTAGCAGTGGTATTTTTTAGAAAATTACAGTAAAATTGACAGTGCACGCAATAGACATTTCTAGTTTAGCACCGCCAGATTGGCAGTGCTAAGGTATAAACGCGCCCAATATTCATTTCAAAACCTATGGTATCAAAATTAATCAATAAACAATGCACCTCGGCTTTTCATGAAGCATTAACCAAGAGAGCACCGAATACACATCGGTCAATGTACTTTGTGCCCGCCATAAGCCCATAATATTTCATATACCCATAATATTTCATATAGCTATAATATTTCAGCCAACAAAAATACCTTAGGTAGACAATTTCATCCGAAATTGCTTGCTAACGCATAATTGCTTGCCAACGCACGCGACAAGCGCCACTGAATTTTTTGCACTTTTGTCGAGAATGCAATTTTTGTCCTTCCAGTAATATAATTAGGCCAATTGTTTGAAAGGTACAACGTGATCTGGATTTCCCCCACCATAAATGAACTGAGTCAGGAAGGCTAATGCCGGAGACACATGTGAAGAATTTTGCATGCAGCGCAGTTAGAATACACAGGTTTATATGAAGGAGCCCACACGTAAATTCTGCATGCAGCGCAGAGCTGCACCATGTCTCTATTTCTAATTTCTCTGCGCAGAATTAGTGATCCCAACTGAGGATTCTTGTTTGGTGTTTGGCAAAATCGCCTGTTAGCAAAGAGACTATGGACTAGATTCGTACACAGGGAAAACGAAAGTTTGACATTTGGTAAGAACGATTTTTGGCGAAGAACAAGTCTCAGTTTTAAGTAGAAAATATTCAATACTTTGTGTTCACGTTATCTATGTCTTTCAGGAACATGAGGTGGTCCATCCATTTCCAAAGGTGATCCATCCATTTCCAATACAAAAATTGATTGTTTCGAATGAATTCAATCAATTCTTCTTCCATTGTTGACAGCAGCCGATGCGATGAAATGACAAAAAAAATCTGCTCATGTGTCTCAGCTGCAGATCTGCAAGCAGCGCTGCATGCAGAAATTCTGCACATGTGTCTCCGGCATAAGAAAATGTTAAGGTCTGATTCAGGGGTCAGTTCTCTTTTTAAGGGGGACTGTCGCAAGTGAGTTTTTCCGTATAGGGGGCGTTGAAAAAAACAAAAATTAAAGTAGATATAAATAGTTAAAAGTATTGTTGAGTATTGTAAAAAATATTGTTTATTGTTCAGAATAAAGCTAAGAAAATAGTAAAGATTATCGTTGAGGGTGGTTAAGAGCGGGGTTTAAGGTTTTGGTTTCAAAGTGTTACTTAGAATTTAATTTAAAGTTTTGCTGAAAACTTTTTCAACATAGGACAGTTTCAAATATTTTCTGGAAAAGATTTCTAGGTGAGTGTCACAGTTCGAAGCTAATTTTTTTCATAATTTTTTCCCACATGCGAAAAAAAATGTTGAGAATCACTAGATTTTTGAATAATTGATCAATTAGGCGATTAATGAATCAACATTTGTGAACAAGAAATTTATATGTAAAATTGCACTTCCATAACCTTGACTAAAAGTCGCTGTACTACTAAAGCTGCCAAAAACAATAATAGAAATTCAAATTCTATTAAATTATGACATCCGAAAACGTTGGTAATTAGTGTGAACCATTGTTCAAGTTAAACATAAATTTAAGAATACTCAGTAACTTCCCAATAACATTTATGAATAATAAACGTTCCACAAAGCAAAAAAAAAAATCTTTTATATGACATAACTTAAGCTAAATGACCTAACATCATTTGATATCCGAATGGCGTTTAATAACAGACTTCAGTTTTTCTTCAATTTATTTAATTTTTGTCCACTTCAAAGTCGTGAATTAATCATCAAAAATGCTACTGTGAAGATTTCTGTTGATTCAATTTTCGAATTAATATACATACATGTGTTTGCTAGAATTTTATGATTAATAAAAATTTTTTAATAACAATTTTACACTCGTTTACATAAGTAATTTTTAAAAATGAACGTTTTTTTTTCAAAATTTTTTATTAAACTTTTTTTTAAGTTTTGCAAAAAAACGTAATAAATATAGTTTTTTGTGTGGTATGAAATATTTTTTTGTTTATATCACAAAAAAGTTAATATTATGAAATAACATTCATTTGGACAAAAAAATCATGAATACCAAACAGAATGTGACATTTAGTAAGTAATGAGTACTCTTGGGAACCCAGTCTCGCTAATTTTCGGCAATAATAAAAAAAGTTTCGCTAATTCTGCTTGTAGCTTAGTCAAAAAAATTCAAGAATTATCTAATTTATTAAATCAAAAAAAAATAAATCAAAAATAGAAAAGTGTTGTTAACACAATCCATTTAATAAAAGATTGTCACAAAAATATGCACATTTAAATCAATATGAGTCATTCAAATAATATCCAAAAAACTGGTTTTAATTTTTCATTATTAAGCGCAGTATTATGCTACATTTACACGAATGACAAATTTGTCATTTTTTTCTTGTCATTATGTTAATTCCCGTGTAAATGGCATAATTTTTGTAATTTTTTCTGTCAGAAAATGTCAATCTCTCACAAAAGAATGAACTTGTCCATTCTTTTATGCCAGATTGTCATTCGTGCAAACGCAATATTAGTTATGACAACTTTAGTATTCAACTTTTGTCATAACTAATATTGCGTTTGCACGAATGACAATCTGGCATAAAAGAATGGACAAGTTCATTCTTTTATGAGAGATTGACATTTTCTGACAGAAAAAATTACAAAAATTATGCCATTTACACGGGAATTAACATAATGACAAAAAAAAAATGACAAATTTGTCATTCGTGTAAATGTAGCATTACATTTGGCAACTTTCGGGCTTACTAGTAATCCACACCTGCCTTGAATCCCGTCACATGTTATGTCTAGTGAAGATTGAAAAGTCAGCTGTTACAACAGAAAAGTCTGACAGTTTTTGCTGACATCTTTGCTAACAGAAATGGTAACAGAAATGGAATTTAAGATGGCGGATTCTAATTTTTCACGTGCCGGTTTATAAACGAATGCTGTTTAAAAGTAATTTTTACAAAGAAATGATTTGAAAAAGGCATCGTGGGAGCAGCTGGAGGCCGAATTTAATTTTAGTGCGGAGATTTTAAAGAAAAAAGTGAAATCACAGATCGTCATATTTACTACTCTGAGTTGTTTATTGCTCAACGCATTTCTGGAACTGAAACGTCATGCCAGAATCAGCAGCCCACCTACGTCACAACAGAATTTTCTAATGACATTTATGTTAACAGTCCTGTCAACGTTTCTGGCAGGTCTGGATGGCGTGTTACTTAAGCCGATTTTCGGGAGAAACGACTGCGGAGATGTAAGGGAAAAGTTGCCACTCCAAATCATGGCTTATGACCGTGATCACATTGGCGGAACGAAAACTAAAAATTTCAGTTCCAGTGTAATAGAAACGACGTGTGATTGGCTACCTATTCCACTTGTTTCGAAAAAATCATTCGCGTTGTAGACGCCAAAGCGTGCGCATCTCGATTAGTTTTTATTCACGTGTGCTATATTTATTTATGAAAAATTCTACCCTTTTATTGTCTTTATACAATCAGTAATATTATAAAAATCATACTAATATATAAAAATGAGTTGGTGTCTGTCTGTCTGTCTATCTGTCTGTCTGTCTGTCTGTCTGTCTGTCTGTCTGTCTGTCTGTCTATCTGTCTGTCTTTCACGCAAAAACGGCTGAACCGATTGACTTGAAATTTGGCATGAGTGTCTGTGGTAGTTCTGGTTCCAACATAGGTATACGGAAAAGTAGCGTGAGGGGTGGGGAGAGTAAGGGGAGGGGGTAAAGTGATTTCGAAACTTAGTTTTTGCGCTATGTTACTCTTTCGCGGAAAACTACCGAGCCGATTGGCCTGAAGTTTAGCTTTAACATTGACCATAAAAAAAAAATTTGAAAAAACTTAACCCGGCAACGACGGGTATGCAAGCTAGTTATTAATAAATTAAATTTGGCCCCACAATCCTACGAAATTCCGATAAATTATCTCTGACCACGATGTTGCTGAAATAAAAATGGCCCAGTTTTCATTTGTTCCACTTGTCTGTGTGGGATTCTGTTTATCTCGTGTAATCACAAGAGGTCCAAGCAGTCGGTTTATTCAGTCCGTGTGTAATCATAGTCTTGGGGAATGACAATAGATTTTTAAAAAAAAAATACTACGTCACACTTTTAGGGGGGTGGGGGATTTGCAGTAGTAAACTCTAACAAAAAATCGCAGAAAAATTCAATTTAATTTTTTTTAAAATGAATACTTTTAATACAAAGGAGTGCGGACCAGGAGAGAGGGGTGCTGGGAGGGGGTGTGAGGTGGAGGAGGGCGGGTCAGAAAAACTTATTTTGGAGACAGTTCAGGGACGTATTTTGGAGACAGTTCCCAGCTCCCTCCTGAAATCATTTGTTTTGAAATATCGAAATCATACTACGAGTATAAGCGAGGCAAACATAGCAACCTAAATATCACCATTATTTAATAAATCATACTTACATTGAAATAAATTATTATATAATAAGTAATTATGGACAATATAATCAAACAAAAGTACTTGAATAAAGGAAATTTGCATAACAAACCATATTTAATCAAAAGTACCCGACGTCTCTCCGACATAAATTTTCCTTCTGCCATAATTTTCCGGTAATTTATTAAAGTGTTCGTTTCGATTGAACGTTTCACCATTTTCCACTTTCGAATTTTCACCCCGTTCAGTACGATGTGAGCCTTAAAACACGATAGTTAAGGGATACAGGACAACAAATTTATTCAATTCAGTGAGACTTGTTCAAACGCGGTCAATAAAAATCCTTTTCATGGCATTAAGTGCGGTTTTTTTATGTCAATAGGAGTGTGGCGTTCCGAACGAACAACTTAATTTCTATTTTTAGTTTCACACGAATTCCTTATTTATTTAGTAACCTGTTGTTACATCGATAGTGATAGTAGCGGAGAACAAAACCTAAACAACATATTTATTGTGATTAAAAAATTGTTTTTGCTTGTAAAATATATAAAATTTGTGGAAAATTTTGATTTTTGAGTGGTTGATTATAACAGTTTTAAACCTTAAGTAAACTCAAACTAGAACACTTTAATTTTTGGAAAAAAATGCCTTGAATTTGGGTGAAATTTATAATAACCAAACAAAAGATTCAGGCTTGATTTTTTTTTTGTAAAAATAATAATTAAATTTAACCAAAATAAACTGGAAAAAGATCCATACGTCATATATTTGCTTACTCAAACAATTCATTAGTATTCAAACGTAATTTATGTCACGGTTGAACACATTTTAAAATTTTCTTTTTTAACTACCATTCAAAAGTTTAATGATGGATTTGTCGTACAACATTATGATACATTTTTTTGTTATTGTTTGGCACATATGTACACGCCTAGAATGAGATAAATTTATGCAAATTTAACTCAAAATTACTGTACAATAATTTAATTAAATTGAAGAATTTATAATTTTTAATGAAAGTTAAGTACCTAATTGAATCTTATTGTAGTCACATAAATTTCTAGTTTAATATAGGGGTTGTCCATAGGCAAGTGAAAGGCGGTTCCCGGTAGGTTGACGGTACTAGCGGTACTAAATCCCATATGAAATATAAGAATAGCTACAATTACCAGGGGCCAATCATCAAATACTCTATATCAGTGCTCCGTAACCAGCGTGCCGCGGTAAACATTTCAAAAAGCTATTTAATAATTCTTTCGTCATACTAATATATAAAAATGAGTTGGTGTCTGTCTGTCTGTCTGTCTGTTCCTCTTTCACGCAAAAACAGCTGAACCGATTGACTTGAAATTTGGCATGAGTGTCTGTGGTAGTTCTGGTTCCAACATAGACATACGGAAAGTAGCGTGAGGGGTGGGGGAGTAAGGGGAGGGGGTAAAGTGATTTCGAAACTTAGTTTTTGCGCTCTGTTACTCTTTCGCGGGAAAGCTACTGAACCGATTGGCCTTTGGCATAGATGTTCGTCGGGGGTCCAGCCCCAACATAGACCCATTAAAAAGTAGCCCGAGAGGTGGTGGAGAGGGTAAAGTGATCTTGAAACTTAGCTCTTCCTCTATGTTACCCTTTCGCGGGGAAACTACCGAGCCGATTGGCCTGAAGTTTAGCTCCAACATAGACCATAAAAAAAAAATTCGAAAAAACTTAACCCGGCAACGACGGGTATGCAAGCTAGTTATAAATATTTTATACACAAATTTTTTTATATTTTCTTTTGTGGTGTGCCCCGGATTTCCAGAAAAAAAATTGGTGTGCCGTATGCAAATAACGGTTGCGGAGCACTGCTCTATATGACAACAGGCAAAATTTTTATTAAAAAAACCCATTTGTGTGAGAAAGTGAGAAGTACTGCCCCAAATGGATTTTGATCTATGGATAACTTATGTAAAATCCTATTCTAAACACATTTTGTCTTCATAAATTTTCCAATACATTTCACTAATTGTAAAAAAAACTGTTCCGTTTGTTGGCGGAGGAGGGAAGGAATGCCTTGCTATGTACGAGAAACGCAACTATAAACAACTTCAAGTTTCTAGCTCAATCCCTTGGACAATAATGGTTTTCACAAACTGTCCGTCTGTGGCGGAAATCAACATATTTTATCATCCCACATCAGGGTGTAGTTAATTTTCGTGTCCGACGATTGTTTCGAAGCATTATAAATGGTATACTAAATCTAATATAGTTTCGTATGATTCCAATGTAGAATATAAAAGCTGCCACGCTTCGCTAGGGGAAGGGATAAAGGGAAAGTCAAAAATTAGCTTAACGTATTTTATGGAGAGCTAATTAGTTCTTTTTCTTCCAATAAAACAATTTATTTGAAAAATAAATTTCGAATTTTTTCCCGGTCTTTTCATCATTTTTCTTAGGAATTCTTAGGAATGCAAAAACCCCAAAGTATAAATAGTTCAAATAACTATTTTAATTAAATTTCAACTGAATGAATTGAGAGTTTTTATTTTAGTTGAAAAAAATCAAGAATAATTTAAAGTATAACAAATACATCCAAGAACATTTTAGTCTACTATTAGGCGTATAAATTAAATTGCAGTTATAAAATCACCCACACGCGAATCATATAAATAAGTGATATAAATTAGAAAATTTTCGCCACTTGTTAAATACACACGAAAAATATTCCAGTTCTATATATACATTCGTTCGCCTCGGTTTACTTTGGCTGTTATGATCTATTTTTGCTACACAAAATCATAATATTGGGACATAAGAATGATTAAAAAAGAAATTTTCATCATAAGTCTTCTAGTTCTTGTACTAACAATTAATAAATTTGGTAAGTAAATGATAAATGAAATTACATGAGTTTGAAATTTAAAATATCTACAAATTTAAATTTGAATTACGATATGTTGTTAGAGTTGATTATATATATATATTTTTTTAGGTTATGCTATAAAGTGTTTTCAATGTGTATCGAGTGAAAAGCCTGGATGTAGGGACGGAGACGAATTTAACAGAACTGATTTACATATTGCTGATTGTGACCAAAAAACCCCACCTCGATATTTGATGTTTGCCAAACCAGTCACCAAATGTAATCGGGATGTTAGAGAAAGTAATTTTTTTTTATTGAACAATTAATTAGTTTTAAGAGATGCAAACCGAACGTTTTTTTAGTGTGGTTTGGTTTTTGTTCAAGGTGAATTGGATTTTTGGTTTTGTTTCTTAAAATTTCAAAATTTGATTCTGGTTTTGGTTTCTTAAATTTAACAAGTTTTACTGTATTAAATTCAAAAATGTGTACAACAAAACTTCCTCAGTTAATGTAATAGTATATTCTAATTTTTTTGTTGTTTTTTCTAGTCGATGATGAGCACATAGTGACACGTTCATGTTTTTTCGAAGACGAAAATGTATTTGAAGGACCCTGCATGCGAGGACCTTCAGAGGCTGGAATAAAATTTTTTGACTGCGAACAGTGCGAAACAAATCTGTGCAATTTAGCATCTAAACATAGTATTAAATTATTTAATTTATTAGTAGTTTTAGTTCCCTACTTTATTTTAAATTTATGAATTCGTTGTTTGCTAAACTTTTAGAGCAGAAAAGTATGTTTTATAATAAATTATTTATTTTAGTTAGTGGAAATAATGTTTTATTATTGCCGTTTTTTCAGTTACTTCTGTCCTAGTAGAAGTAGTGATATTTTAGAGTATGTTATTTTTGGACCTTTCCCCCTGACTACACGACTGAAATTCATCTGTGACTTTTCATTAAAATCTGCCTTTCACCCTATTCCTGATCCAATATAGACGAAAATATGAAGGGAAAGTGAGCAATTCAAGTTGAAATGTTTAATAGACGAATCACAATCTCGGCTGCCAGGTTGGACCATTTCTCGCAAATAGAATCATGAATTTTTAATTTATCCGGCTTAAAATTCCTGTTTACGATATTGCAAACATTTTATGTTTTGCACATTTTATGTCATAAACCGAAATTTTAAGACGGATAAATCGATTCAATTTAGCCTCGCATTTTACGAAAAACGGATCTGCGTCAAATTTTAAGTCTTTAGCTCAATCCGTGCGCCTGCAATCCGCGCCACAGATGGACAGACGGACGGACGGACGGACGAACGGACGGACAGACGGACGGACGGACAGACGGACAGACGGACGGACAGACGGACAGACGGACGGACGGATATGCGAAAATTAATTATTTTTATCATTCTAAACACACTGGTGTAATTCATTTTTGTGTGTGATGACGGGATCTTGGCGTTACAAACGGTAAAGCAAAGTTAATATACCATTTGGTTTCACCATACGGGTATAAAAAGGGTCCACTTGTCAGCCGAGACTGTGAATCGTCTACCTTCGGAGATATTCTGGTAGCACTATCAAAACCCATTTACATTTGTGAATCTTATTCTGTCAAAAAAAAATTCTTTTTATTGCACGATCGTTTATATCAGGTCTTTCAATAAAGAGATAACAATTTTGTGTTTAAATAAAACACAGAATAATTGAGATATCGGGGTGAAATTTATTCCAGGTGTAGTGGACATGTTACATTTAAGTATGAAATTTGATGTCGTTCATATGGCCACCGCGAGCATTGCACTGATTGATTCTTTGGAGCCAATTTTCCACCACTCTTCCACACATATCGGTCAGAACGTTGGCAATTTCACGTTCGATATTGTTCCTGAGCTCCTCTAACGTTGTTGGCTTGTTGGCATAAACCAACGACTTAACATAACCCCATAAAAAGAAATCCAACGGCGTTAAATCACATAAGCGAGGTGGCCATTCGACCGGACCATTTCTCGAGATTACACGATTACCGAACTTCTCCTTCAATAGATCAATTGTTTGACCAGCTGTGTGGCATTGCTCGTTCGTGAACTTCACCATAATAAAAATGGAAACCTTGACTGACGTTTTAGCATTGCCAGATCATAAAAAAGGTTTTAGGGTGCGTTTTTATTAAAATACAAAATTGTTATGTCCTTATTGAAAGACCCTTTATTGCTACACAAAATTAATTTAGAAAAATTCGATACTGTATTTTTTTTACACGTCAAAATAAGCTCGAAATCTGAGAACTTTTGCAATGCGAACTTATTTCCCCATCGATCTATGAGTGGAATAAGTTCCATGAGAGAATTTCCGTCAAAAATGTCAAATATAAACGTTCCTTAAGGCCACAATAAATTTCAATTTCAGTGTAAAAAGCTACACAAATTTAAAAAAAAAACATAAAAACACGTTCTTTTTTACAAACCTTACAGTATTTTAATATTAGAGAATGAAAAATACATAGTAAATTTAAAATTTTATCATATACGATGTCAAAGATGTAGCAATTGCGCTAGTTGTATTTGTTCTAAAAATCTTCAAAAAAAAATAGACTTTATTGCCTAAACAAATTTTTTTTGCTAAACAAATCCTTAGTACCTTTATAAAACAAACCGTATGCAAAAAAAGTAATATTTTAGTCCAAAAAAGTGTAAAGTTTAAAAAGATTAATACAAATTTTTACATAAATTGTTAAACTTAATACTAATGTATACTAAAATATTTGAAATTACTAAAATAATGTCAATTATTATAGGAGTAGGCGGATCTGCACTCATGTGTTTGGTTCTGTTATGCTTAAAGCATAATATAACCAAACGTAATTATAAGTACAAATGTGCTTAAGATGTCAGGAATTTTATTCGCCCCATTGCATAAATCCGAATCGCAAGTATCACAAAAAATGATTTCGGGTTTTTGCCCTTTGATTCTCAGATTTCCCAAATCAACACAATTTCCACCTCCAGTTGTTGCACCCTCATAAATACAATCTCGAACGGTGATATTTTTTGATCCAGCTATACAAAAATAGAAAAATTTTAATAATTCTTAATTCGATCAAGTGAGACAGATATTTACATTTAATTATTGATTTCCCACATTTGAACGATTCAACTCCAGATCCCAAGGGAATGCAGGGATGCGATTTGATGTCGTCATCTTCAAATGGGTCACCGCAATTTATATTTTCGGTTGAATTGCATTTATAGCAGTCAATGGCAGCACCTACATTCGCATTTGATACATTTATATATATTTAAAACCATTTCTAGTTTATGAATTAATAGACATATAACTATATGATCACAATGCTATTAATAAATGCCATTTTGAAGTTCATTCGGTTGATTTCTTGGCAAAACTTTTCTTTAATTTTGAAGTTCACTGACTTTCCACAAAACGTAACTCACCTAAATTACTTACTGCTATCACCAGAAACAAAACCACAATTAAATTTCTTAACATTTTTTTTTTACTTTTACTGTTATCGTAGATTGATTTTTCTGCAATCAACTTCTGAAGAATTTTGCCTGCAGCGATCAGTAGCGACTTTCAAAGTGAACTTATAGAAAATAAAAGTAATGGGACGATTTTTCCCGATGCCATTAGACATTTAAACAAAACTGAAGTGACGGTGACGGGATACTATTTTTAGATAAAACACTAAAAAGTTCAAAAGCGTGAGACATTTTTCTAAATCTCAGGAAGAACTTCGACTTTTTCGTAATCAGAACTAAAGGCCTATGGGAGGCGAGAAAATGGGTTTCATACTCAATACTTTAAATAATTATAAAGACTGAAATTTTTTTTTAAATTCCGAATGGCATAGTAGAAATCAATCTTTAATCAAAATTTTCTTTTCGTCTCGACATAAATTACTCGACATAAATAAAATGTTAAATGTCCATTGAGAAAGAATTTGTTAGAATTTTTCTGATGTCTTGGACCAAAATGATTGGAAAAATATGTCTGCAAGTGTCATTTAAATAGCAGGCCATGAAAAAAGACCTAAAATTACGAAAAAATTTCCCTGATTCCCAGGGATTAGAAATTGACATCCATTTTTGCATTGAATATTTTACATCTGGCAAAAGTATTCGCATCCAATTTTCGTAAACGGGGTTTATGGTCACCAATCCGTATAGGACGATGCTCACCAATCCGTGTATCCTAGCACTGGACGGTCCCTAAAGCCAAAACCTTGCTAAATCTCAGAAAGTTGAAACCAAGGACATGGCCATATTTAGCAAAAATGGCAAGGGAGGTGAAGGATGAAAAATTTCGAGCTCAAAACAGTTTAGAGTTCATATCATCAGAGAGCGAGATCATTTGTAAAAAATTGTACCAATTTATTGTCTCGATTAACTTTTAAAATTCCCTCAATTCCTTATTTTATGGAGATCGCCGATATTTGCATGGAGTTTGGTCTAGGTGTCGTGCGCGAATGGCACTAGTGCTAAAAGAAAGGTCGTACCTTAAGGTAGAACCAGAAACATACGTCCGTGCGTGCGGCACCCACGCGGTGAAGGTAAAAACTACGCATTTATATGCGTTGCCGCGTCCCTGCCGGGTAGAGTAGGCTCAGTTTCTGCTTTTAGACACGGTGACAACTACTAGATGCCAGAACAAAATAATGCCGCAAGTACGGACGTATGTTTCTGGTTCTAGCTTAATGCCGTGGTCACACGATGCTGTATTGCCAGCCGCTGGCTGCTGTTGGTTAATAGCGCTGGCAAGTAGCAAAACAGTGGTTTCACATTTTAATCTGGGAGATTTTTTAAATAATAAACGTAACACACAAATTTAAATAAATAAACTGTACAATAACAACAACTTATAATAAACAAACTTTACCACTTATCAGACTTTTGACAGCTCAGAAACCATGTGACAGGGTCACGTGATCCCTAGTAGCGCTGACAAAGTATAACGGTCTCTACTTGACTAGCGCTACTAAAATTATCACGCTGCTGCTGGTAATAGCAACGCACTAGGGTTCACATGGTGCTGCTGAAACGGCTGCTAACAGCCAACAGCCACTAGCGCTGGCAAAACAGCGTCATGTGACCGCCGCATTAGCAAGAAATGAAACAAATTTTATTGAAATTGAATTTGCCGTTTAAGATTTTGGTGGTCTTACGAGAACTTTTAAAAAGAAACAGTGTATGTTACGAACTTTCTTTTAGCACTAGTACCATTCGTACATGTCACCTAGCCCGGAGACGGCTGATCACCTTTCACTGAAAAAAATTTGTTAAGGTACTTCTTTTAATGATGTTCAATTTCGCATACTTTTTTACAGAGAAAATTAAAAAAATATTTCTAAAACTACAGTAAATAATCAGGATTTTGTTTTGGTATATAAAAATGCTTTTTCGGAGGCTACACCTTTGAAACATTTATTTAGCACATTTTGTTTAAAACACATCAGGTATTAGCGATAACATCATTAGGTTTATTATAATTGTTAATATATATTCATGAGAATTGTAATAACGGATAAATTGAATGCAATTATTACGAAACTGATATCAAAACTGTTTACAGCTCCATTACATAAGTATTGATCACATGCATAACATTTTCGCTCCTTGTACCAAGATAATGATTGTGGAATACTATCGCAATCGCTAAAACAATCTCGAATAACCACTTGCCGACCATCTAGTTCTAAAGAAAAAGATATGTCCAAGATGAATTTAAAACGATTTTAAGAGCTTTTACCTGTCACGACAGTTTTTGTGCAGCTTTGAACTAAAGATGCATCACATTTTGAAATATCAATACCTTCGGGTGTGAAAGGATCAGCACAATTCGGATTATTAGTTGAGATACATGAGTAGCATTGAATTCCAGTTGCTAAAAAATAATATCCAAATTAAAATTACATATAAAAAATTAAATACATCCAATTTACACGAATTTGACACAGATATATGTTTCAAATATTTTTTTTTAATTTGATCTGATACTAACCTTGATGAGTAGCACGTAATAATAAAAATGACAAAATAAAAATTTGTTTTATCATTGTTAAGTTTAATATTTTCAGGAACAAGTCGTTTTTAAAATTATTTAATAATAATTGGGCAAAAAAGAAATCTGTGTAAAACAAAGCTAACAAAGTACAAATCAATAATAAATCTGATATTTTTTCCACAAAATCTTAAAGGGCTTTTTAATTTGTTTTTTTCTTATCACATTTTTCAAATGTTGACCTTTAGTTTAAATTGAACAAAGTGCGGTACGATTTTGGTAAAAAAAATTCTTGGTGGGAAAAATACCAACCACAAATATGTGGCACCTCAATTCATGTAAACATCAAACATTAATTAGTTCTAATGTGAATAAAACAATTTTCTTTTAAATCATTAAGTGTTTAATTTATTCAATGTTCGCTTTTGTACATTTTTATCTGTAAATAACATCTTAATAAAAAAAATTCTTAAAAAACATCAAATTAACAAATAATTTTTACATTTATAGTTGATTAATATTCAACATTTCATTTGCTACAAAAAATACATTTTCGAAAAGTTAGCATATTTTAAGGCTACCGATTATTTAGTGCAATTTAAAAAACAATACATACAGTAATCCCGCCAAGTGCGCGGTAGATACGTTCCACAAAAAGAGCGCGCAAACCGAAACCGCGCACTATGAACTCTACTTTGTATGAAATTTTGGGGTTAGAAACATGTTTTTTTAAACGAAAATTATAAAAAAAACCGCGCAGAAGCGAAATTTTTACCGCGCAGTTCGAAGTTTAGGTATTAAAAACTTAACCGCGCAGTTGTGAAACCGCGCAGTTAGAAACCGCGCTGTTGGAGGGATTACTGTATCTCGTATTAGCGAAAACATCACTACGTTTATTATATTTGTTAATTAAAAATGTTCAGTTCAGATTCATAATAAATGTGATAACGAATAGACTGACTGCAATAATCACGAAACTGATACTAAAACTGTTTACAGCTCCATTACAAAGTTCTCCATCACATGCACTACATTTCAGATCCTTGTATTTATCTAATCCGGGAATACCATAACAATTGCCATTCACGTTATCATCGTATAGACAATCTCGGAAAACCACTTCTCGACCATCAACCTCTAAAGAAATTAAAAAGAACAACATTAGTTGACTACTTTTTTTTTTGAACAATTTTTAGAATATTCACCTGTTAAGACGGTTTTTGTACACTTTTTAGCTAAAATATTTCTACCCTCGATCATATTGCATGGTGAAGACTGGATACCCTTGATTTTGAAAGGGTCAGCGCAATTCGAATTCGATTTTGAGTTGCATGAATAACATTGGATTCCAGTTCCTAAATACCACCATCACAGTAACATATAAAAAATTAAATACATAAAATTTGCATGAATTTGAAATTGACATTTCACACACCGCGGATATTATTTTATATCTGTTCTGATACTAACCTTGATGAGTAATCGCTAATAATAAAACTGAAACAATACAAATTTGTTTTATCATTGTTAAGCCAATAAGCCTATTATTTTCAGGAACAAATCGTTTGTGAAAATATTCTTTTTATTATTATTTGCGCACTTAAGAAATCTCTATGGCACAAAGTTCACTTATTTTATACTAAAAAAGTACGAATTAATGTATATTCTGTAGGTGGTCTAGTCAGAAACTATTTTTATTTGCGATATACCAAAAGAAAGCTCAATTTTTTTATGGGTATATTTGGTAGAACGGCGAAAGCTTTTTCCATCTTGGAACTGGGAAGACAACATGAACTTTTGAGAACATCATATTTGTGGCGTCTATTATCTAGGGAACTCTATTTGTGGCATTTTTTTACTTGGGGGAGCGACTATTATCTAGGTTCAGGATAAGGAATTTAAATTAAATTCCACTATTACTTTTGTTCAGGATAAGGAATTTATATTAAAAATATGTACATATGGTAAACTGGAGCACTTTCGGTAATGAGGCACATTCGACGATGCCATTTGCAATATGAAGAAGCGTCCGGAAGGAATAATGATGAATGTAAACGCATACTAATACAATTCCAGGATAAATCTGGCCGTTCTTGTTCCGTGGTCAGAAGACCATTTTTTAAGTTAATTTAATTAGTGTTTTTTTTTTTAAAAGTCTGAATAAATACTTTTTAAATATACTGCTAATTTTGAAGTCAAGTAAATATCATATTTACAATATTGTAGAAAAAAATCCAAAAAAATTATGCCAGCTCTCGGAGCGCAATTCGCATTTCATATTGATACATTGTTCCCAAGTAACCAAATAGGGCGTAAAGTGGTCGTGGCGACCATAAAGATTCGATGTTAAAGTCGCCACGACCACTTTACGCCCTATTTGGTTATTTGGGTTGTATCATATTGGCGTTTTATATTGAATAGGTTAAGCCAGTGTTTTCTAACCATTTTCGCTAGCGTACCCCCTAGCGAGCTAGTTTTTTTCTCGCATACGCCCTTATACACAAAATGTTAACAAAAAATGTATCCCAAAAATATACTTATTAACAGTCTAACTGCCACGACAGTTTTAAGCCTTTTTCGAATATTTAGTTGTCAGTCAAAAAGGATGCACTAAGAGAAAAAAAATTGGAACAAAATTATACCTAAATGTTATTTTATTACCATAAAATGTGTGCAACCACAAAAACTCGTTGAGGTTGCAGCGAACACTTTAATAATTTTCATTTTTTTCACTTTAATAATTTTCATTTTTTTCACTGTACACAACAGTTAGGTGTCAGGTCTTTTTGACTGACGTGGCAGTTAGAGTGTTAAGAATTATAAAATTATGTTAGAAAACCGCACTGATAAATTTATAAAAAATCAAAAGTGAACAAGTTGCGAATCGATATTTATAATAAAAAGCTCAAATAAAAGCGGTAATAGTACTAAAGGGTTGCCCTAAAATAGAGTAGTTCCTACTTTAAACACGTTGGCTGACACCGTATAAAAATAAAATTGTTACAAAGAGCCTATCTATAAATACCATTTCAAATTTGTTGTCGCAATTTTTTCAAAATTTTGTTGCCGCCATTTTGTTTTTCAGATTTCTGGTACCCCCTGCAACCAACCGGTGTACCCCAGTTTGAGAAAAAACACTGAATTAACCTAATGATCTCGTTTTTGGGATGAAATATTTTATGAGTGTTTTCTTAATCACTAATTTATAAAAAAAAATTGGTGTCTGTCTGTCTGTCTGTTCCTCTTTCGCAAAAACGGCTGAACCGATTGACTTGAAATTTGGCATGAGTGTCTGTGGTAGTTCTGGTTCCAACATCTCAAAACTTAGCTCTTCCTCTATGTTACCCTTTCGCGGGAAAACTACCGAGCCGATTGGCCTGAAGTTTAGCTCCAACATAGACCATTAAAAAAAATTTTTTTTTAAAAAACTTAACCCAAGCTAGTTTAATAAATATGCAAGCTAGTTTAATAAATAAAACAAAGTTGTGAATGAATAGAATGTTTTTAAATTAGCAAAACAAAATACTCTTTGTCCCAGCCAAAGCCCGTCACCGCGTCAGATTAGGCAAAACTATTTTCATTTTTAAAAGTCAAAAAATATATTTTTTTAATCCTAGAAAAAGTTTTTCTGTATCTTATAGCCAAATAATCAAAGTTTTTTTTTATTAAATTAAAAGCTTTCCAATCTAGCGAAAAAAATTGACAGGATATAACTCTGAAAAAATCCTGTCGAAGGTGTCTCAGGTTCCCGTAAATATTGAAAGGGTTCAAGATATCGAGCAATACTAGAAGCAGCATTTGTGGAAAATTTTGAGTTCTTTTTCCACTGCAAACATTTTTCATTAAAAATATTTTCCATAAAAATTATTAGTTTTTAGTTTACAAGTTGAGAAAAAATTCATAATCTTGGTATTTTGAACATATTTTGAACATTCAAAGGGCGATTTCCAGCTCGATCTTACTACACGGACTAAAATAGATCAATAAACATACTCGGATGTTACAGCTTTCTACATTTTCTTGTCATTTATTTATAAATTCTGTTGTGAAATTTGGCTCAAAAATAATTCAAAAATGTGCTTTTTATTTTTGTTTTAAATTAGCAGTTTTCAATTTTTATAAAATTGTCGAAAAATATTCTAAAAGAATATTCAAAATATGGAAGTCTCAATTTTTTTTTTTAAAAAAGCACATTAAAAAATCTTCTTCATTTACTTAAGGAAATAGTTAAATGTCTCGAAAACCGCTAAAAACTAGTTTTTTTATAGCTAGTACTAAAAAAAATTATTTCGAAAAATGTTTGCTTCGAATTTTAAACAGAAACCAAGATTTTAAAAAAATGAAAAAAAAAACAGCGGATGATCTAAGATTAATTTCAAACTTATTTATTAAACCCGTTTTGAAATTGAACAATTAATTTATATTAAAGAAAAGACGCAAATTCGCAGCTCTAGCATTCTGACACTGCTTATTAAATTTTGAACACTCTGTGTGTGATTAATGCGACTATGGACACAATAAGAATCGACAAACTAAATTGCACCGATTTCATTCCACCATTACAATAATCGGAGTCACAAGAGATACAAACTCGACTGTTGTCCGGCTTTTGTCCGGGAATTTTGTAGCAATCGTCAGATTCGTCGTACAAGCAATTCCTAAATACGACAATGTTTCCATTCGGCTCTGAAAAAATAACCACAATTAAAAACGTAATTTCCACTGTCCAACAAAACGTATTCAAAAAAAACCGTACGAGTTAATGTAGTTTTTGTACATTTACGAGCAACCTGCTTGACACCAAATCTGGTTTCTTCGCACAGACCACTCGTGAGGTTAGTTTTATCAAATGGGTCTGCACAATTGGATCTAGCACCAGAATTACATTTGTAACACATAATTGACATGCCTGTAATCAAAAAAAAATCATTTTAATGAAAAAATGTCAAATTTCTTTTTAAAAAATGCCTAAATTACCCAAATCACTAAAGGCTAAAACCAAAAATAGAACAAAAAATATAGATTTCTTCATTTTCAATAAAATTAAATAAAAGCTTTCTGCCTTGACAAAATGATTTTACAATATTAACTAAACGATGTAAACGCAAAATTTAGACTGAGAACCACATCCAAATTCAAAACAAACACTTGACAATCTCCGCATCAAAAAAGCGTTCAGGAATCGTATTTGAATTTTTAAAATTTCAATCCGATGTGGGCGCGCTTACAAACACCAACAAAATAGCCATTGAAGTGTGAAACTATTCCAATAAGTCTGTCTGATTTTATTAAACATATCGAAAGCATATTTTTTTTTAAAGAAACGATAAATTCATATACTAAAAAAAATCATTAGCATAACTTCATTTGTAAATGTGTTCGCGAAGATGTGTTCGCTTTTATAATTATGTGTATTGTCTTTTACGAATTTGGGTAGTAAATAACCACTTCACCATGCCCTTGACAAGAGTTCAAATACCAAACACCCAAATATTGCATAATTTGATAAACAAGTTTGGTGCTTCTATCAAAATAGTATTTCGCACAGGTGTGTTTGTTACATTGTGCATTATAGTACGTATAATGAAATAAAATACCTGAAAAATACAAACAAAGTTTTGAATTTGTTTGATTTAATTTCGGTATTCTACAGCCAAAAAATTGAGGTTTAGATTTGCAAATAATAGACTTCCGGTGGTTTGTAATACGGAAATACAGTCAAGCCTGATTTTATCGTGAGGTTTGCTGTTCCTAAGAATGAGGTTTTTCCTGGTAACAAATTTAGATTCCAGCTAAACTGTATGTTTGGTTTTCTAAGACTAAACAATGTTCTCATAGCATATTTTTAAGCAATTGAAAGCCAAACTTCTGCTGCTTTTCTTTGCAATAATTTTATTTTTTATAAATGTTTTGCACCGACAATCTACACCGTGTCGAAAGTAGCGCCCGCGCCACTCTAGGGGGTGCCATAATCGAAACTAGCCGGTATAACTTTTAGAAGCGTAAAACAAATTCAACCCGGTGATTTGCAACATGATCAAAATTTTCTTCCATTATTTGTAAATTTACTTTAGCAAGATAATTAGCTAGACAATGAGACTGGGTTCTAGCATAAAGGCGCCCACCTATGAAGTCATTTTTCTGAAGCGACGTGGCGCTTTAGGTGACATTTTGAAACATTTGAAAAATTGCCGCGTTAAAGAACCATGCAGGATTCGACGATTTTCATGCCCCCGGGCTAACTTCTGAACCAGTTCGGGTTTCACTTTCGTAGTACATCCATTGGAAAGGTATTTTGCTCTAGTTTCATCGACATAAGCTCTTTTTTGACGGGGAACTGCAGGGGGATGGTCAGCTGCCATCTTAGACGCAATGATTTTTTGATGAAAAAAACATTTTTTGATGGAAAAATCATTTTTTGATGAAAAAATCAGTGCCTCTAAGATGGCAGCTGACCATCCCCCTGCAGTTCCCCGCCAAAAAAGAGCTTATGTCCATGAAACTAGAGCAAAATACCTTTCCAATGGATGTACTACGAAAGTGAAACCCAAAAGTTAGTCAAGGGGCATTTTCGTGCATCGTTCTTTGGAGCTTACAAAAGACGAAACATGGAGGAATGCCTCTCTAGCAACTGTTACGTCGATTAAGGATAGGAAGCCCTTCCCGTCATCTGTTACCCAGACATTGTCCTCTATTTACTGCATCCGGGAAAATTTTTTTAGGACTATTGGCGCAGTGTTTTTTAGGGCTGTATTTTGCTGCATTTTCCTGCCCTGGGCACATTAAATAGAACAAAAATATCCTCGGACGCCATTAAAGAAAGGAAGGCTTTCCGGGAGAAAAAGGCAGCTCTAATGTAAAGGTATGTATATTTGACATCGGCACTTAAAATTTTTCAATAATATGTAATGATTCCCGTGGCGCGATTTTTTTACATACCTACTAGAAAGACACCTTTTTTTTGATGATAACAAACAGAAATTGAGGAAAAACTCATTTCTCTGGTCGGTCTAAGGAGCAAACTTATCCATTATTATCAAATTATATTTCTTATTATTTTTCTCCAAATTTCAAAGCGTATACAAAAAATCATTTTATCATTTTTTTAGAAAGGAAGGGGGCACCAAATACAGGTTTTACCCTGGACGCCGCTTTGCTTTGTCACGGCCCTGTCGAGAATGTATATAAAAAAACCTCCAAAAAATTAAAAATCGGAGAAAACGATGAAATTTACTCATCCATAAACTAATAAAATTTTAAATCATAGATTGAATATCAAAACATTCATTTAGAATTATGCAATGACGTCAAAAGTTGGTTATATTTTATTTTTGATAACATTGAAACGAAAAATTTCGAAATCCAAGCGAACCCATTCAATATGCATTTCAGGTACAACTTTGCTTTGTCCGAAATTGGATAAAACGACATACTTAACTTTTTTTGATATTTAAAACGTAGCAACTAAAAATCTTGTTTTTCTGATATTCATCCATAGATATATGTATGTACATAAGCCAAACAGTCCGTAGTAAAATAGCTCACAGCGCTTTCCAAAGCTTTGTAACCAACGAAAGTGAAGATTTTTTCATACAAGAAATAGATACAAAATATGGTAGAGCGAACACATGTGCAGAAATTGTATATAACCTATATTCTTAACGTTTTTTTGATTTATGTAAGCTATAAAATCATGTAACATTGACTGTGAGTTAGTAATGGTATATCAAAATAACCAAAGGGAAAAAGTCAAGCTATTAGCTTTGAAGCTACGAAATGATGTAATTCGTGGAATAAGAAGAATTCGTAGTGTTACCAATAAACGATTTTGAAAAATATTTCTTTTTCAAAAAGTGTTGAAATTTTGCAGGACTATGCGTAACGGTAGATTTTTTTTTGTAGAATATTTAAGTTTTGGACATTTCTTGGTTCATGTTATGGCAAATTTGATGGTATCCGAAAAAAGCTGATTTTTCACTTTAATAATTAATTTCTTTTCTGGAACACAAAATAATGTCTAGTAGAATAACAACCTATATAGCAGGAAATTTTTAAAGGCGAAGCTAGGTAAAATTTCCCTTGAAAAATGTGCCGCAGTTGAAAATTGTCATCTCAAAGAGATGATAAAAAATTATTTTTTTTCCAAAACTCATTGACGTTTACGCTTCTACCCAAAAAACTGACTTTAATTTTTTTTTCAATCGAAACGTCCTTCAAAATTTTTGTACGCCCAGGGTCGTGCAAAGGAAGTGCGCTGCGAGCAAAAAACAATCAAACAAAGCGCCGCAGTTGAAAATTTTGGGTGTCAGTGCCAAAGATAATTGTCAGAGAAGAGTATCTCCATATTTGATCCTTTTCGACATCTTGATTTGTGAGAATCTACACCCTTCTTAGTTTAGACTTTGCCACTCCCTAAAAGATACGCCCGAAGCCACCGTCTCCTTTCACCTAGAGTGTGGTTGAAAAATATTGACCTAGTCAACAAAAATTAAGATAAAAGTTTTTAAGAAAACAAGAATTCGATTTTGTCCAATAATAAAATCTGTTCAACTTAAAAATTGATGTTTATTTTCAATTTTGAAAATTGGCAGGCATTTTCAAAAAAAAAACTTTTATACAAATATGTATTTTTTAAAAATAATATAATTCACTTTTTTTTAAATAAAAAAGTTAATCGAAAATTAGTATAACAATAGAGTAAATGCAAATTAGAAATTTTAAAATTTGTGAGCTTTAACACTGATTAAGAGAGCTTTATTCAAAAGATATACAATTATATCAATTTATCTGTGTAGAAGTTGATGGCCAAAAAATGACACCAAAGTGACTAAAATGACTGAAATGTTGAAAATTGGAATCCTTGGGGCACCATTACACTCTCCACTGTCACAAGCAACACATTTCAAAGATTTGTAGTTAATGCCATCTGGAACTGTGCATGCGTTACCCCTACTCTCATCGTATAAACAATCTCGGTAGATGGTTTTATGATCGTTGTGATCTAATTGGAATAAAATTTTAATGGCGTGACATTCAAACTTATATAACACAAATCGTTACCAAATACAGAAGTTTTGGAACATTTGGTTGGAACTGGAAGTCCTCGTTTCGGCTGGCATTCGATTTTCTGTATTCCTTGCTTATCGAATGGATCATCACATCCAGCTCTTAGGGCCGAATTACACTGAAAGCACTTGATGGCGGCTAATTTTTGAAATCAACAACCATTTTATTTCAATTTTTTTTGTTGAATAAAAAAACGTTTAAAAATTCGGATTACCTCCATAATGAGTAACCGCCAGCACCAATAAAACAACAGCAAAAATGTTTTTACTCATGTTATGCGTTTTGAATTTTTTTCAATAAATTGAATCAAAGTTTGATACCAGTTCCACAGCACTCGACGGTGGTAAATTTAAGACTAAGTTTGCAATCAAAGAAGTGAGCAAAACAGTCATTTGGGAGTGTTCTATGATTTTTTTTTTACAATAAAAATCATTGAAAATATACTAGACTGGCTTGTACGTGAAACGCATTTGTATGTGAGCTCTAAAAGTAGCAAAAAAAAAACACTTTTATTTATAGAACGTTCCAAAAAGCTTTGACGACTGACAAAATTTCCACCATCAACGAAATACTAATAAAAGCATATTCCATCATAAACGATGATATTCCCAGCAAAACAAATTATTTTTAATATAAAAACAGACAAAATTGATTCTGGCTTAAACATGTGTAAATCGAAGACTATCATAGTATTGAGTACTTAATTTATATACCGTGTTTACCTTAAGAAGAAAATTTACCGATTATTTTATATACAAAACAAAATCTAAAGAATCACGGCCTCAAATGATTGCATCATAACCTTTATTCGCATTCCCACCAAAACAGATCTCAGCGTATTTTGATTTGAAATTGTTGAAGTGACTTCAAGTTCACTGGGCTCAACACTGATACAATCTGGTTATTGAAAAAAATTCAATTTAATAACAATCGAAGACAACTGAATGGAAAATTATAAATTATTCTTTTTATTACAAAATAACATCTTTAAGATATGGGAAATTAGCCATGTTGGTCATTTGTTCATATTTTAATTTTTCACCTATTATTTAGAGACGTTTAAATTTTATCTGGTTTGTTTACAGGAAAAAAAATTTCAAATACTATCGACACGATAATTCTCAAACGAATTGAGTTAAAGACAAAATCGAAGCATTTCGTGCCCCTTTATAAACAGAAACGATTTTTGAAATTAACTCGAAAATTGTGGTCCATAACGAAAAATTTAAAAACAAAATTTCATTTAGATTCTATGACTTCAATTGCCATTTTTTTTAAATTAAAACCTGGAAATTATATTTAACTTTTTTATGTTTCTGGAGTGTATTTTGCAAAGAAAAACCCACATCTTTATGCAAAGAAAACGCCATGCAAAGAGCAGGTATTATTTGTGAGTAGGGATGCAACATCGTTCATAAAACCTCGATATATCGAAAATCGATGTTTTTTTTAAGGCGACATCGATGTCAAAAAACATCGTCCTGAAAACATCGATACCTCGATGTTTTCCCGATGTTTTGAAAAAGTTAAATTTATTAAATAATTTAGCAACCTGGCGGATGCTCTACTGTGGGTGGAGTGCACCCAGGTAGAATTAACACGGTTTTAATTTTTCTCAAACGTTGAACCACCAAAAACCTGTTCATTTTCGAGATATTCGCAAAAAACTAATTTTCTTTTGCACGGTGGAAAATTTTGGTCGAATTTTTAAACTTTTTAAGTTTACATATTTATCTTAATTAAATTGAACCAAAAAGTTGAAATTTGTAAACAACAAACCAAAAGTTTGAAATTTGTAAACAACAAAATCACAAAGCCTGTTTCAACTAAATAGTTTAAATTTTCATCTTTCTAAGGCCCGTTTGTGCGTAATATTCTTAAAAAATTAAGTTGCGGTTAGCCTACTTAAACCGTAGAAATTCTGGGACTTAAATAATTTAAGTGGCATATAAGTTGCTAAGTTTCATGGGTGCAAACGGCACTTAAGGGTCTTTCAACAAGGACATAACAATTTTGTATTTTAATAAAAACGCACCCTAAAACTTTTTTATGATCTGGCAATGCTAAAACGTCAGTCAAGGTTTACATTTTTTATTTTCACGGTTTTTTTTAGGTTTACATGCCACACAGCTGGTCAAACAATTGATCTATTGAAGGGGAAGTTCGGTAATCGTGTAATCTCGAGAGATGGTCCGGTCGAATGGCCACCTCGCTCATGCGACTTAACGCCGTTGGATTTCTTTTTATGGGGTTATGTTAAGTCGTTGGTTTAGGCCAACAAGCCAACAACGTTAGAGGAGCTCAGGAACAATATCGAACGGGAAATTGCCAACGTTCCGGCCGATATGTGTGGAAGAGTGGTGGAAAATCGGCTCCAAAGAATCAATCAGTGCAAACGTGCTCGCGGTGGCCATATGAACGACATCGAATTTCATACTTAAATGTAACATGTCCACTACACCTGGAATAAATTTCAGCCCGACATCTCAATTAATCCGTGTTTTATTTAAATACAGAATTGTTATGTCCTTGTTGAAAGACCCGATACTTGAATTTATAACCAAAAAAGTTGAATCTTTAAACCAAAAAAAAAGAAGTCCTGTTGGAGGGCAAATTGCAAATTGCAAAATCTGTACACCTTTTTTGCAAGGGGGAAATTGTCACATTTGTAAGGGTTTTTGTTAAAGCATTTTCTTCCGTCATACATTTTTTAAAAAGGAAGTTTTTAATGGCCGCTGCTTCCGAGATTCAGACCCACGTCCTCCGGCTTCATATGCTGAACATCTTCTCAGTTTAATTTTGAAACTTTTGCTCACAAAATTTCATTTTAGAACAATTTCAATTTTTTTGTTTAAAATTTAAATCAAAAATATAATTTTTTGACTTTTTATGTTTCTGTCAAAAATTCTAACTTAGGGTAAAGTCGGATGAAATGGAACACCTTTTTTATTTTTGAAATATCTCGGGAAATAAAAGAGCTTTTTAAACGAAACAAAAATAAAATCATTCTTTATTACAAACGTAAAAATAAAATCAGAACTCTGGCATAAAAAAAAAGGTTAATTCAATATTTTTTTTTAATTTTAAAAAAAAGATCAAAAGTTCCATTTGTCCTCCATGGTCGGGTGAAATGGAACTTACCATAAGGTGAAATGGAACACTACTTTTTATTAAAATTTTTATTGCCGCATTTATTGCAAGTCATTGCAAATGACGCGCAGGACTCGTGCGACCACAAATTACAGATGACACATTGAAGGCAGTCGTATTTTTTTGCGTTTTCATGCACTCCTCCCCACATCCTACATAATTGTTTTCCGAAATTTTCAGGTCCATCAGACTCGCTCATATAAATTATTTCGTCCCTTTCTTCTTCCGAGTCTTCATATTTTTGGTTTTATGGGCTCCAATATTTATATGTTCCAATACACCTCCGTTTGGCTGTTCCATTTCACCCTTTTGGTTGCATTTGACATTACTGTAAATCAGAAACTAACATGTCTCGACTTGCTGCTTTTATCAATAAATTTACGTAGTGTGAATATAACTGTGCATTTTGATGTACCCACACAATCACTCCGCCAAATACTTACCAAAAAAATTAAATCTAAAAAATCCACAAAAAAAGTTTTACGACAAAAACGATATTTTTTTTTGGTTTTTTGCTTATAAAAAATAAACAAACGTATGCAGCGTAACGATACTTTAACGCGTCGAGGTTTTCTGATATACTAAACAAACTGTTGCCGACAGCAATAGCAATTGTGTTTGACAAGTGCGAAATAGTGGGGGTGTTCCATTTCACCTTCTGTTCCATTTTATCCGACTTTACCCTATCTTAAGAACTGTTCCCTTTTTTGGAAAAATTTGCATTATTTTTTATTGGAACTCGTCCAAATGAAATAGTAGCAGTTCCAATAAAATTCGGTATTTATTCCCATTCACCAAGGAACGTTTCCAGAACAAAAACATGTGTGAGCCCCACTTGGAGGAATATTTTGGATATCAAAACACCTACACACTTAAAAAAATATTGATGGGACCATGGGAGTAATCACAATTTTTTTGTATGCATTCCTGCTTATGATGGGAATAATTCAAATTTTTTTTGGAGAAGTTCCTACACTGATAGGAATAATTGCCGAATTTGATTGGAAGTATTACTAATATTTTTTTGGACGCGTTCCCATCAAAAATAGGAAAAATTCCTACGAAAAGGGAACCTGTCCTAAAAATTGTTGAACTGGAGTGGTATTCCGTAACTTGATTCAAGCGTTTGTTTTGAGTTAGAAGAAAAAGTGGTATTTGCTATCTCGGTTTCTTTCTGTCATTTATTTCGGTCAAAACAGAAACAGCGAATACTTCTTGTTCTTCTAACTCGAAACAAACGCTTGAAACAAGTTACGGAATATCACTCCTGATTCCCAAAAATGTTTGAAAGTGCCTGTTTACATTAGGACTCATTTTGAGGCGGCACGTCTTTCCTCATTTTTCTGCCGTGTGCACACGGTTCGCTTTATCTGGATTCATAAACCGGTTTCATCAACAAAACTAAACGACAGGTTTCAACGACCAGACTCAAAAACCGGTTTGCAACCGATAATTTTAAGTGAATCTAAACTTCGTTCGATCTTTTTGGTTTCCCTCCCCACTGCGTCCCTCACCCTCACGAATGACGTGCCGCCTCAAAGTGAGTCCTAATGTAAACACAGTCAAATTGTTCCACTATGGGTTGGAGTGATTCATTTGTTATATTTCCACTTAACAGTAGAAGGTTTCCCATTGATGATTTGAAACTTTCTCTAACTTATTATAGGAACCAGTACAAAAACTCGCAGTGTTTCATATATTGCCATCCGGGTTGGAGAGATTTACCAGAAAATTCGGCAATGACTCAAATTTGTTCTCTCCCTGAGGATAACATCAATTGCTCAATAAAAAAATATGAACACGTTATTTACGGAATTCAATTTCTGTACCTAAACCTGTTAGGATGAATAACACTACGCTTTGAATGTCGTATAGTTTAAATATTAACTAAATTACTTTTACAACATGTGTTATTTCACATTTTTATAGTCCTTTGGATGTGATTCGACAATAACTTTTTGCTCTTAAAAATACAAACATCTAAACGTTAAAAATTATTAACAACCAGTTAGATAATAGTGCAATAAAAAAAGTATCTAAAATAAAATAAATATTTTTATTAAAAAACCAAACCATTATTAACTCTTTTAACTCTTTTCACACTCCAATATAGAATAATTTATCAAATTTCATTAGTTTTATCTATGAAAAATCAAATTTCCAAAAATTGGCAAACTAATCAATACTCCAAAGATCCTTGAAACAGTATCAGTTGTTGCTGAATTGCACTCATTTGCATCACAGGTTTTACATTTGATATTCTTGAATCCAGGTGTAACACCCGCATAACACGAATTATTTTTATGATCATCATAAAGACAGTCTCGATAGATCACAATATGATCATTTTTAGCTGAAATATACATCATTTTCATATAAACACTGATAAAAATATTTAAATATCATGAAATTTACTAGTAACAGTAGTTTTAGTGCACCGTGATGCCGTTATATCCTTTCCGGCAATTTTCTTCGAAAGGCAAACACCTTTTGGGATCCCATCTTCAACAAATGGGTCATAACAATTTTTGTAGACCACTGAATTACACTGGAAACAAGTAATGGCCGAATCACCTGGATAACATTTAATTTTATGGCAAACGTTTAAGGAACAAAAAGATCGATTTAAGTTTTACCTGAAGGGCTAAATGCCACCAAAATTACGACGAGAATAAAAATCTTCTTCAACATTTTTAATAAATTCCGTTGAAAAATTTAATTGTCTGGTCTACTCACTAAAATTTACTGAAATCTTTTCTTGCGATACAAAAATCTTATGATCAAATGACAAAAATTATTTTTAGTTTGGAATAGATTAAAAAAAATGAGAACATTTTATGAATTTGGAACGAAGAGAATTTTTGCAGATTTATATACGATTTAAATTGATGAAGAAACAAAGAGAACGATAAGATTTTTTTTTAATTTATGAGATTTGTATTTGTAAAAGGTGTACAAAATATAAAGCATAAATAAAGAGGTGAGTATTTGTTGCAGAATTCTGTTTTGTTTTTCTTGCTCTGTGAAGTGGAAAATATACTCAGTTTGGTAAAAGAAAAAAGTATAATTAGAATAAATCTTGTTCAGACCACACCTCGCTGGCCAATATTTTAGAGGTCTTTTTATTATGATATAACAATTATCTCCCACTAAGCCCAACAGCAGAAAATTGGCCTCAATGTATATTTCATATGACTAATAAACACTATTTTAAGAAAATTCAGAATACTTCCTCAAATAGAAAAAAAATAAACTTGAATTATCAAATTTGACATCTGGTATTGAAAGTACCATCAGTTGGAGTGTATTTTCTTTCTCTCCTCAAAATGTTTCCGATTTGTTATTTCTAAATTTATTTATTTTGATTTAACCAGAAGATTTAATACAGGAAAATTCATATAGCTTTCCAATATTAAAATATCAAGGTATTCAGAAAATCTTTTTAAAATGATGTTTAAAGTTTTGAAAAAAAGCTTAACGGTTTTCTTTGATAATTGTTGTTTTTCTCGAATTTGAAATAGCCATCACGTAATGTGTGTCCTCGACTTTGGAAAAATGTAAAATGAAAAGCTGCAAGTGCAACTTTCCAAATTATTGAATGACTCATACTGGAAGGAAAAAACATAGAGTGGAGTGCTGGAACAAAAATTTCAACTTGATTTCAATGTGCCTGTTTACATTGAGACTCATTTTGAGGCGGCACGTCTTTCGCTCCGGCCAAGTGTGAGTGAGGGATTCAGTGGGGAGGGCAGTGGTTTCTCTCCCCACTGCGTCCTTCACCTACATTTGGCCGGAGCGAAAGACGTGCCGCCTCAAAATGAGTCTCAATGTAAACAGGCACATTAAACTTCCTTTAAACGACTTTTCGTCAAAATTGAAATTCCAAATTCTAATTTTCAAAATACGTCACGGTAGTTTCAGACTTTTTTCACCATATTTTGTATAGAGTTTAGCACCGCCTAATAACCGAATCAAAGTACAGTGAATCCTCGATAGATGAGCGTTTCGGTGTATGAACTTATTTCGACTCCAAAAAAATGCATCTGTTTGTCAATAATGTTCCGGTTTATGAACAACTTTCCGATCAAGTTCATAAACGGGGATTCCTCTGAATTCAGATGAAATAATTGTATTATTAAATCCGTCTAAAGGTGCCGCTCCACATGAGAGTAAATACGCGAGTAACTCTCAAAAACTCTCGAGAGTTACTCGCAGGAGATGGTCCATTTGAGAGTTAATTTCGGCGATTTTTCTCTTTTCAAGACCAATATCTTGATTTTTTTGACATCTTGCTTTGGCGAGTTCTCGAGAGCTCGGTCGTATCCATGGCCGAATTATACATAGGTCTGTTTGACAGCTCAGTTGCTTCTGGCTGTGACGTCATCGGCAAGAAATTTTCATACGACTCAATGGAAATAAATAAAAAAAAACACTCCGTACGCACAACCACCATTACAAAGAATGCACCGAGACCGAATATTTCTTGCCGATGACGTAGTAAAATGGCGGCTGTCAAAAAGTAACCAGCAGACCTGTGTATAATTCGGCCATGGTTCGTATCTGGCGAGCAACTCCCCGAGAGTTCAGGTACCTGTCGACTAGAGAGTAGAATCACTTTTGACAGCTCGCAGAAACCACGGCATACAGACAAACAAGGTATGCTGTAAACTTTTGATAGTCAGGTGTGACGTCATTTGTGCCGACTTTTTTTAATTCATTTTTATGTTTATTGATCACTATTTAATGCAATCAGTCCACTAATTTACAAATATCTTATTTAGATCGCACAAATTTAAAAAAAAACCACCCAGAATACAAAATTCCTTCTGCACTTGACGAACTAATCGGCACAAGTGACGTTGCAACGAAATGTCAGATTTGAGTTTACAGCATACCTTGTTTGTCTCTATGCCGTGGCAGAAACTAGCTCGCCATTTTTTGCGAGTTTCTGCGAGCGACTCTCAGAGACGTGTCCATTTGCGAGTAGCTGCTATCGAGAGGTTCTCGCCGGCATTTACTCTCATGTGGAGCGGCACCTTAAGTCTAAATTGTAAGTCATTTTTCACATTTAATTTTGAAATTTACTGAATATACTACTAACTAATTTTAAACAAAAACTGTTATCCAGTTTATTTACTATTTACTACACTCAGAAAAATTGAAAATTTATCCTATGCTGTACGGGGGTTCACCGGCGTTAGGAAAAGTAAACATTTGTAAATCGGTGGCGGGAGAAATTCAAAAATTAAACCTGCAGCAAGTAATATGGGCATACGAAGCTGCATTGGTTAACCTGAGATAAGTATTTCGATAATAGATAACTCCTTTCGATAATAGATAACAGATCAGAGTTGACTCAAAAAGTTTACTTGGGTCAACTTTATTATTTTTTTGTGTGTATGAAAAACAGAATCGCAAGACCTTGAAAAATGTTCTTTGGCAGGTTTTCTGCTTGTTCAGGGTTCGGTTTAGATGGGCGTCACTGTATTAAAAAAGCACTTAATAATTTTCAGACAAATTGTATTTCGAATAGAATGCATTATTGCTCACATTCACGGGAACACAATTTAGTACCATATGTTATATATGTTATGAATTCAACAAAGATGAGAAAAAAATATCACTATAATACAATACAGCAATGAATAAAATTCACAAAAATATTTGAAGAATGTCGGTTAAGCGAAGAATGCGGAATTCGCTGAAAAAATCTGTTTCATTTGAGTAACTTTCTTTTGTTTTTGTTAAATTTAAATACAACTTTGCATGTTAATAGATAATTTTTGAAACAACGAAAAATGATACAATTAAGATTACAATCGAATTCTTGAAAGTGCTAGAGACACCTTTAGACTTCTCAGCTTCCCAAGTATTACACAAATTCGTTGTACACGCGACACATTTAGCATAACTTGGCGCTGTTCCCAAAATTGTTGCACAATCGGTGGGTCTATTCGGATTCTCGTAAACACAATCTCTAATTGTAATGTTTACATGTTTTCCAGCAATATCCTTCTCAAAAATGGATGTCGAACATTTTGTCGCCTGTAGATTTAATTGTGATGTGCACGTTATATTTTTGATCCCTTCAGCCTTAAAGGGGCTACCACAATTGGGCTGTTGCTCTGAATTGCAACGATAGCACTTCAACGAAAGTCCTTTTATAAAAATTACAAAAAACAATATTCAGTAAATGACTTATAACAACTAAAATAGTGAAATCACCAACCTTGATGGCTGGTTAAACCAATTAAGAACAGAACGAATAAAATATTTCGACACATCGTCACCAGATATCAATAGCCGAATGGATAAAAGCAAACTTCAATGATCAAAAGTAGATCTCGAACTAAATTATGTGAAGACGTAATAAACCTTTTTTTGGGTGTGTTTCATTCAATCTCCTTTGCTGCGGAGTAGAGTTCATTGCGCCATGGAAGTTTTTTCCGAGTTTTGTTTCATTGCCCTTAGGAAAAGTTTAGGGAACTGGAAACTGTCGACAAAAGCTTTGGATTTTATATTGCGAAATACCATCTTTCCATTACAGCAATTTTTAACCGCCTTGCTAGCAAAGCGAAGATATTCTGCTGAAAGAATGTAATAAAAATTCAAACAAAATGCGCATTTATTTATGTAAATAACAAAATTCAATCAGGTTTTTAGTGTACTTGTTCTACGTGTTTAACATAATTATGATTCACTTTCCAGTAGTTTTTTTTGGATATAATTGGGAATAACAACTAATATTTTTTGCTATATTGCCTAATTTTCTAAAATTACTAGAATTTTCTAAAATTACTACCTTTTCTACGCAATATAATTTTTTCTTCCTTGAAATATCAAGCGGAACATTTTATAATACAGAAAACAAACATAAGAAAAGCTACAACTGGCAGGGACCAATGTTGTTTATTTAAAAAAAATCAACTTGTATAGGAGAGGAGGAAAAGGGTGGTCCGATTGGATTTTGATGTATGGATGAGTTATGCAAAATCCTATTCTAAATACGGTTTCGAGAAAATTGCAAAACACTGTTTCATTTGTATGGTGGAAGAAATGGTCCAATTTTGGCCGTTCAGTTTTGTCCGCTATCCTAACCATTTACGAGAAACGTAACTACACAAAATTTCAAGTCTCTAGCTCAATCCTTTCGAAAGTTATGGTGTTCACGAACAGACAGACAGACGGACGAACAGACAGACGTACGAACAGACAGACGGACTGGTATGCGGAAATCAAAATCATTTGCCATCCTTAACACCCTGGTGTACTTTTTGCGTCCGATGATTGGTTCGACGGTATACTAAATCTAATATACTCCTATATGATACATCATATAGAGTATAAAAATCATTGGCAACGAATATCAGGTAGGATCTATCACTCTGTGTTCAGCTTTGGACTGTTGAGCTAGGGACTTGAAATTTTGCTCAAATTTGTTTCTCGTAAAAAGTTAGTTTAAGTTCTTGAATATTCAAAACCCATAAACTCCTACGTTCCCAGCGAAAATAAATTTTTTTTTGCGCACATCACAATTAAATCTACAGGCGACAAGATTTTCTCAAAAACGGTAAGTATGATAAAATTATAAAGACAAAATGTGTTGGAAATACGATTTAAGATAACTCTTCCATACATTAAAACCCAATTGGACTACTGCCTTCTCTCTTCCCCATACAACAGGAAAAAAACAAGTTTTTTATGGATTTTCTTCCATTTATTATTACATGTTTTTACCTGGATTCGAAATAATGCATATCTAGTTTATTAAACTCGATCTTTTTGTTTAACTCAACAAACAAACAAAATGTTCTAATAAATAATGATAGCAATACCCTACACGGTCATTACCATTCATTGATTTTTCCAACCCCATAAATTAAATTGCAAAATAAACGAAATTAAGTAATGGTTACAAATATTCATCATCACCTCGTATATTTTATACCCCAAAACAAATTAATGATCCAATTTTAATAATTGAATGTGTCAACGAGAGGTAGAAAATGAAAAGCTCACGCCTTTTTCAAAAGTAACATCAGAAAAGCTGCAAGTTGTTAATCTCTCTTTTGATATTCCTGTACGATAAGCTTAGTGTTTTATTCAAATGCATTAATCATAAAAAGTTAGCAGAATTACACTAAAATTACTACTTCTGAGTTTTTTGCAAAGTATGCAACGAAACTTTAACTTCACTTGTGATAATTAAAATAGTGTAAATAAAATTAAGTTAATTGTGATATTAAAATTATGTAACTGTAAAATATTATCCTTGAATTTGAAAACCAAGTGCCATAAATATTTTATTGCGATCAATCCTTTACGAGCTTCTTCTGTCAAATGATAATTAGATTAATTTTGTATGGAGCCTTAATTTTATGTTGGGCTCACAAAGGTAAAATTTGTTTGTGAATGTGGATTTTTATTTATAAAAACTATATTTTATACAGATATATTTCCTAGTTAATTGCCCGGAGACCGAAAAGCTTGAAATTTTTTTTAAAAAAAGTTTTGGTTTGTTATAAAAATAGATGTTCTACCCAAGCTTTATTATTATACTCTATATGAGAATCATATAGAAGTATATTAGATTTAGTATACCGTTTGTAACGCTTCCAACCAATCGTCGGACACAAAATTTGACTACACCAGGTTGTTTGGGATGACAAAAAATTTTGTTTTCCGTATGCCCGTCCGTCTGTCTGTCTGTCTGTCTGTCTGTCTGTCTGTCTGTCTGTCTGTCTGTCTGTCTGTCTGTCTGTCTGTGAGACAGGCTTGAGTTAAGCGGCGTCCAAACGCGCAGTTTTTTTGCTACGACTTAGTTTGTACAGTTATCCGTGTAAAAAAACTGCGCAAATTTTGCGTCCAGACGGTTCCGTCTTTTATATATTTTACACAGTTTTGTTTGAAATTTTATAGCGTCAGCAAATCGTATTTAGAACTTTCTTTTATGATGAATATGATGAATATTGAATAGATTAAGCTAGCAAGACGTATTATTTTTCAGCTTAGCTGTTTGTATGATTTGTAAAAAAAATGTCGACGAACTAAATGGTGCAAACAGTGGTTATTAAAAAAAAGCATTTAATCTCATGTGAACTTGCTTCAAGAACTGGTCCATGAAGAGAATGATTCTAAATATAACAACTTCTTAGTGAATTTATTTTCTTGACAACCGTTTCGCGATTAGCACTTTTATCAATTTCCTTGAGTTTATTTATTAGCACTCCGTCACTATATTCCTTGCTTTTAACTCTCCACAAGCAAGGAAACTATTCAAATTTATAAAGTCGTCTAAAAACTATTTTGAACAATGCCGCAAATCACTCATTTTCATGTAAAATGATTGACGATTGCAAAAAAACTGTGTAAAAAGATTGAGTTTTCGTCCGCACGCTACGATTTGCCTGCTTGTGCCACAGTTATTTTCAGAAACAACCTGAACTTGCACAGGCTGAACTTTTGATCCGCGCGAACTAACTATGTATCGTCCAGATACTACGACATGCCTGCGCAGACTCGGTTTGCGCGGGTAAAACGGAGCAAAAAATTGCGCGTTTGGACGCCGCTTTAGAGACAGTTCCGTTTCTCGTAAATAGGAAGACTAAGTTCTTGACCGGGGAAAATCCCACCATTCCTTCCTCCCTACCCCATACAAATGAAACGGGTTTTTCCAATTTTATAATTGAAAAATTTATTCAGGTAAAATGTGTTTAGAATAGGATTTTACATAACTCATCCATACATCAAAATTGAATCACTCCTCCCTCCCCCATGCATAAGGATACCTTTTTCCTTCCTATTTTCTCGAAAACGGTGCATCGTATCGATCAATTTATAAAGACGAAATGTCTTCAGAAAATGAATTTACATAATGTCTCCAAATCCAAACGGGCCACTTCTTCCCCTCTGTCCCATACAAATGGATTTTTTTTTTGAATAACAATTTTGCCTATCCTCATATAGAGTATTTGACGATTGGCACCTGGCAATTGTAGCTTTTCTTATGTTTTTTTTTCGACTATAAACAAACTAAACATATGTACTTCAGTGGGAATATGAATGCAAAAAATCAAACCAACAAATAAATATATGTATTTTTTTTAATATTGAAAAAATTTACAATATAGATATTTTCTATGGATATTTAGTTTAAAAGCTTGTGCTAAAAATTTTGCGATGACAATAAACCAGATTAATTTTTCTTAAATTCAATTAAAATTCCAATCAAGATTGATAACGTTTTGATAATATTAAACTTCTTTTAAAAAAATTTATTTGTAAAAAAAATTCTTCCCTCCGGCTTTCCCCTCAGAGGACATGATTCAAAATTTTAATTCAATCGGCCACATAATTTTCAAGCTAGAGCTTTCAAGAGCGAATTTGATGGTTTAGCTCGAACTGGATAGGCTCAAACTATTTTTTGTAGGAAACCTTTAAAATTCGATAACCATGGCCTTAACTGTTTTAGTCCGGTATTACACTTGGTTTATTTAAGCCGGCAACTTTTGGGCTTAATAAGCCAATGTGCTTACATTTGTGGCTTAAATAAGCCAATCCTGTTTGCATATGCTACACAAGTTTACATGTGTGTGTGTGGACTCAAACCATTGAAATTGCTGCTGCTCATATACTTCCCAAGATCTTTACCTGCTGACGGTCAGAACGAAAATGATTTCTGCCTAGTACTTTTCCCAAACCGGTTTTCACGCTTTACATGTATGCAGATTGTCGATAAGCCATGATTTCGAGTAGCAACTTTTCCCTCCTCAGTCGTTTCTCCCGAAAATCGGCTTAAGTAAGCCCGAAAGTTGCCGTGTGTAATACCGCGCTTAAGGGCTGTCGAAAAAACACACTCCACATTTAGGGGTAGGCGACAGTGGAAGGAGAACCGGTGGTGGTATGACGTTGGTATTACATTAGAAGCAAAAAAAAAAAAAACCGTGACAGCCATTTTACTTAAAATATGAAAAAATATTAACTTTTGCCTAAAGTATATTTTAGCTTTTCTCTAACAATTTGGTTTTTCTTACAGGTGAAAGTATAATATGCTATGAATGCCGATCAGATGTGAATGAATTTTGCTATCATAATCCTAAAGCAGTTGGAACTTGTAACCGAAATTCAGGATGTGAAGACAATGATGCATCTTACCATGAACTTACATCAAAGAGTTGCTTTAAACTTGTCTATCATTGTAAGATTTGACTTTTCGTTGAAAAAGCTATTTTATTTTTGATTGATTTCCAGTCAATGATGCTAGTAATATTACTATCCGAGGTTGTAGATTTGTATCACATCCATGCGATAAAGACATTAAGAATATAACAGGACAAACTGCTTACAATTGCTGGCAATGCATCCGAGATTTCTGCAATGCTGGAAATTCACTAAAATTATCAAACTTGATTGGAGTTTTAACCATTTTTACTGGAGTTTTGTACTTAAAATAAAATTGATATACACAGGTTAAGATAGTTTTATTTTTCTCACTGTGCGAAAAGATCTACAAAACATTGAAGTCCAAGCTAAAAAAAAATATTTGGCTGCATTCATATTTCTAAAAAAAATAGATTTTAGATTTTCAGAATTATAAATTAATTAAATTTACAAAGAAATCAATCTATTATGCTGACAATGTATGAATTCAGATAAGCAACACCAGTGAATTATCAGTTTCAGTTCAAGAATGTCTTATTATTTGAACCTTGACATTGAAATAAATAATTGCTGCGAAATCTTGAGGTATTTAGTATAATCAGTATGATGAGTAATTTATATTACAAATCTTCATTACACTCATATAAAAAATCTAAATTTGCTTTGAATCCCTGAGTAGCAAAACCACAAACGAAATTCAAAACTTGTTATAATCTAACATACTTACTGGACACATTCAAAAATACACTTAAATTTACTTATGTGTATTTGGTTAAGAATTTTAGCATTTATGTTCCAAACATAATAAAATTTTTGGCAGCGAAATAGTCAATCGGTTACTTTAAGACATGAACATAGAAAACGAAAAAAGCTCCAGCTCAATGTGTGATTTTTATACACTTGTGGTCTCATAATGCCTTCAGTGTAAATATAGACAGAGGAAGAAAGTTTTCTATTCGCAACCAATATTAAAACATCAAATTCAGAAGTTTTTCTACATATTTGCATTAATATAAACATCTTAAAAGTTCTATAAAAATCATATCGCAATCAAATACTTTTACTTGATGTGTAAATAAACAAACCAAAAAAATATAACAGCATAGAAAATGATTTTGAAATTATCATTTATTTTGATACAACTACTTTGCTATAGTCATTTTGGTAAGTTCAAACTATTAGTAAGAAGATTGAGTAAATTCTTTAGAAGATGTTGTCATGGAATTGTATTGGGATTTTTTTTTTTACTTTTAGGGGAGAGTATTTTATGCTACAAATGTCGGTCTGATGAGAAATCGGGTTGCGGAACAAATCCAGTCAGATCTGAGGACTTATTCCCAGTTAATTGTGATTCTAATAAGTTTAGACTATTTGGCCAACCCGAAAATTGCTTCAAATTGATCTATAAATGTAAGTTAAAATTTGAAATTAATAGTTCGTAATATTATTGTAGTTGAAGAAGTAAAAATTCGAATTTTCCAACGATTGGCATTAAATACTCATTATCATAAAGTTTCAAATCCATATAAAGCGTCGAAAGGGGGCAAAGGGGGCAAAGGGGGCAAAGGGAGCTCTTCTTCCTCCTCCCTGGAATTGGCAAAAAAAATTTAAAAACGGTTAGGGCAATTTATTTGTGTATTTTAACTAGGCATCTAAAAATGGTCGCCTGCGGCGTGATTTTTTTTAATAATTACTGTGTACATGCACTTTTTATACCTGTATGATGAAACCAAAGGCCTTACCGTTTGTAACGCCAAGATCCTGTCATCACACACAAAAATGAATTACACCAGTGTGTTTAGAATGATAAAAAAAATTGAGTTTTGCATGTCCGTCCGTCTGTCCATCTGTCCGTCCGTACGTCTGTCCGTCTGTCTGTCCGTCCGTCTGTCCGTCTGTCTATCCGTCCGTCTGTCCATCTGTCCGTCTGTCCGTCTGTCCGTCTGTCCGTCTGTCCGTCCGTCCGTCCGTCGGTCTGTCCGTCTGTCCGTCCTTCCGTCCGTCTATCTGTGACACGGATTGCGGGCGCACGGATTGAGCTAGAGACTTGAAATTTTATGCAGATTCGTTTTTCGTAAAATACAAGGCAAAAATGTTCCATTAGGGGGGTACCCCCTATACGAATGAAAACGTTTTTTGCGAATATCTCAAAAACTGTGCATCTTATCAAAAAAGTGCAGGAACAAAAGTTATTTAGGATATGATTCTACATAAAACTCCCATACATCAAAATCCGATTGGAATAAATTTAAAAAAATCTTCTTGGAAAGTTTGACTTCAAAGTGAAATTTTGATACAACTGTTCGCCGTTCACTTAAATCACCATACGTGTTTTCAATAATTACCAGATTGGCAATTATAGATTTTGTTATGTTTAAATTAAAAATTTCCCTGCGGCGCAATTTTTGTGGCATGCCGAAGTACGAAGATATCCAGATAGTCAGAAACTTTAACATAGGAGTGCTTTGCTCTGGTCCTATTTTTAAAATACCAATAGAAAACCAACGCCAATACTTGAAATTATTGAAATTATTCGACGTCAAATGTTTATTAGCTTGGATTTTTTTAGCGCTGTATTTTTTTTTTGTATTCTTTGGGAAAATGATAAATAGTTTTGTCAGCAAAGGGTTGAGATGCAAATCAATTGAAAGGAAGTTTTTCACTAAAAGATATACAAATATAATTCAGGTCACTTCCACTGGGTAAAGTTTTTGAATCCGCGATTCGTTTTTAAAAACGTTTACAAAGAATTTTATTACGTTTTTTATGGTTTAAGCAAACCTCATATAGAATTATTCTTCAAAACACTATAGACACTACCATGGCAAGATTAGATTAACTTTGGGGCTTTATAATACAACAATGAAGTCTATTAATATGCAAAGCAGAGTTAACAAATATTTGGCACTTTATGAGGTCAAGAACTTGAGGTCAAATTTATGATCATATCAATATACATATAAATAAAGTAATGCCAAAAATATACCAATTTACCATAACATCACGAACTGGATATGCTTTCAACATACTCGAAGTAAACATTTCTCCACTGGAAGTATGAAATTTTTCTCTAGTCGTTTTCGCGCGCAAAAAGCTTCTGCACGTAATGAAAATCATCTAGAAAATTGTGACCAAAATAAAACTTTATTCGAGGGAAAGAAAAAGTCTCATCCGAATCGCATTTTCCATTGACTTGGGATTCTTTTCCAAAATGATGTCATTCACGAAAATAAGAAATCCCTCGAGAAAAATCAATATCTTAACTCCAAACTGGTACTCATAAGCACGAAATTTTACTATCAGTCTGTGTTTTACTATCAGACTGTATAGCAATTTGCGAACAAAATTAATAAAATTTTCAAATATGTTAAACAGTTTTTCATTTTTTATATAAATAATGTAGAAAATTTTCACATCAGAAGATGTTGGAAAGTATTTTAGGTGCAAAAGATTAGTTTTTATTTACACATTCGTGCCTGCATTTGGTGTCTAGTCTATTGTTTTAGAGTCATTAGAATTAAAATATTTCGTTATTTGGGTACCACGGTAGAGTAATTTTGTTTCGTGATATGAAGACATTAAAATCTATTTTCATTTTTTTGTCCATTAGTCGATTAGGTGAATTGCATTTCTCATTAGGTTAATTTGAATATTACTAAATGGTGTTAATTTTTGAATATGCAGGAGAATGTATTTTGTGTTATAAATGCCGTTCGGATGAGAAGTCGGGCTGTGCTTCTAATCCTCCAGAGACCAGTGACTTATTTCCGGTTAATTGTGACTCAAATTCATTTAAAGTATTTGGCCAACCCGAAAATTGTTTTAAATTGATTTACATTTGTAAGTACACTAAAATTTGTATAATTTAAAAAAGAAACATGCACGGGACAATAATTAAAAGAACTTTAAAAAAAACTAGCATTAGATTGTTTCTTTATATTATTTTCTTTCTTAGGGGCTATCCATAAAATACATCACACTTTTATGTTAGGGGGTTCTACGATAGTTTAACGGTGGTACTAAACTTCACTAAACTTACAAAAAAATCAGGAAAAAAAGTTCGTGAGGGGAGAGGGGAATCAGAAAAGCCTGAAATTAACGTGTCGCATTTTATTAAAAGCCTCTGTTTGTTTTTATTCACCAAAACAGATCCCTATGGCAGAACTTTCCATATAGTGAGCTCAATACAGTGAACAGCCACGATAATATTTTGTTCACAATATCGAGCAAACGCTTTATCTGATGATATATAATTCCTACAAATTTTACTTACTTCCGGTTTTGGGCTTTTTATTGCCACTGTTAATTAAAATAAAGTGAAAGCTTTCTTTGCGGACACTTCACATATATCTTGGACCTGTGAGTGTCCAATTATAGAAGCTTTCACTGTATGGCAATTTGCTAACAGAATTAATAAAATTTTCAAATATCTTAAAAAGTTTTTCATTTTTTATTACAGATCCGGATAACTCAAATATTACAGTAAGAGGATGTCGGGAAAACTTTCGCAGTTGTTCCAAGGATTTAGATGACATTGTTGGATATCGATCAAGTTCTTGTTATCAATGTACCAAAGATTTATGCAATGATGCAACAGCACTTCATTTACCACATTTTCTTTCTTTTATAGTATTATTAACATTTTATTCGTTAAGTTAAGAAGATATTGTATTTTTAAACTAAGTTTAATTTTTGACGAAAATAAATATCGGTAAAAACCAAATTCAAACTAATAAAAAGATAAACGAAAACGGAATTTTTCCACACTAAACGGTTTTACAGAGGTTTCACACTAAACGTATTTGGGAAAAATATCTGCGGTCGCGTGACTCACTTTTGTGAATTGACAGCATCTATCGATAAAACAGTTCGATTTTTTGACAGTAAAAAGTGGGTGCGGATTCGTAAACAAATTCTTCGTATTTTACGTTTTATAATTAATTTCCAAGTTTTTAACCATTAAGTGCCTTAAAATGAACATAATGCAAACGTATTTTGCCGCCCTAATGCTAATTTTACTAGTGAAATCAGGTAAAATAATTTTACAACGCATAACCACTTGTTGGGCTAAACAAAATGGCAATGCTTTGCTGAAACGATTTCATTTTTGAGACTTTCTATTTTCGCCTTTAACTCAGTCATTAATAAAGATTGTGTCCATATTTATTCATTTTAGGATTTGCGATTAAATGCTGGGAATGTCGCTCAGATTCTGATCCAAAATGCGCTGATCCTTTTGACAACAGCACTTTGGCAATTACTGATTGTAGGCAAGTTGGTATGTTGTCGCATTATTAGTGGTTTTTATTAGATATTAAACCAATTTCATGGTACTTTAGGTGGATTGGAACATCTGCCGGGGGCCCAAGCAACAATGTGCCGAAAAATCAGACAAAAAGGTAAACTATTTCTCATAGCTAGCAAGAATTTTTTCTTAAACCTCACTATTTGTTCCAGCTATGGGCGAGTGGAGGTATTTCAGGAGTTGCGCCTTCATGGGCGAGCCTGGAATTGATAAAGACGAGCGATTCTGTCTGATGAGGACTGGAACTTACAATATTTTCATGGAGTTCTGTACCTGCAACAGCAAGGATGGCTGCAACTCATCCGGGTCTATTCTTCCAGCTCGATTTTTAATATCCGGCGTACTTGTTTTGCTCACAGCTAAAATTTTAAATATCTTCTAGACTAAGTTTTCACTCGTAGCCATTTTGTAGGCAAAGTATAGACTATCCAAGTAATATCAGTTCCATTTGCCAACATCACTACAAAAGAGAAACGTTAATTACATTTCCTTCGAATACCATTTGGTTCCTTCTTATCTACATTCCTACTTCAATCAGCACTGTTCAAACTTGTATATTAACTGAAAATACTTAGTTTTCTCTGTATTTTGCCTTAGTTAGAAATTTAGAAACTCTTTTTAAAAACTACATATCGAATAGATATGTGATATCTCAATAATGCACTTAAATTGTAATTAAAACCGTCCATTGTATTTGATTTTGACAAAATATGCTCAAATATTTTAAGATTATACATAGTTTTTTACTTTCAATGTCTAATATGTACAATTTTTTAATAAATCTGAAATAAAAGTACTTATGCCATTTTGTATATGAAATATGATTAATTTTTGGGCAGTTTTTTGCGACAAGTCAGAGGCCTTATTACCGAACACGATACGATTGATTCGAATCGTAACTCCTATGTTGTTGTTAGTATAAAACACTAACAACAACATTGAATTTACGATACGAACCAATCGTATCGTGTTCGGTAATAAGGCCTCAGCTTTTTCCACTTTTTTTTGGGTCATTTTTCGTACGAAAGGGATTTTTTTTTCTATTAACAGATTTTTTTTTCACACATGCTTTCTCCTGGAAAGAGACTCAAGTATCTTGTATAGAGAATTTTTTTGCTTTTTACCATTTCTTTTCCAAGATTTTTTTTAGAAACGAAAGTTTTCTTTGCCGAAAATACCCTTCCAGACGCGTTAAATTTGCTTTTAATATTTAAAGCCGCGAATAAATTTTACTTTTCTTCCACAAGCATAGAATAAAATCTGGCAATACCGTCGAGCTTTCCGAAAAAGCTCTCGAACTTGCCGGTAATGCAGTTCTGTCATAGTGACGTTTGACTGAAATTTTGAAAACAAATAACAAAAGTGCCTTAAATCCTTTTTAATTGAAAATCAATCAAAATATGACCAAAGTTTTAATACTTGGCCTTTGCGGCGTCCTGTTTATAATCATACCAAGTAAGTAATTGATATCCAATGCGAATTTCCCTGCTCTGGATGACTTATAATAAATGGGTGTGGTTGTTAGTACTGTGTTCCTAAATATTTCAATTAACCCCTTTGCTTGCTCAATAAAATTAATTTGTAAATATAATTTCAGCTCTGGCCGTCCGATGCTATCAATGTTCATCGCAAATGGACCCCAAAGGTCAAGATATTTGTGGCGCTTATAAAGCATTCAACAGAAGTCAACATATCGCCATTGAATGTAACAGCGACGAGTCTCATATGCCCGGGTCGTTCTGTATGAAGGCTGTCCAGCAGAGTCCTATAGGATTTATCTGTAAAAATTCCCTTTATGTCAAAGTTACCTCTATGATAGTTAAAATGTATTTTTTTAGGGGATGGACGATGGCGACAAGTAATTCGCCGATGTGCTTCCGTTGCCGACACGGGAGTCACAGGAATTTGCAATTGGGGAGTCTATGAGAACGGCGTGTACTGGGAAGAGTGCTACTGTGCCGAGGATGCATGCAATGGTGTTTCGAACACAAAAATAACGGCCACAATTCTAATAGTTCTAACGATCTTAATTCGATTGAGTTAAAATGTTTCGTCAAGGAAATACACTCAATTCTGTTTCTGCACGGTCGACGAAAATTTTCTGAAAACAGCATGTAAAAAGAGTACTCCTCACAAAAAAACATTCATTAAATGTATTTCAATTATATGAGAAGCATACCATACTGATCGAACAATTTTTAATTGCTAAAGTCAATAAATCGGATCTTTTTATCGAATAAATAATCGCTTAATTTTAAAATTACATAAAAAAACCGTGCAGGAGCCGAATTTATTGTATGTAGTTCTAAAACCGTCTTAAAAATTATATTTTCAATTAAGTTAACATTAGTACAAAAGAAAAACGAAATCTCGACGTCAATCATTCCGTCCATTGTGTAATTTTTTCTAATTGTTTTTACTATCGATTAAATTGACTCGTTTTATAAGAAAATCGTTTTATTCTTCAACACATTTTGAAACATTATTTTAAAACTCACAATTGCTAAGTCCAAATTCTTGCCATCCGAGTTCTGGCTTGTACGAAACAGCTAAATACACTAACGTTCCAAAACCTTGGATATTTTTCGTAGCAACGTAAGTCCGTTTATCTGGCGACCAATACACGGAAGAATCTCCCTTGTTTAAATTTTTGATTTTCGGTTTAAACTAAAATCTTTGCTATATAAACATATGTTTGCAAAAAAGATTTAAGAAAACGTACCCATTTCTCATATTGCGGTGGTTGAGTTTCAGCGTCCGTTTGCAACTTTTTTAAAAGGTATTTGAAAAATTCGTTTCGATTCATTTTTACTTCAATACTAGGCGTTTTTAATCCAAAACACAATCGGATGTACTTCACACAAATTTTCTTATCTGCAATTATAATTTTTAAATTTTCCATAAATACATAGATGTAATATCTTATTGCAGTGGCGTAACGACAAATTTTGAGAGAATTCTGTAGGAGTATATTAGATGTACATCTTAATTCTGATAGACTTGTCATTTGAAACAACTTTCGTTCGAATTGTAAATTGCGACTCCGGGGTTTTCTGCCGCAATTAACATAAACTCTTTTTAATACGAGTTTTCTTAATTGAAAAGTTGTGTATTTGTAATGTTATTGTCCAAAAATCAATTAATAAAGTAAGAAAAAGAAAGCGGAATTCTGCGTGACGTTTATTGTGTCGCAAGTCGATTAGCATAAGAGTCTAACCCAACTAACAATTTTCGTCTCATAAGACTCTACTAGAGTCTTTTGAGAGTTTTCATACAGGGCTATTTCACCCTTGTAGGATGCTACAACTGTTTTTTGAGTGGCTCATGAGGCTTAAATGGCGCACTTATGAGAACTTTTTTTATCTGATAACAAGACATCAGTTCTTTTTGTAAGAGTCACGAGAGGTTCACAAGAATACTATTTGAATTCTAATGAGAGTTTATTGATATTCTCATAAAACTTTCATAACAAGTACGTTATGCTTTGCTAAAAAGAGAAGAGTATATAAAAATATCTAGCCGGTTTTATTTTTGAAGAGTTAAAGTAATTTTTTAAAGAGTAAAAGTTATTTTTGAAGTGTTTATTTATTTTCGGATCCGAGTCATGTCTACGTTTGCGTATGATAATATTGTATTAGAATTTCATATGACATAGATTTTAAATTCTATTTTTTCGGATATATAGACAAAAATTATATGGGGAATGCAATTTTCCTGATAATATAACATATTGTACTTCGAAAAAATGCGAAACCCCTCGAAAAAATCGAAAAAGTTAGATATATTATAAATCGGAAATATAATATGGAAAAATTAAATTTTTAATATAATTGATCAAACTGTTTCAATTGTTTTAATGCGTTTTTGTTTTTAACGAAAATAGCTTTTTGCAGTGTTTTTAGGTGCTAATTTACATATAATAAGAGTTTTTGGAATTTCAAAGTTTTACTGTTAAAAAAGATCAAGGAAAAATATGGCGCCTGTTGACGAAGATTTATTTTAAGAATAAAATTCTACTAATAAGAACATAAGCTCGCGTTATGCGAGTTCAACTCTTTTATGTCTCATATGAGCATTTTAACAAGTATTTTTATACTTAAACTTTTACAAGCGCGTTTTTATGAGAATCATACGAATTAACTGCTCATAACGTTTTTATTTAAGATTTAAACTCTTTAAGTGTTAAAACTTTATAAAAAATATACAATGAGAACATAAGTTTTTAAAGGCTCGCTACAAGAGTTCAAAAATCGCCTTGCTATAAGCGTAAAAGATTCAGTAGCTCTAGTAGCGTCATACTCTTATAAAAAGAACGCTATCAGAAAAAATTAGAGTGTCATTACAAGAACTATATTATGAGTGTTTCCAGTGTGTTAAGAATATTTAATGAGAAGATTTCAAAATTCGTAAGAGTTTTGGTCTGGAGAGTTTGTTAGTTGGGATTTCTAAGAGAATTAGAAGGGAGAGGGACAATGATTGACATGTTATGTATACAAATGAGTACATTATCTAAAAGAGACTTCTAAAAAGATATTTAAATTTTTTAAATTTTGAAATATATTGTGTTGCTACATATTATTATTGAAAAAAGCAAAAAAAAATGTTCAATAATAATATATATTTTCAATAATAATATATAATATATATCAATAATAATATATATTTTTATATATTATTATTGAAAAAAGCAACAACACATTTTTTTTGCTATTAGAAATAAATGCCGAGTGAAAGGGTTAAGTCGTTGGTTTATACCAACAAGCCAACAACGTTAGAGGAGCTCAGGAACAATATCGAACGCGAAATTGCCAACGTTCCGGCCGATATGTGTGGAAGAGTGGTGGAAAATTGGCTCCAAAGAATCAATCAGCAAACGTGCTCGCGGTGACCATATGAACGACATCGAATTTCATACTTAAATGTAACATGTCCACTACACCTGGAATAAATTTCAGCTCGATACCTCAATTATTCTGTGTTTTATTTAATTACAAAATTGTTATGTCCTTATTGAAAGACCCGATATAACAGAAATTTTTAACGGCTCGTAAAATACTACACATCTGGCTACACTTTGCATGAAAGACTCAGTAAAAATGGAAAAACTATTAGTACTCAAAAAAATTGAATTATTAATGCAAAATTTGAGTCATATTTACCATTTGGATTTTTCAATCTTGGCAATAAACCCTTGATCACTTCCAAATATTGAGCGAATTCTTCATCTAGAATTTCAAGAAGTTCAATCTTTTGAACTCGCGGATTAGCCTTAGCCATTTGATTTTTATACGTTCACAGCAATTAGCAATAATTTAATATTCACAATAAATTAAATTAGATAAATGACATAAAAACACATTTCAGGCAATGTTTACTGTTCCCTCTGATGTCTGGTAGTTAATGTGGTTTTAACTACAAAGTTGGGTTGGTTATCCCAAATTTACAACAATGCTCTATATTAAATTTTAATGTCTCAATATTAGGAAATATTTCGTCTCGCCTGAAAACACCAAAACATAAACCATAAAGATATGGGAAAGGTCGATGGTAAATTTCCCTTAAAAGTAATCACTTGACACCGCCTAACCGAAAGTTGATTCGACTCATTCTCACTCGGTTATCACTTTTAATAAATTAAGTTCACTTTGGTCCTTAATTTTGTATCCGATATACGAGTTTATACTCGTATGGCTTTGGAAAGGTCGCAATGGGAATCCCTCTTAATTTATATCTTGGCATATTTTCTTGAATATTTTATCAAAATGTGTAAACATTGTGCGTCGGGTGTCAAGGATTAATTTTAGGTAACGTACGGTGGTAAAAACTCCCATAACATTTTAGTTCTGCTGGTTTATCGTTATCACATGCTTGTGTAGCTTCGTGTACGACATGATGGCATATAATTTACAAAAATAAATTAAGGAAGATAATTTAAAATAAATTAATAATTAAACAAAAATGCATATGGAGTATATCTCGAGAGGGCACAACTAATTGGAAATAAAAAATCTTCGGGAAAAAATGTAATTAGCTTTTGGCAAACAAGTTTTATATTTAAAGGGATCATTCTAATTAAGTATTTATAAAATTTCTTTGAAATACCACAGCCCCCGTTATAAACGACTCCATTAGAAAGATAAGCATAAAGTTGTCGAAACTTTTGAAGCAATTAATTTTAAGGCTTGGCGAAATTTGGGAGGTGAAGTATTTTTCGATTTTATGAAAATTAACGCGAATATTGTTTAGGAAACATTTGTTAATTAAATATTAAACAAGGTGAATCGTAGAAAATGTTTTGAAATTGATTTTATCGTACATTTACGACGTACAACACAATTGTGTTATTTACTCTTTCACAGTAGTGTATAAATTATGGATCTCCCGCGAAATTTCTTTGGGGGATCCTCAAAAATTTAAACCCAATGCTGCAACCGCAAAAAAAATCAAAGGTATTGAACATTTGTATTTTTTTAGAGAAAACAAATCATGACTTGGACGAAAATTATAAAGTCATATCCCGACAAAAGCAAATAAAAAATTTGCGCCACAGGCGAAATTTTTCTAAACAGAATTCGACGCAATGATTTAAATTAAGGGTTACACAATTCCGAGCAGAAATTAATTTATTTTTCAAACTTTTTCATGTATCATAAATCGTGAGAAAATCAATAAAAAGAACTACACAGCGAGAATATTTTTTTGAGATATTTACGCCGTAGGTGAAAGATGCGACGCAGGCGACGCAGGCGAATAAAATATAATTTACAGTAACCCCAAACCAAGGTCGAGTATATTTTAAATATTTATGGCGTATTCGAATGGGCTGTTCTTAATGATCGAAAATGACTCAATCTAGATCGAAGAGTAGTTAAATAAAGATAAGAAACCTAGAACAAATTTTGGGGTAACCCAAAAAAATTCGACAGCGGAAATGAAATCTTTACTATGCCTGGCAAAAAGATTATTTTCTCTGATGTTTTGACGCTCAACTGTATAAAAATCAATAAAAATATTTGAAGATTGATAACTCTACTATATTTTCCATACATATTAAAAGTTCTATGAAAAATTCTGTTGTTTCCTGTCTTTAGTTTACTAATCTTTGATATAGATTTTAAATCGAATAGAACATTTTGACAATTTTTTTCTAACAAAATTATATTCAATAAAGTAAGCACTCATCGACTCTAGAGTAGAGCATGCTCTAAATCTCTGATTTGAATTCGCCATTATCGATCCTTTTTTAGAGTTAAGAAATTATGATTTATAATTCGGGAAAACAGAGTAGTTTCTGGGTAGCCGTGACAATATACAGAAATTCAGAAAACTAATTAGTGGCGTTTAGTCACTCTATTTTTAGAATACATGTTTTTAAAGGTCCCAGAGAGTAGATTGATACTGAAATGCAAAAGTTTTCCCGTGAAAAGTCCGCAAAAATGCTATGCACTGTCTATGCATTGTCTATGCACTGTCTATGCACTGTCTAATCACTGTCTATGCGCTGTCAAGATAGGCTCATTTTTACACTAAAACAGAATCCGAAACCAACACTTTTCACGGGAAAACTTTTTAATTTCAGTTTTCATAGAATGCGAATCTACCCCCAAGCCTTACGACGTCTTGCTTAAGCCACCGTTCGCACAAATTTAAAACTAAAGTTTAGCATCAGTTTAGGCAAAAATGGAGTTTAGTCTATTAATAAACAATTTGTTTAATTGAACTGCAGATAAAATTTGTTTATTAATAGGCTGATGTTTAAGTGCCGTTTGCACCAACAAAACTTAGCAACTTATGTATGTACAACTTAAAAAATTTAAGTCGAAGAATTTCTACGGTTTAAGTAGGCTAACCACAACTTAATTTTTTAAGAATAATACGCGCAAACGGGCCTAAGTTGCGTATTTAATTTTAACATATTGGTCAACAAAACTTCAGTTTATCTTTATGACTATTAAGCCTAAACCACAATGCGTGCGTGCGTGCGGCATTATTTTGTTCTGGCATCTAGTAGTTGTCACCGCGTCTAAAAGTAGAGACTGAGCCTACTCTACGCGGCACGGACGCGGCAACGCGTCTGAGTAACGCGCTGTTATACATTTACTCATATAAATGCGTAGTTTTTACTTTCACCGTGTGGGTGCCGCACGCACGCACGCGCAATTGTGGTTTAGGCTTTATACTTGTATGTATGGAAATGAAACTAACATTTGTATGTTACAGGATTAATATGTTGTCTTTTATTTTGTGCGAAATCTTATAAATACTGGAATCAAATATTAATAACAATCATGATAATATTTTTTCCCATATCTTTTATTATACAAACAAATTTTTAATTTTGATTTCTTTAAAATGTTAATTGGTTTTTTATTTTGATTATTTTTGTATTTTGTTCCTTTTATGATTTCACTTATTTTAAATGTATGTTTTTAATAAATATATTCTTTTAAGTTTTGACCAAATAAAACATTTACAAAAAATCTCATGAGGCATTTTTTTAACAGTTCAACAATTTTAACAATTTTCCGTCTTTTTTTTTGCTTCCGTTTATATATTTTACAATAAAACTCTTTCAATAACCTGATGAGATTACTAAGTTAATTTAGAAATTATTACACATTTACCATTTAATTTACATATAATTATGTAGATAGGTATTTATATTATTAAGTTATTGTTTCGATTAATATTGTTTAATATTTTCCACGTTTACAATTTATATAATATTAATTAACTTTCTTTTATTTAATATTTCTTTTAATTTTGGTTTTTAGTGGAAGTAATGTTGTTTAACATCACAAATATCAAATATAATTTTATGTTTTTTCCCCATCTTAAGATCTAATAGTACTACACAAAAGTTTCTGTTTTTTTTTAATTTCCATAATCTATACAATAACTCTATAATTTATAAGGTAAATTACTCAGACTATGCTTTTATATTGTTCACATGCTTTTTCTATATTTTTCATACAAAAAGCTAATTTTTTTGTGACAATTCTGCTGGTTTTTCTTGTTACACAAATATAATTGCATGTAATTTTTATTTTCTCTATTTTTTGGCTTTTTTTTAAGTTTTATATTTTTTTATTGTCTAGAATACGCATAGAAATTTTTTTTGTTGTGTTTTTGGATTTCGTATTTGTTTTGAATTTTTATCTGACACTAAAATTTAAATCCAGAAATTTTCGAAGAAAAAATATTAGTTCCTTTCTTATTCTCTTATAATATTTGCATTTTATTGGTCTTTCTTTTCACTTTTTTTTATCAAAACGAATTGTTTTGTTTTTAATAAAAAATGTATCCTTTCTATTTGATCTTTTCCGCAACTTTTAAGCAAAAAATAATCAACTGTCATAATAGTACCTATACATTTTATAAACATTTCAGAGATGGAAAACGTTATCGTCACGTAACGATATAACGAAATGAATTTCCGGATTTTTCTTCAAAAATATGTTATAACGTTATAGAAATTTAAATCCGTTACAATAACGGAAAACGTAACGAAAACCGAAAATTTTTTTTTTCATTATTTCTTAATTTTTGCCTTGGGGTCTATTATGGAATACGAGCGTAATCGTAACGATTGGGATTTGCCTGTTGTTGTTAGTGTTTTCTACTAACAACAACAGGCAAATGCCAATCGTTACGATTACGATCGTATTCCATAATAGGCCACCTTATTTTATTTTGTGAAATTCTCCACAAAAATTCATCAAGGATAACCCCATACAGAGCTGCATAATAATTAAAATATTGGGCTAATATTTTTAATCATATTTGGACTCTAAAACGTACTTTATTTTGGCCAGATCACTAATTCTGGAATTCTGGAGACATGGAAAAGAAAATATTTTATGCAAAAGCATAGTGATAGTGAATCTGGCTACAAAGTACGATTCTGAATTAATGACGTGAAAATATCCTAAAATTCAATATTCAGCAATACAAAACATGTCGTTTTTGTTGTGCAGTTTTTTTTAAATGAACAAAACTCGTACCATTATTTTTTTTTCTTTTAAATTGTATTTTGATTTTTTTGTTTTGTTTTTATTTGTATGTTTTACTAATTTTTGTTCGGTTTTATTATTGTTATTTTTATGGCATTTATTTTTATTACTGAATTAAACTGAATTATTTTGTGATAAATAAACTATGATTAAGGTGCATTTTTTTTAAATTTTCAGTTTCAATACAATGTTTAACGAAATAAAAACGTTATAACATAGCGAAATGAAATTTTATATTGTTAAAAAACGAAAAAACGTATCGAAATAAAATTTGAATTTCGTTACATAACGTAACGCATAACGTTACGAGTTTGTGTTTCTCTTGCCATCCCTGAAATATTTGAAAAATATTAAATAAAAAAAAATAAAGTTCTTTTGAAATCTAATAAACATTCAGCCCTATTCCCGTAAACGGCGGGACGTGTACGCCGCGGGATTTGGCGTTTCCCGCAGAAAATTTGCATTCTGCTAAACGCAATTGTCCCGGCGTGTGCCGTGGTGCTGAAAACGTTTTACTTTCGGTATTACACTAAACGCACCCTCGAATGTTTTGAGTTTTCCATACATTTATTTCCCGCGCGTAAATCGTTGCGGGACCAATCAATTAAATAGAAAGTTTGAAAAAAAAATGTGAATTTTATTTATACATTCAATGAATTTTAACTAAATATAAGTTTTGAAGGTCAGGAAAAACTAACTAGACGCAGTACAATCATTTAATTGAACAAATAAAACTTCATGCGTATCAAATTAGCAAAACTGTCAAAATAGTCAGCGCGGGGCTCAATAAAACTGCGTTTCTACGTCTACTAGAATAAGAAAATTTCATTCGATCGAGATAAAACTTGCGTGGCGTATACACGTCCCGCCGGTTACGGGAATAGGGGTGATTATTAATTTTTTTACTGATATTTTTTATATAGTGTCATGACTTTTTTCTATAATTGTTAAAAATAGTTATTGTAAAAAATGTTTTGTGCATTCCATTAGCTCAGTTTCACACACGATGAGACAAATTTCACACACTACTAGGTTCTTTAATATTTTTCCAAATCGAAACAGTAAAGACTTACAAATCCTAAGACCCGTTTACACTTGCGACTTTTTCTTGAATTTCTCCGTGAATTTTATTCAGAATTTGTTCCACGAATTTTATTCGTAACAATTTTATTCGCAGAATAATCACACTTAGAAAAAGTTGTCAAAATTTGAATTTATTCCTGTGATTTTGTATGAAAAAATTCCAGTACTGGAAAAACAAATTTCAGAATTTTGTGTCGTAATGTAGTGTCGCAGAATAAAATTGGCGGAATAAAGTGTAAACAGCGCCTAAAGGTGCCGCTCCACATGAGAGTAAATGCCGGCGAGAACCTCTCGATAGCAGCTACTCGCAAATGGACACGTCTCTGAGAGTCGCTCGCAGAAACTCGCGAGCTAGTTTCTGCGAACTATCAAAAGTGATTCTACTCTCTAGTCGACACGCACCCACTGAACTCTCGGGGAGTTGCTCGCCAGATACGAACGGCGTTTGAATTTCGCTAGTAGCTCTCGCGAACTCGTCAAAGCAAGATGTCAAAAAAATCAAGATATTGGTCTTGAAAAGAGAAAAATCGTCGAAATTAACTCTCAAATGGACAACCTCCTGCGAGTAACTCTCGAGAGTTTTTGAGAGTTACTCGCGTATTTACTCTCATGTGGAGCGACACCTTAAGAAACAAAAATTCAAATCCTAGGTTTCTATTTGGCAAAAAATTAAGCTCTATGAACCATAACCCGTGTAATTGTTAACTACTTCCCCTAATTATTACAAAATTTTTGTTTTAACGCAACAGCGGACATTAAGCCATCTATACGCTTGAGTTACAATGGATTGGCAGCAATCGCGACAGCATGTATTTATTGGCAGTTAATACAAAAGTATGAAAATAATGTTTATTTTTCGTTTTGAATTTTTGAGCACATAAACGGTTATAAAAACAGTTGAGTGTTAAACAATTTTCAAAAGAAATTAATTTTTTTCAGATATTTTAAAATTATTTACAAATTTTATTTACATGCTAATTATATAAGAAAATATTTGTATAAATATTTTTGCTAAAACACATTTTTCTCGTTTTGATAAAATTATTTTAATGACAAAAATATTTGTTTATTATAATTTTTTTATTCAAATATAATAGGTACTTAAAATTGATATAGTTGTGAATGAATATACATAATTTAATTGTGCACATTATAAAAAATCTCTTATTTTTGTTTTCAAAATACCAACCAACTTTAATAATTTCCCATTATTCCTTGATGTGGTGAAAATGGCAATTATCAATTTTGATTATGTTTGGAAGCAGTACACCGAAGTGATAAAGAATTGCTCAATAGGGGGCCTCTCCATCGAACAGAAAGGCCATTATTTTTAGTTTTCGGTCATTATTTATGGATTTTTTGTTAATATAATTCTTGTAACAAAGAAAAATGCATGTTCTGTAACTTTGTTTATTTTTTTTAACTGAACACAAAACAGTAAACACATCAAATTACATTGAAAATTCTTAAATCTTTAAGGAACAGCAACAGTCAATCATATCTATCAAAATGTGTCATTTATTTCAATAATTCGAATCAGAGTTTCCTTAACACTAAACATACCAGCACTTAATACATACCTATTTCTACCATGGACGGTCAAATGACCGGCTGTGCTAGATAACGGTATATGACAAGTATTACTCAAAGTAAACAAAATATAAATAAAAAATAATAATAGAATATTACATAAGTGTATATATAATAAATAGAAAAAGTCATAAAGTCAAGTGCGCAAAAACTATAAGATTATATGCGCTTTTTAAATGCAAAAGTCCATAAGTGGTCAAAATACCGCTTATGGTATGTTTAGTGTTAAAAGAAGATCAATTTTATTTTATGTATTTTTGTTTTAAAAAATATATTAATATCATTCTAATTTGATACTAAATTTTTCATTTTCATAACGATATTGAGTTAAAGTTTGACTTTTCACGGAAAAAACATATAGGAACCACTCCACCAAAATCGCATGCTCCAGTCCACCATAGATGGGAAAAAACGGCATAGTGGCCAAATATGGGAATCATTCCCATAAAAAAGGTGTAACAGCTCCCACATTTTTTAGGACACATTCCAACAAAAAAGTGGTCGTATTCTTTTTTTTGGTGTAACCATTCCCAAAATTATGGCAAAGACTCCAACGTGTTACATGGAGAGATTACTATATATGTGAGACTGGTTACGACAAAAATATGGCGACATTCCCTTTTGTTAAGGACTCAATCCCATAAAACGTTGTAATGTCTCCATTGATTATTGGATTCTCTCCTATATATATTCGCAACATTATAATTTGAAATAGGATACGTTCCTATAATTATAGCACCAAGTCCTATCTGTATAGGACTGGAGACTTTTTTTTATTGGATCCTGTCCAATCTAAAGAGGACAAACAAAAATTCGAGTTATCGAATATTCGAGATAGGGAAGTCCGGGACTTGAAAATATTCGAGATATCAAATAGCTCGAGTAAACAAAAATTCCCTGTAATTAAAAAAAATTTCCGACACAAGTGTCAGAGTGTGGCACTAGGCAGGTCCAAGCTATATACATATACTCCGAGTTCGCAAACCACGTGTGAATTATAATCGAAGAAAAAATTCGACTTGAATTATCATATTCGCTGAATCCCATTTGCATAGGAATGAGTCCACCAAAACTTAGGATTCATTCCATTTTTTTTTGTAGGACTGAGCCCTACATAATATTGGAGTCATTTCTAAAAACAGTGGGAATGATTCCATTCCATAATATAGTAATGAATCCACCCCAGATTAACAACGTCTCCAATGCAAACTAGGGACGAGTGCTACTTGTGTTGGAATGTGTCCATTCTTCTCTCAGCCCTATTTACATAGTAATGATTCCACGAAAAGTAGGACTAGTTCCAATATTTATTGGAGCCTTTCCTACAAAATGGTGCAATGACTCCTATAATCGCTTTCCACCATTTTATAGGAACGATTACTATGTGGATTTTTTTCCGTGTTGTTTTTGAATTTTAAAAGAAATTAATTAAAAATGTTGAATACGGAGATGCTAAGGGCTTAACACTTGTACATTTTCCAAAGACTTCAAATATATCTCATGATTTTTTAATCTTCACTTCTTTCTTGGTGGTGGATGTCATCGAAGATTTACATAAATAAATTTGCATTTACAGCGGAAGCACTTGTATGCAAATTTTTTACTGGAAATGATCAACGAAGAAAAAAAAACATATTCAATGATATTCCAGTCAGTTTGTGTGAATAGCTTGTTTCAAGGTTAAAATGAAAAACGATTTAAGGGTTGGAGGAGAATCTAGCCATGGCCAAATAGATTTACTCATAGTCTTGAGGAAAAAAGAAAATCGCAGCTCGACAACCCATTACGAAAGAGGGAGGAAGTAATTCCATCCCTGCAGGATTATTAGATATTTGTGCTAGTCGGGGTTAATGGAAGTTACGACAATTTACCCCAAACCATAGCGACGAAACATCACCAAACGCAAAATAATTCGACACCCCGTTTGGAAATGTGTACCATGAAGGGCACAAGTCTTCTATGTTCGTTCGTGCAAAGTTCAACCAGATCTAACCGTGGAAAAAATACATTTTCATTTTTTTTTTCTGTTAAACAATTTTTTTTTTGTCAGTTATTTTATTATGGTACCCATAGGGATGATTATGTCAATCTGCGCCCTGTGAGCTGGTACTGAAATCTGATTAAATGATACTTTGATTTTGAGGTCCTTTTAATAAAAATGTCGCACAAGAAAATATTTCACCATCACGATGATGTATCACGAAATTTGCCTCATTTTAAGGATTTTTTTTTATCCGTTAAGAATGTTATCAAGAAATTTGGTTCTAAGCTTTAATTTAATTTTATAAAGCTTTAAAAATAAAACATGGCTTTGAAACCTGAAAGATAACGCGACACTTATGACCTGGAAAAGTTTTCATTCTTTACAAAAAAAAATCAAGGAGATTAACATAAAATTTTTTAAAGCGAATTTAAAACAAAATTCATTCATTAAAGTGAATTTGTGCGCAAATCTGCAATTTATATTAATTCTTTGAATTGAAATACACATCTAGGTAATAATTACAGTTTTAATACGTTTTTGAGAACATTTTCAATTTCATTCAAAACTTTCGTATTATACTGTCTGTCTGTTATTGTAATAAATCTCCATTTATGGGGAAAACTTTCTCGAAATGTACAATTACACCAGAATTAATTTTGATATAATTGATTTTGTCAGTCTCATTTGCTGTGTGTTGCCTTCTGACCCAAGCCCCTTCCTCCCCCATCCCTCTTCTCCATCCCAAAAACTTCTCATTAAATTCCAAAATGTCAACTGTGCAACAGGAAGTTATGATTTCTTTTATAAATTCAAGAGAGACAGGAACAGGAAAAGTCTAAATAACAATCTGAGAAAATGTTTTTGTCTTTCTTTAGCAAAGTCATACTCATAAGGGTAACCTTTAGCAAGTTTGTTTGAAACTTTACTCGCCCCAAGGATAATAAAAATGGGAAATATATATTTATTTTATTTTTCTTTTGAAATACTGGAAATTCAGTGATTGTGTGTATGACAAACATTAACGTAAGCCACAAATTGTATACATTCGACATTTTATTTCGTCTGACTGTATAGATAGTAAACATGAAAGCAAAATATAATTTCAATTAATTTATTTGCCAAACTGATAAGGGAAAATCATTTACAGAAAAAAAAGGAAAAAAGAAACTTTATATTAAAAGCTTTCGCTTCGGATCTCTTTCCCTTGCCCTAAAATATCACATGACGAACAATTGTTTGGTTGCCTCTAGATCAAGTTTTAGAAACATTTCCAAGTATACTTTTTGCCACAAAAGGCAAAACGGCACAATTTACTCAACGTCTGAAGAAAGTGAAATTTAAGGGGGGCGCCAATAAGCTCATAACTGTTGTTGGGACATTTAGTAATTTCGTCAACAAGTAATCTTTTGTTAAATAATATACACTTGTATAACAATACAGCATGCATATACTTATGAAATATGTCCTGGATTCGTTTACATGTAAATGTTGAGACGTATATTTTCCTTTTTATTATAATGAAAAGTGCGTTGAACATCATTAAGGATTGAAGGAAAGGTTCATTGAAATGAAAAGTTTGAAAGGATTAAAAAAAATTTTAATCTCTGTGCTTTTAGGCCAGCGAATATTAATTATTGTTTATGCCTCATGTTTACACAGGACGAGCTCCAATGTTTTCCTTTTTTCTTTTCCCTTTCACATTTTTTGTTTCTTTGTTTCATATTTTGGAATTTGTTGATTAAATGAAATGAATATAAAATGGATGGCATAATGAAACTTTTCGGGGTTGAAATGTTACCATTTTTTTAATGAACAATCACCAAAAAAAATACTTTAAGGCTTTGTCGTATTAAAGATTTTTATCGGTCCCCAAAGGGTGTCCTATTCACCGAAAATTTCATGGCTGACATATTTTTGTTGAAAAAAAAACTCAGATTTAACTTAAGTTAAAAAAAAACTGCCAAGGGTTAAACATGATTTTCAATAAAAAAAAAGGTAAAAAAAGTAAGATTGATGGTCTAAAAAGTTGCTGCAACAGATAAGACGAGAATTTCAGGGTTTTTTACTATTTTCTAAAGAATTTCATGAAATATGCATTGAAACAATCGATCAAACATTTCACTAAAATTACTATGCGATGACATATTTATGATTTTTAAGTTTTGTAGAAAATTAACACTAAAAGGTTAGAATTTTTTTGCCTACTATGCAAAACTTTTCGGTAAAATATATAGAGATGGTCTTTTGAAAAAGTTTTTTTTAATACTTGCTCGCTTGTGTCTACTAATAATAATACTACTAATAATAATAGCTTATCAATCTACTGTAGGGTCAAGGGGGGTAATTGTAAACGATTTTCACTTTTTTGATATCTTTTCAACTTTGTAACGGTTTTTTTTTTTAAATTAAATCACTAACAGCGGAGTATTGATATATTATGTTAAATTTTGTTGTCTATTTATTGCCCATTCCATGTGATTTCAAAATGATAGGTCCTTAATTTTTTACAAAATTGGATGTTTACTTTTACCCCTATATTTTTTTTCAAATTTTTGAAAAATGGGGTAAAGGTACACACCTTTTTTTATCCTTTTTTTATATACGTATCTGCGCAAAATTTCAAGTCTCTAGCTCAATCCGTGCGCCCGCAATCCGCGCCACAGACAGACAGACGGACAGACAGACGGACAGACAGACGGACAGACGGACAGACAGACGGACGGACATGCAGAAGTTAATTTTTTTTGTCATTCTAAACACACTGGTGTAATTCATTTTTGTGTGTGATGACAGGATCTTGGCGTTACAAACAGTAAGGCAAAGTTAATATACCCTTTGGTTTCACCATACGGGTATAAAAAGGGTGATTACATTTGCCAGAAATTGTTTACATTAACCCCATTATAGTGTTTACATTTGGACATGAGGTTACAAATTAGGGGGTAAATGTAAACAGACAATAATGTTTTACAGTTTGTTTATAGCCAACAATGAACATATATAACCTATCTCAAGCAACTATATTGTTCGTATATTAAGCTAAAACATACATCCTTCTTTTACAAATCACTTCAAAATATAATTCTTTTCCGTCTTAGGAAAACTGAAATCACGCACTTTTTTGACAGCTCCTACAGAACGAACCCTCTCTTAGATATATTGTGGCACGTGTCCGCAGTGAGATAAAAGATCAATTTTTAATATATTGTCTAGATAAGCTAAGAAGGAATAGCAGTTTGGGGACAACCAATAGTGTTTACAATTACCCCTGTTTACATTCACCCACTTTGACCCTATAATTTTTTATTATAACAGAAAAAAATTTGATTTTCGTGGGGCGAAAATTTGTTTTCCATTGCTGTATTTGCTAAAGAATTTCAGTTTCCTATAATTCATGAAAATTCATGAAATATAATTCATAAAATGCGACTGTTCATGAAATGCGTCACAGTAAGTTAATGCTTTTAGACGCCCCTCTGATGTTTCTATTACGAAGTGTGACGAATTTCATGGAAACTCCCTTAGAAGATAAACAGTTGCACAATAATAAGTTTTGTACTTCTCGAGTAAATTTGTTGTGGTCTCCAAAAATATAAAATTTCTTTTCAAATTCGAAAATTTAGCTATCCTTTTTTAAGCAACCTATTTGCTTAACACATTGACTGCCATGGCTATAATTTTTGATAGCTGGGTCTACAATCTACATGCATACATGCATACACTCATACATACGTACATTCTACATACGTCTACATGTATTGGCATCTCCCTTACATTTTTGCAAAATTGGTCTGGCAGGCAACGTGTTAAAAACGTGTTTGGGCGCTCGATGGCTACGCATTATCTTTTTAATTATGGGACTGCAATCATCTCTATTAGAGGCCCCTATAGTATTCAACATATTTTTGTTACAAAAAAAGGGTTTAACAGATTAATTAATTTAAAAAAAACAATTTTCCCCGTGCGAAATTAGTTTTGCTACCTCACGCTTGACGATCCAATTCCCACTCGCTGAGAAAAAATAGTAAATTTAACTATTTTATAATGCGGAATAAGGATTTTAACTAAAATAGTTAATTTCAATTACCAAATAGTTAATTTATATTACAAAAATAGTCAACATCGACTATTTTAATAATAAATTTAACGACTTAGCTGTAAAATTCACTATTTTGTAGTTAAATTGGCTATTTTTGTAATTGAAATCAGCTATTTTGCAACTCTTTTAGTTACAGTAACGATTCCCCATTATAAAACAAGTTAAAGTTACGAAAAAAATGGCCATTTCCATGTAAAAACCTACAAATAAATTGCGTTAGCCCATTTAAAAACTCAAATTTTGATTTCATAAATTATTACGAGCATAAATTCGAGCATAAACACACGAGCATAAATTCATTTGAAATTTCCATATCCGATTCCCGTGATGAAACCCTTTCAATGGAAATCAGTCCAAATGGATTTGGTGAAATTTTCTTTTCTTCATACTGTTACGCGTTTTCGATCTGAATGTTATTTACATAACTTTCAAAGAGTTTCATCAGAACATCAATCAGTTCGTTTCATCATATTTTGTTGGTGTACACTTAAACCGAAATATTTATGCAAAAATATTTATATATGATTCTAATGTCTTCAAGTCCCTGGGGGATGTCAGTTGGGAAAAATATTTTCGCCCACAAATAAAAACAAATTTCTTTTTAAAGTAACTTCCTGCCAGAAAATATATGTTTTTGCAATACTTTTCCATGTAACAAACAAAATACACATTTCTGCCTATCATGGTACATCATTTAAAGTGAAATCTGGAAAATCTCGTCTTATTTGGCGGCGTATGGCACTTCAACTCAGTTAATCGTAATGAAAATTTAATGGAAGATAGCAATAGAAATAATTCGACGCGACGTTTATCTCTTTAATATGTGGAAATATATTTTTTTAAAAATATCGAAAAATTGAGGGTTTTTTTAAAATAAACAGCATCGCATGATGATTTTTTTTTTGAATTTTTAAGGCTTAAATGACAAACATTTTATATAAACTTTAACTTTTCATACATTTTTTCTTATCCTTCTTGTTGTATTAAAATATTACATTTTTACACATAGAATGACCTTAGAATTAGCTTTATACGAGTATTCCTTGGGTGGTAACATATTTAAATTAAATTTTGTATTTTTTTTTTTTGTATATTTTCCATTTGTTTATTTGACAACGACACAAATATTTTACCATAATTTCACAATTAAAACAGATGGAAAGGTTATTATGTAGTTTTATTATGATGATGAGAAACATCTTAAAGCGATGTACTTACAGCGATTTCAATGAAGTAAGACACTGGAATTTCAGTTACTATATTGGACTTTATTCACAAAATTGTCAGCTTCCATTGTAGGGACGAAACCTGTTATATTTATTAGACAATAATTGGCGTACGAACATCCAATGTTTTACTTGTAGTAACGGTTTGTGATATTGATGAAATATTATGAATTTCAACAGCCGATAGGGATGATGTTGTTGAATCTTCGGTTATATTTGTTATCGTTGACATCGTATATTGCATTCCTAAATTTGATGCTATTGAGCAATCCAATCCACTTCGTTGACCATGTCAGACTCGTTCGTTTCCATTGGTTTGTTGCGTTGGTATGTTTGCCGGGTAACTAATTATAAAGAAAATATAAATCAACTTTTTTTTTGCAAGTAAAATACGATTAAAATAAAATACCCGAAAATGAAAACATTTGTTAAATTATTTCTTTGACGATTGAAAAGAAGGGTTTAGCGATATTTTTTTATAGACTAAAAATGGGAAGAATTTTTTTTTTCCCTTGGAACACCATTCTTTGGGCTCCGAATTGTCCCGGGGAAAAAGGTTTTTAATTTTTTTTTGTCAATACATTGGAACTCCGATTCGTGAACTTAATCCGTCCCCAAAAGAGCGTTCACAAACCGAAACAATTTTTCCCATATAGCTTGAATACCCGTTGTTGCCGGGTTAAGTTTTTTCAAATTATTATTTTTTTTAATGGTCTATGTTGGAGGTAAACTTCAGACCAATTGGCTCGGTAGTTTCCCCGCGAAAGGGGTAACATAGAGAAAGAGCTAAGTTTCGAGATTACTTTACTCCCCCCACCTCTCGGGCTACTTTTTAATGCGTCTATGTTGGGGCTGGACCCCCGACGAACATCTATGCCAAATTTCAGGCTAATCGGTTCAGTAGTTTCCCCGCGAAAGAGTAACATAGCGCAAAAACTAAGTTTCGAAATCACTTTACCCCCTCCCCTTACTCTCCTCACCCCTCGCGCTACTGTTCCGTATGCCTATGTTGGAACCAGAACTACCACAGACACTCATGTCAAATTTCAAGTCAATCGGTGCAGCCGTTTTTGCGTGAAAGAGGAACAGACAGACAGACAGACACCAACTCATTTTTATATATTAGTATGATCGGAATTTCCGATTCCAAGGGATGGGGGGGGGGAGGTGTACACCACCGTAAAAAAATTAGTTGACTGGTTAAAATCCCTATAAAAACCAGTTAACTGGTTTTCGGGATATCATAGAAAGATAAATAATAGGACAAATTTCTACAAAAAAAAATAGGAAAATACGAGATAGTGAAATTTTTTGACAATGACTTCCAAGCAAAAAGGGAATCCATGCCAAAAAAAAAAGGAAATTTCCCCAAAATTTTAGCAATAATTCCCTATTTTTAGACAATCATTGCAGGAGTTTCCGATGGCTCGCTATCTGTTCAGGCCTTGTTTGAAGTATCGCCCAATATGGCCTGAATAGGACGTCAATTCTTAGAAACGCACAAACTGAAACTACAAACTGATACCTTGGCGTCTTATAGGGCGTAATTTCCTATAGTAGTGTTTTTTAAATAGTGTTTTTTAGGGCAATAGTATTTTTTTTAATAAAGAGGAGTTTTTAACTTTTTCCATAACGATCTTGAAACACCACTCAACACTGACTGAAATTCAGTGGAGCTCTTTCTCAATTTTTATTGCCTACTGGTGCGCAAAAAGCGAGATTTTGTGCACACACCAAAATATTATTCACGAACCGAAGCATTTTTTGGGCTCAGAAGTAGTGTTTGAACCGAATTTTTGTAAATTTCTTGGAAATTTGTCTCGTTTACTGGTCAATGTGAATGCGAAACCGCGCACTGTGAGCCCTATTTTGAAAGAAATTTTGGGGTTGAGAACACCTTTTTAAAGGAAAATTATTAAAAAAAACCGCGCAGCTGCGAAATTTTTACTGCGCAGTTCGAAATTTTGGTATTAAAAACTTAACCGCGCAGTTGCGAAACCGCGCAGTTGCGAAACCGCGCAGTTAAAAACCGCGCAGTTGGAGGGATTACTGTATATTCGAATAAATACTAGTGGTTGGCCCACAATGAAAGTCCTTTAGTTTCTAACACATACTCTTCCTAGCGAGTCAAATTTGCAAGAAATTATTGTAAATATTAACAACGATTTTATGTTCTATAATTTTGAAAACGTCATTCTAGATTATAATATTATTAACGCAATGGACTTAAAATAATCCTCATGAAATCCATTTGTCTATTTAAATTATTTCTACCAAATATTTCTACCATGCGATATATTTGCGATAAACATTTTCAATAATCATCTAAGCATCGATCTTATATTTGCACATAAATATTTTACAATATTGTTAGCTATTGAACTAAATATTTATATGTTGGTAAACTTACCCAATGGAATTAGTTCCTAAACTGTTAGACCCACTATGTCCATCATCACTGATGCAACTATTTGGCTGTGATGGTTTATTAGTTGTTTGGGTCTGTGCACTAATCTGCTTACTAAATGGATTTGGAAATGATGATGAAACTATCGTAAAATAGCCACCTGGCCGTGGTTTTAAATGACGATTATTCATTTCCATGTGAACTATTTTCATAAATTCAATTTGAGCAGCGAGTTTCTGTATTTCTTCCTTAAAATAATTTTATTATTAGCATTAGAATTGTATATAAAAACTATTATTATTATTATTTTGTTAAATTCAAATTTCGGAATGTTTTCTGGAACAATGTGGAAAATCATAACTTGTCTTAAATTTTGCAATTTATTTGATAAGAATTGATGGTGTAAACTTTCAATAACCTGCCCACATCCGTTAAATCGGCATTCCGCAACTCTTGGTTTGAAATCAAATACCCGAAAAGTTTTTTTCATACTCGACAATTACGAAACTTATCGACGACAAACGTCCCTTTCAACGTTAAGTTTCTAAATTTTTTTAGCGAGACTTTTCCCCTTCAAGTTACCACCTTTCAGGGATTGACATCTTTTAGATAAAACCGATAAACCTAGTTGACAAAATTCTTTTTTAAAATCGCATACTTTAAAAAACCAATGGTTAGTCATGTATCGAATGTACGAATATTTTTTGTAAAATTTCAGAAAGGGAAAGAAGAACCGATTTACTGAAAAAGGCATCTGACAGAGAGATTGACATATCCCATGTTAAAGTTCATCGAAATACCTTTGTAAGATCCCCAAATTAAACACACATTTTCTATGTTGCGAGTGTAGACAAGACGTCGAATCAACAATTGTTCTATTTCAGTGTTATACAAAATGTTATCGATCCAAGCAATTTAACCTATCGTTTCGAATCAAAATTTACATTGGTTAATGTGAGAATCTACGAGAATATAGTATTTTTCACACGATTGTTGCTTTTAATCATTAAAGAACATATTAAAGGGTCTTTCAACAAGGACATAAAAATTTTGTATTTTAATAAAAACGCACCCTAAAACTTTTTTTATGATCTGGCAATGCTAAAACGTCAGTCAAGGTTTACATTTTTATCATGGTGAAGTTCACGAACGAGCAACGTTTAGAAATGAAGTTCACGAACGAGCAACGTTTAGACGAACGAGCAACGGGTAGACGAACGAGCAACGTTTACAAAAGTTTGAAGAAAATCCTGAATTTCATCGAAAAATCATCTTCAACGATGAAGTTCATTTTTGACTTAATGGCTTTGCCATAATAAGCAAAATATGCGTTATTGGACAGCAACAAACCCACATGTGCTTCAAAAGACTCCATTGCATCCACGAAAAGTGACCGTGTGGTGTGGATTTCATGCCGGAGGTGTGATTGGACCGTATTTTTTCGTCGATGAAAATGATCACCATGTCAATGGAGTTCGCTATCGTGCCATGTCGGAAGACTATTTTTGGCCATAATTGGATGGACTTGACATCAGTGATATGTGGTTCCAACAAGATGGTGCCACATGCCACACAGCTGGTCAAACAATTGATCTATTGAAGGAGAAGTTCGGTAATCGTGTAATCTCGAGAAATGGTCCGGTCGAATGGCCACCTCGCTCATGCGATTTAACGCCGTTGGATTTCTTTTTATGGGGTTATGTTAAGTCGTTGGTTTGTGCCAACAAGCCAACAACGTTAAGGCCCAACTACGATAGACATAGGAGCGCATATGTTAATGTCAAATTCCCAACGAATGTTGACATACATAGCTGTCAACATAAAAGCTAATCTTCATTTTACCTCAAGTGGAAATTAATATGGCCACAATATTATTAAATTCACACTAAAATTTTAGGTTATGTTCACTATTTACATATGCCAGTTCCATTTGTATCGAATGATTCATGCTTAACGAATGTTTAACGAAGGTTTGAAAGTGGCAATACTTTGACACATGTCTATTGTGGGTAATAACATTGACTTTCTTATTCTGGAAATGACATATGCAGCTACATATGCGCTCCTATGTCGATCGTAGTTGGGCCTTTAGAGGAGCTCAGGAACAATATCGAACGCAAAATTGCCAACGATCCGGCCGATATTTGTGGAAGAGTGGTGGAAAATTGGCTTCAAAGAATCAATCAGTGCAAACGTGATCGCGGTGGCCATATGAACGACATCGAATTTCATACTTAAATGTAACATGTCCACTACACCTGGAATAAATTTCAGCCCGATATATCAATTATTCTGTGTTTTATTTAAATACAAAATTGTTATGCCCTTGTTGAAAGACCCGATATATCATTTACCCTACTTAACCGAATAGTTATGGGTTAATTAAACGCAATTTTCGAAAGTTTCTGCTCAGTGGCGCAATTTTTATTATTTTAAGGGGGGGAAGTGGTAGCTGGGTGGACTTATTTAAAAATGCAGTTTGAAATAAGAACTTTGACTTAATAAGAATAAAAATATTCTTGTTTATATTTTTTCGATTCAATTAATTAGAAATTCTCACCTTTAGCTCTTCATTTTCTTGGTAAAGATCAGGTGATTCCTCTGGTACTAAACCAACACCATTTAGGGAAAAAGATGCTGTTATGCCACGAACACGTGCCTTATTATCCCATTGATCTCCTTGCCCACGTAAAACACGAAGCACCTTCGGTCCGAACACTAGCGCTATTGTTGTTGACGTTGACAGCTGTGTCCTTATGAATCCCAGGAGATATTTTATGTCAGGACCAGCTTGTGGAAAAATAAATAAGCTAGAAAGGCAAACGAAAAAAATATTGTATTAGATAAAATAACAATACGTTATGAAAACGGAAACGAATCTACACAAATACGGAAAGAATGGACAGGAAGGGCAAGAAAAATAAAAACAAATTCGGAGAAACAAAATGAAACACTTTTAGATTATATAAAGTATTTTTTTTTCAATATTCATGATGTTCCAACATGTACCAGTATCAATAACAATTTGTTTTCTTTTTTTGTCCCTAAAAAATGGTTGTACGGCAGACAGACATTTGCATCATTCATTACTTTGGTTCAATTGATTTTTAATCATTTTTATTGCTCCATTATTCAAGTCAATGAATATGAAATTTAATCAATAAATTCATAACAGTTATTAAAAGTGTATTAAACGCAAAATCAGGTATTGAAGTGTATTTAGGCGGCGGATTTTTAAGACTTCTAGAAGAATGCCATAGTAACAAATAAGAATATAGTATACTAGCAGACCCGTCGTTTGCAGCTAAAAGTTTTTTGTATAAATTTTAGAATGCCAAAAAACCATGAATAACTTAAAAAGTTTTGGGAAAAACGTTGTTACAGGACCTTCCGTTTTGAATTTTGAAAATCTAACACCAGATTCGTGATCAGCGACCCCGAAAACCCCCTAATGCCATTTTTTCCCGGAAAAATGAGAAAAAGGATATTTGCGTTATCCTTACAAGACCTTCCGTTTTGAATTTTGAAAATCTAACACCGGATTCGAAATCAGCGACCCCGAAAACCCCCGAGTGAAACTTTTCAGCCTTCTATTGAGCAGGATTCATGGCGAAAATCACGGTTTAAAAACACCTAACCCCCCTTTACCCCCCGTTCACCCCCTTAGGGGTAAAATTTCGGAAAATCCCGCCTTAGTGAGCGCCTATGCGTTGGTTGGGACCGACTGTGAAAGTTTCAAGTCTCTAGCTTCGGGGGTTTGGGCTGGGCGTTGATGAGTCAGTCAGGTTAAACGATTTTATATATAGAGAATAAGAATTCATGCAACTTTACGACACACACAGATCTGGTTTTACTTGGGTAGAAAAGTTTTATAAATATCTGATAGATAATATCAAATAAAAAAGTTATTAAATTTAAATATAGGCGTCCCTTTTGACAATCGACGATCCATGTTTTGTTAACGGTATTAATATTTTTCTTCTAATTAATTAAAGATAGACGCTGTGTGTACCGAGCTGTATTAAGTCTCAAGTTTTATTTAGCGACTTAAATATACCTTGCTTTCTTCAGTCAAGCTCAATATATCGGCTCATAAATTTCGGCACTCTAACTTAATTAATACTAAGAATCATAACACGAATGTCAATTTTATATATTGTAAAAATACAGTTCATTGTGTAACGAAAGATTTTATAAAAACTACTTTTAAATGTAAAATCTAATATTCATATTAACACGTTCGTGACATCGTGTACCACTGGTGGTACATGTACAGTTTTTTAAAACCGCGCGAGTAAATAGTGCGGTAGTTTTTTTGTGGAAGTAATATAAAAACACGCACCGTGTACCACCGATGGCGCACAACCGCCAGAAAATAAATCGCTAGTGTACCACCGGTGGTACACGATGGCCAAATGTAAAAAAAGTTGAAAAAGCAAATGTCACGAACGCGTTAATAATAATGTAATCTAATCCTTTTGAATCTAATAAATTTAGAAAAAAATTAAAAAAGGGGTTTTTTTGAAAAAAGGTACTAAAAAGGAAAAAAATATTTCTTTGGGTGTTGTGTATCAGAAATAAAAGCGAAATAAATATTTTTCTTGGAATATATGTCCTAGGCTTTGAGATATCCTTACAAACTTCTTAATATCAGAATCGTATTCAACTTCCCCAAAAATCTCCAGATGAGACTTTTCCCGGAAAACTCGAAAAAGAATAATTAATTATTCTAACAGAGGACCTGTCGTTATCCTTACAAGGACAAAGTAGTGAAAATATCGTATTGTCATCCTATGTGTGCTAAATTTCAAGTCAATCGGATGAGTGGGAGTGTGCCAAAATTAGATTGCAAGATTTGACCCTGACATACAAACAGACAGACAGACAGACAGAGACGAAAGCAATAAAAGCTTTTAATAAATAAACTCCTGCTTCGGTACTACAACCTATTTGAAGTCTTGGCCTCCGCAATAAGAGATCGCCGATATCCTCCAGTTTCACATCTCAAATTATGACGAAAAAATTTAATAACGACGCTGAATTAGTTAAAAAAATTATTTTTTTCTTTCATTTCAAGTTTTTGTTATTTATCAGACATTTTACCCGGAAATTTTCCAATAAAATTAAGATTTAAAGTTCACAAATTTAAAATTCTAATTACAATTCGTAAATATGAATTATCCACAGTTGAATAAGTCGAAAATATTCGAATAATCACAAAATATAATTTTACGTTCAACTTCCATCCATCCAACTTTAATATTTTCCCCTAAATTTAACAAAAGACTTAATTTCAAACACGGATTCTGTGTGTTTTTGTCCGTCATTTAAAAACACAATGAGGCTTAAGTAACTTAAATTAATTTAGAAAGAAACGGAAAATATCAGCCAAGGCACACATTAGGGCCGAGATTTTTTTTTCTGTGTTTGCTTTTGTTCGTTCGCGCGTGCAATTAGTCTTCAGTATTTGAATATTAAAAAAGTTTTTTCTTTTTTCCTCATTTTCATTTCAATTCATTTTCATATTTTCTTGGGTTTCTGGATGTTTCCTCTGTTTTCAATGTTTTTTGCCTCGGGTTTTGTTTTTCATCATTTTATAAAACTGGACATGACTTTAAAGTGAAATCTATTGAAACATTTTTACTAATCTAGGGGAAAAAGTTTTTAAAAAATATGATAAATTATTTCCTTTCATATTAAATACGAAATTACTTGAATCTTTAGATGGCAATATTATTTAACAAATTGTCAGTGATTTGTGGGAAAATTCAGAAATGTATGATTTTTTAAGCGTCGAAGACCGAAGAGAGTCTAAATGTTTTTCTTGCAGAATTTTTTTTTGTTGAAATTTCATTGAAATTTAACGATTTCTTAAATACTATTCCAATACCATGTATTCAAATTCAAACTATGTTCTATCTGAGGCAAAACATAGTTTAATTTGCTGCTGCAAAAGGTAGAGACGTGGTCTTGACGTATAGTGAACTAGCTTGCATACCCGTCGTTGCCGAGTTAAGTTTTTTCAATTTTTTTTTTTTTATGGTCTATGATGGAGCTAAACTGCAGGCCAACCGGCTCGGTAGTTTCCCCGCGAAAGGGTAACATAGGGGAAGAACTAAGTTTCGAGATCACTTTACCCCCCCCCCCCCCTCCCCTTACCCCTCAACTCTCGAGATACTTTTTAAAGGGGCTATGTCGGGGCTGGACCCTATGCCAAATTTCAGGCCAATCGGTTCAGTAATTTCCCCGCAAAGGAGTAGCATAGCGCAAAAACTAAGTTTCGAAATCACTTTACCCCCTCCCCTTACTTCCCCCACCCCTCGCGCTACTTTTCCGTATGCCTATGTTGGAACCAGAACTACCACAGACACTTATGCCAAATTTCAAGTCAATCGGTTCAGCCGTTTTTGCGTGAAAGAGGAACAGACAGACAGACAGACAGACACTAACTCATTTTTATATATTAGTATATGATTAACGTATAGACAAAAAACGAATTACCCCCCCCCCCCATCCCTTTAGATTTTCCTTTTTAAAAATGATATTTGGGGATGTGGTCTGTAATAGGGGAAGGGGTGCGGGTGGTTTGGAGGGGGGTCTAAGAGGAGGTCAGTGAATTATCGTATCTAAATATATGTTAATTGATTTTTTTGTCTATATGTTAATTCTTTTTTTGGCTATATGTTAATTCACTATATACGTTAATGCGGTGAGCCGAAAGAAACTGTTTTTTAAATTTATATATTCATATTATGGGTTATGGGACTTACATTTTTTTAATAGCATGAATATTAAAAATATTCTTCAATATGAACAGTGAATGATGGATACTTTAACGACGGTTGAATAACTTAAAATTTTCTAAAAGAATCTTCCGCATTGGACAATAAACGATGAACGTCATTAAGGGAAAATTTTTTGGGGGAAGTTTATTCGCCATTATGGCAATAATTCATCTAATTATGCAAAACACCACAAATTCCATTGTCTCTTCAATTATACTCAACACTTATTTTCTCCTTTTCCACGATGTGATGTGATGAGTCTGAAGACATTAAAGTGCCGAGCATAATAAGTATATATTTTCGTCGGAGAAGGACCAAAGGCAAGCCGTTTATTGTCATCATCTACTCGACGTATCTACTACAACATCATCGCATCAGCCATGATCACGACTCTCTACATAACAATTCCATAAATCGGCAACGATAAAAGCCCTGCAAACATAAAGCCATCAAAGTGCCATAATCCGTTTACGAGACAAAAGACAAAGGGCGGCGATACACTGCCTTCATGGGACACATTCAAGATAAGAAATCAAACTTATAGCTATGATACAAGATGCGAGATACTAAATATAGTATGAATCATCAAAAATGTTCAACCTTCTTCCCCCTTTTTTTTTTTTTTGATCATCCTGCGAAACTGAATGGTGGTTTTCTTCGTTAAGGGCGAACCGAAATACACATTATATATAGAGGTCAAAAACATTTTTGGGGAGTACGAAATTTTGGAATTAAAAATCTTCAAGTATTGTTTTTTTTTCTACTTACTGAAAGGCGACCATTGTGCAATTGACTACGGCGATGTTATAGATGGCATACGATATTAAACGGGCCTCATTGTACAAGGATTCTGCATTTCGTACATTGTAACAAACTCGTATACCCCAAGCTAGAAACAAAACTTCCCCAATGGCCAGACTGTGATCCCACCAATTGTAGGAGCATTGCTTGAACTTCAGTCCATATTGGTCGGAAATCTGTAAATAAAAAAAAGGAAAAACAAAAAAAAACAGGAACGTTATTGAGATAAATTGTTGCGTAAGTGAGTGATTTATAAGATACTTAAATAAACTACACACATTAAAAGAGAAATCTTTTCCGCCATGAAACGATTTTCGGTTGTTTTTGGCTTTCACTTGAGCGAATTATTCTGTATTTGACTTTATAAAGTATTGAAATCAAGTGAAATGTGTTTTCTTTATTTGAAAAATATGATTCGCATTTTTTATTTAAAGACACAAATTGATATTGCTTTAACAAGATTTATTATGGCTGAGTATTAAACACCGGGAGTTGTACCCGGTAGGCGTTAAACAGGAAAAGAATTTTTGTGGAAATTTTACAGAATTTCACAAAAAAAACTGTGTCGAGAATTTGGAAGTATTCCTTTATATCGCAATTTAAATTAGTTAAGAAATATTGTATAATGTAGGTGTACATAATTTGGATCGCTATGTTTTGAAGCTAATAGATTAAAATTAAACCGTAAATTAACTATGAAAATTTTCAATTATTTCTACATTGTGGCATTCAGAATAATCGGACATAAATTTTGCTAAAAAAATTGTTTGAAGATAAAAAAAAAGTTTTTTCTCCAAAAGTATGAATTTTTGGATATTGAAAATTTGTCACGGCTTAAGATTCAAAAAAAAGTCTGCCAAATTGGAGCAGGGACCGATTTCATATGCTTACCCGGCTATAGCTTTTTGTGTAAGTGTTTTTTCTTCAATTTACAAAAATAAATTTACTATGCTGGGACTTTTTTTGATCTTAAAAATAAAAAGATCTTGTAAATATGACATAAAAAAAATATATGTCAGCAACAAATACCGCTACATGCAGACCTAGTCGGAATGTTACTTAAAAATAAATTTTCAAAACATAATACTAAAAACTCAAGTGGTCATATATGATCCCGCGGGCTCAAGTGATTAAAAGCGTTCGGATGAATGGACACTTCTTAAGAACGGACAGAAATTTTGATCCAATGGTTGTCCAAATTTTGATCCAGTGGCTTTTTGATGTGATAACATTTGCTGCGCCTTCACTCCATGTTCAAACTACTTTTAAGTATAAACAACTACTCCTAAGTTAACTCTTCGTTCCTTAGGAGTAGTCTAGAGTCTTAGCACTCTAACTGCCACGACTGTTTTAAGCCTTTTTTGGAATAATTAGTTGCCAGTGAAAAAGGCACTAAGAAAAAAAAAATGAAACAAAATTACATATACCTAAATATTATTTTATTACCATAAAATGAGTGCAACTACGAAAAATCGTTGCGGTTGCAGCGAACACTTTAATAATTTTCATTGTGGCCGTTGTGTACAATTAGGTGTCAGGTCTTTTTGACTGACGTGGCAGTTAGAGTGTTAAAGTAGTTTGCACATGAGGTTTGAACGCAGCTGTTGTGTAAAACATTATAACCAAGTAATCTATCAAAGTATTTTTTTGTTTTCAATTAACTCACAATTTCAGCATTTGGTGGAGCCGACAAAGTCCACGTTCCTAAATAAATTAACATAACTAGCAAAATTGGCACCATCCACTGCAAAAGTTGTTTATCCGTTAATTTGACTTTATGTGCTGATTTCACACGATACGTTAACGAAACCCTATTAAATGACAATATGAAATTAATTAATAAAATTAATAACTATTTTGTGTTTCACCATTGAACAATTTCTGATTCATGGTTTTTACTCGACGTTTTTAGCATTGAATTCTGTTGGGATTTCCCGGCTTACAGGTCATAAAAATAATATATTACATTTTTATGACCTGTAAGCCGAGAAATTCCAATAAAATTAATAACTATACTCTTTGAATTTAAAAACAGTACTGAAATTAATCGATTTTACTACTTCAATGAATTTTGTAAGAGAAAAATTTAAAATGTTAAAACTTCATCAATAGCAGTAGAAAAATAAGCTTATTTATAGCTTGAAGAAATAAAAAAAATGACTTTCGGTTTTTCAAGTAAAACTCGGTTTTTTGGTTTTGGTAAATTTGAGCAAAAAGCCGGTTAACACCGGTTTACAAGCCCTATTATGCTCCTCATTTTTAGCGATTTGTTTTTTCATGTATGAGGCGGAACAAAGCAGTTATTGAACAATCAACACTTCCCACAGCAACTTGTGAATATAAGACCAATGGTTTACAAATATATAAAAAGTAGGGTCGGGTAGGGTGAAGTGGTCCGTAGGGAGAAGTGCTCCACCACTATTTTTTTTAGTAATAGTGACATTAGAACAGAATATGCAACTCTCATCGGTTGCTTTTGATGACAGCTTGTTTTTTTATTAGTCATTGAAGTGTGCAGAGGTATATTTACTCACTCTCACAGACCAGTGCCAAAAAAACATTGTTGAAAGTTTTCACAAGTATTCACATTCAACAACTTTTTGACGAATTCTTCATCAATTTCAATAAGGTAATTAATCTAAAATGTTGTTTACATTATGAACTTTGTAAATCCACCGAATTTCTGCACTTTTCTCCACAATTGTTGAAGCAGCGTCATTCCGCGCAAAATAGCTTCGGTAGGGAGAAGTGGTCCACGTTTGGTAGGATGAAATGGTCCACCCTGTCAATGTCATATTTCGTGTTTTCAAGTGTTTTCAAGAGTTATTTTGAGTGTTTCAAATCGTGGCCGAAAATCGATGCGAAGCTCGATTATAACTTCTCCCGAAAATCGAGCTGAATTCGAGAAGCAGAAAAAGGCGCCGGAAAGAGACACCTTACAATTACACTGAAGAAACCAACACCAAAACAGACCAAACGCTCATTTGTTACTTTCGAATAAACCATATTTTTTGATCAAACTTCATGATTATATTTTTATTTGTCATTTAATTTTCATGTTTATGCGATTTCTGGAAAAATTTTGTGGGTGGACCACTTCTCCCTACCATTTTGAAAAAATCGAAAAATCAAAGTTTTCGATAAATACCTAAAAATTAAATTTAATGTCAAAAAGTTGGCAATCTGTGAATTGGCAATCTGTGTTATGGCCAATAATAAAAACATGGACCACTTCACCCTACCTGACCCTACTCAGTATCTCAGGAACGGAATGAGTTACAGAAAGTCAAAAATCAAAAAAAGAGAACAATATGCGTATAGCATAAATACGAAATCAGGTGACGACATGTTCATGCATATTTTAATTGCAGGACTTGTGATGTAAATGCCCAAATCTACACTAAACGATAACTACGTCTGCTTACCTCCACGTTTTCATTAGCAGTGATGTGTAGGTGATACAGAAGCCCATATGTCTCGTCCATTTCGTCGCTATACAAGAGTACGTATCTAGAATTGGGAAGATGGCTGCCATCTGGAAATGAAAAGTAATTATCAATTGTAATTATTACATGATGAACATATAGGTAGTATCTTGTACATATATTCTGTGTAGCCTATGAATGAAATTCATAGTTGGTATGAATGAGTAAATCGTATCTGAAGCCACCAATTTGAATTAAGTCACTTCTACTGCCGGATATTGTGTTATTAAGGATTTAACGGATATTACACGTCTTCTTGATTAAAATTAATGCCCGGTAAAATTTCTGAATTTGTTCGTGGTTAATTTAAATTAGTTGGCTTTCATTCCCGTTGCGAAATCTTGTAAATGTCTAGTAAAATATTGAACCAATTATTTTACGTTGTATAAATAGTTATATATAGGTTTCATAAATTAGATTTTAAATTCATTTTTGCTCTACTTCAAATTGATATTAATTTTTGAATATATACATATTTTCTCTTACATTCTAGCCATAAACAAATCTGTGAAAACTTATCTTCATTAACTATTAGTCCATAAATTATAAATTTAATACCTAAAAGTGGTTTTACATAACAATTTGTTGCAATACTAATTAAAAGTTAAACTCAATTAATGTTTTTTTGAATTTAAAATGGGTCTCTAAATCCATAAAATTTCGGGGTATAAAATTCCTTTATCAGTCGGATATAAGAAAAATTTCAAAAATTATAAAAAATAATTTCAATCAGCTCAATAAACTTTTATGACCCTATTCACAAAATACAATCCAACTTTAATGTAAGTTTCGACAATTCAATTTCATTTACAAAGTTTTACATTCGAATCCAGTTTGGAATTCAAGAAATTAATTTAAATTTTTTTTTCTGAACTTTAAACGATAAAACCAGAATATATTTATGTGTATATTTAATATAAAACTCTGAATATGTTTAAAACTAACGAATATTAATTAAGAATTGCACATTTTTTGGAGTTTTATAATTGCACTAGTAAATTTAAGTTTACGTCCTTATTTTTATTTGGCGTAAATTTACACAGAATTCGACAACTAAATTACATTTTCTGAAGTAGATTTAAATGTACGGATAAACAGCAAGTTACGTTTTGTGAACACGTCAATTAAGGCAAGAGCAAAATACCGTTTTTCTCGAATTCCCAAAAGCATTCGGTTTTTTCGTGTATTTGAGGCTAGGAACGAAATGTATAAAAAACATTTTACAGACATCAGAAGTTTGAAATATCATTTAGTGCTTTAAAATATGATTTTACATAAGTCTGCCATACATCAAAATTTAATTGAAAGCCGAGATTTTAGGGAGTAGAAAATGATCCAAGTTGCAATACCTGATCTTTCAAAGTTCTGATCGCGTATGGTAAAATAAGATTAAATTGTAAAATGCATTTATAAAAACCTGATGCTTTTTGAATTTCGGCAAAAAACGGTTTTCTGTTTTTGTAGGTACTCCCTTTAACGTCGTTAATTTTGATGTTTTTTGGTTGGCCAGATTGATTCTAGTATATAAAGGGTTTTTTTTGCTTAGATAGATCTTACGAAAGGGTTAACTGTCAAACGAGCTGTTATACTGCGCTCACTTTTTGACATTTATGATCAGTATACTCTGGCCAATCATCATGAATGGACTCACGGTTGAACAAAGTTTACTAATTGTGGAAACTTATTTCCAAAATCGGTGCTCAGTTAGGAATTGTTATAGAGCTCTTCGTCCACATTTTGGTCGTCATAATCGTCCCACTGAACGCACTATTCGTGAAACCATCACCAAATTTCGAACTAATTTTACACTATTAGACATTCATCCATCAACCAGAGTGCGCACAGCCCGTAGCAATGAGAATATTGCTGCAGTAGTGTAAGCCACGTTTTCCGGTTTTCGAGCGAAACGAACAAAGTACTGCCCCGAGCGCATTCCAGGAGGAAACTAAAACAAACCTTAATCGCCTTATTCCACCACACTGGGGTAGCCACTGATCGCGTGTCTGTGTGTGTGGTGAATTGGTTATTCTTGTGTTTTACTAGACTAGGATCCCATCCACTATCAATCCATTTCTCGCACAACAGTAGCATCATCGGACCGTATTTCTTCAAAAATGAGGCCGGAGCTCGCGTTACGGTTAATGGAGATCGTCAATGATTTTTTTGTTTGAAAATATGGATGACATTGATCCGGACGAGATGTGGTTTCAACAGGATGGCGCTACGTGCCATACGGCGACCGCAACCATCGACTTATTGAAATCAAAATTTGACGATAGCTTAATTTCGAGAAATGGACCTGTCAATTGGCCTCCAAGGTCGTGCGATTGGACACCTCTCGATTATTTCCTGTGGGGCTACGTGAAGTCACTGGTTTATGCTGATAAACCAGCAACAATTGTCGCCTTGGAGGCCAACATTGTTCGTGTTATTCGTGACATACGGCCAGCAGTGCTGGAAAAAGTGGCCCAAAATTGGACGTCCAGAATGCGCTTCGTCAAGAACAGCCGCGGTGGCCATATTCCCGAAATCATTTTCAAATGTTAATTCCATGTATTGATCTTTCGAATAAATAAAAAAATTTTGATTAAAGTTTAACTTTTTGTGTTACTTTTTAAAATTTAAAGTTCTATTGGGATTTATTTAAGAAAATCGAAAAGGAAATTTGTTTTTCGAAAGAAAATTTCTACAGCTGGTTTTTTCTCGGTATCCTGGGAGTGGGAACAAAAAAAACTTTTTGTTTTGCGATAGAAGACAAAAATGTGTGAATTCAGCCAAACCACTTCCAAGTTCGAAATCAATTAATAACTCGTTGAGATAAAAACTAAGGGTTGATTCTAAATTTTGATTTAATTTGATTTGGGAAATTTTAACATTTTCAAATCTCTGAATACGTTTTTTTGCGAAATTAACAATTTTTGAATTTTCAGTAAAATTCTCACAATGTCTCCAAAGTTTGTTTCCATGAATAACACATAAGATACACAACCATACTACTTATTATGTCGAAACCTCACCTCCCTAGAACATATTATAAATCTAGCACGTTTTCAAAGGTTTGCCTTATTGACATATAAAACTTTTTCTGAAAAACTGTTGGGAATTGCAAAGCTGCAGATAACATTTAAGTTTTTTTCAAATAAAAACCAAAGTAAAACTTTTTTTGAAACTTATGTGACTGACAAATGGTTTTTAAAAATCTAACCAAAAAGACCAACAACATCACACTTAAGTTCTTGTTGTTGCATGAGGAATGTTAGCATTCTTTCCTAATAGATCCTTAAATAGAGGAGTTATTTATAAATAGACGCGTTTGTGATTGATAGATATATGAAATATTTATTCATGCGTGGTTGGCACTATTGTGATGGCATCAGAAATTCAATTTAATAAATTCATAACCCGAAATTCCCAAAAGAGGTGTTTATAACATATTTTTATCATATTTTCTTTATCATAATAATTCATTTAGGGGGTTAGCCATAGCGATCCCTGATTTCGTCACCTTTTTCTCCCACAAATTTCAGGTTATGGGAATTTTTCCTTTCTGTCTTTCGCTTATAATAACGATGACTATAATATTTACCGTACTTGTACTGCGGAGGATGTTTTGATGGCACAAAGATATTTCGAGCAGATAATCTAGAGGAAAAATGCCCATGTGGGATAATAACTCATACCATCTTAACAGACAGAGTGAAACAGCTCAAAAAACCAAATGTCAACCCCAAAAAATTTAACTTTTTGCCTAGAGATCAAGTCAAAAGAACGCCCAGCCTAAGGCTGTAAGTCATGTAATATGTTGTGTCATCTTGCTATTTCCTCAATTTGTTTTGTTACCGAAAAACTTTCAACTTATCCCATCGCATCCTTATGAGATTTGGAATCCCGTATACATCACTTCCTACACTAACCTTCGTTGCCTGTCGGGTCACCGTCTCTTGGCTCCATTTCCCTTAGCGTGCCATTATTTGTTAGGTGGAACGACACTAAGTATTGTAATTTGTTCAAAAATCCAAGTCATTTTCGAGGGAAATTTGCTGAAAACTGAATGAATTGGGGCTTTTTTTCCTGGAAAAGGGCATTCTACCCAAATATTTCACTCTAAGTGACATACATTTTTCCATATGTTTGCAAATGGGATTCTTTAAATCAAATTTAGTGCTTTAAATTTGTACACAATTTAAAATTATGTCACTTTAGGTGCTCTTAAAATTTTGTTCCTTTATCGTTAGCATATACTGACTGAGTTTCGAGTGAATAATGGATAAATGGTAATAAAAAGAATCAAATATTTTTTACTTAGCTGTCGGAAATGTAAAAAGGACTACACATTTTTCGTACTTTTCACATTGAGCACAATTTAAATGGAAAATTTACTTTCTGGCAATTCAATAAGTTGAAATATTTAATAAAATCGAATTGTGCACATAACAATTTTATTGATTATAATACGCATTTATTTAATGAATAGAAAAGCGAAGGAATTCAGAAAATATTAACATGTAAGTACATAATGACAAAGAAATAAAATTTTACAATAGCAACAGGGCAACCACAAAAAGCTTTCAATTCATAAAATCATAGCATTTTCCTGAAAAGACTCACTTTGAAAGCAATAAAGAGATTGTAAATATATTTACGCAGCTTATTTATCTGTCATTAAAGTAAACATGAAAATGGAATTTTCTTACTCAGCAAAATGATTTTATTGTGTATAATAAATCACGATTCCCGGTGAAATATCATTTTACAGCAGTATTCTATGTACCGTCAAATTATAGCAATATTTTCAGACATGATTAAAGCATTTAAAAGCATGTCACCAATTGATTGGTTATTCATTTATTGATATACTTAACGGATTGAAAATTCATTTTTTTATACGTTAGAAAGAAAATATATTAGAAAAGCCACAATTTTACTTCGTGTCATTTTTAAAGTCGCCAAATTTTACAAAAGTAAAGTTTTTCGCGTCTATTTCACACGCAGGGCAAGTTTTGCCATGCAGCTTGCAGGTCAAAAACAGTGGATTTTGATGAAAAAAAAACAAATTTGTTGTCCTGCTATTTATTTCTGTAATTATTAGTTTTTGAATTATCGTAAAACTATAACGAGCCTCATTTTTGAAAAGGAAAGTCCCAGTTGAAAAATTAATGATCAAAAAAGAGAACACTAGTTATTTTTCTAGAGATTTTCCTTTTAAAAAACAAAGCTCGCCATAGTAAGTCCGCTTCAGATTGTGTTAAATCTATTCACCCTGCGGACGTAAGTTTTTCACTTCATTTTTGTTTTTTCTTTGATTTTTCGGAAAAACAAAAGAATTTTAGGCAACGAAATGTGCCGAATGAGTTAAAGATCATAGATTTTGCAATCTATTTTTCTCTATTATTTTTACTTTCTTCTACGGAGTATAATAAAGTATTGTATTCATGAAAAATTTCGACCTCTTAATTTTGCCTAAAAAACATTTCCCGATCACTCCTGAGTCGATTGGAGTCATATTTAAAAAATGTCTTTCTGTCTGTCAGTCTGTCTGTCAGTCTGTCTGTCAGTCTGTCAGTCTGTGTACAAGATTTCTCAAAAACTAATAGAGCTAGCGCCATGAAATTTTATAGGCATGTTGGGTCCTGAAATGGGACGATCCTATCAACTTTTGGTGGAAATCCGTTAGCCGGAAGTATCCAAAATGGCGGTTTTTCAAAAATCGCAATTTCGTTTTTCTCAATTTACTCTCAAACTACGCGTTTTTTAGTGGCCCTAAGTATGACAAAACTTGGAGAAAATAAAATTTCCCACACTTTTGTCTTTAGCTATAACTCGATATCTCAACCTGTTATCGAGATAAACCGTTATTTCCAAAAAAAACAGTTTTTTGCGATTATCTCGAAAACTAACGGGTTTTTGCTGACTGAATGTATGAAGTGAATTAATGAGAATGGCATTCTGCACAATTTTGTTTCTTATCGTTATCCGTTATCTTTTACCGTTATTGAGATATTTTCATTAATATGTAAAAAATCATATGTTTGCGAATAATTTGCAAACTAACGGTTTTTCGACAAATCAGTTAAAAGAATAATTAAAGATGTTAAAATTTTCTACATTTTTGCCATTTACCGTAAATTGATATCTTTTACAGTTCTCGAGTTATCTCAAATTTTGTACGTTTTTGATATTTTTGAATAAACCAAGAATTTATTGGGAGGTCGTCTTAGGTTGACAACGCGACAGGGCTCTAGCGTAAATTGCGCAGGGTCGTAGATTTTGTAGAAGAAAGTTTTGTGTTGACCACAACTGATTTTTTTTTTAAATCTTTACGCAGTGGTTCCCAAAATTTTTTGGTGGTTTTTTTGCAAATTTTTGACAAAATTGAAATTTTAAATTACAATTTTTTGATAGTAAAACATGAAGAAAGCGCCACAGTCAAAAAATTAAAGCCGTGGGCAGAAAAAAATTAAAGCCGTTGTAGAAAAAAAACTTCGTAGAAATTTCTATGTGTTACGCCCGTCATACACTTGAGCTAAGCTACGTGAGCGAGGTTAGCTATAGTTACATAGCCTAGCTGGGTTAGCTCACTTCGTTGCACACTTGAGCTAAGCTACGCAGCGATATTTTCAGTAAATATATGCATTTTTCCACTTTATCTGCAGCCATTTTTAGATATAAATTATTTAACGCGATTGAAAATATTCCGCAAAAGAATTCAATTTTCACGTTTTCCAGTCCAAATGCAATTGGCACTTACACATATATGTCCACAAAATACTACACTTTTGAAAACACCGATTCTACACTGTAAAACGCCGAAAGTATGTTATGTGTATGTGAGGGTCAGCGATGCCAGCGAAATCGTTCGCGTAGTTGAGGTCTGAACAAAGCGAGCGAGCTTAGTCCGTGTCGCCCATGACTACACTCAGAAAAATGGAGGCTAACTCGACGACCTATATACGGCGTAATTGGCCTCGGGCAGGAAAATTTAGCCTATGCGAGGCGCGCGTTCGCCTGCATGAGGGAAAGTAAAACTTGTGTTGACCTGTGGCCGGAGAAATTCTGAAATTAAGCCACGAGCAGGTGAAGTAGGGCATTGGGAGCTGCACGAGTTGACCTTAGATAGGCATTACGAGGATGTAATGTCATGTAATGGAAACCTCTGTCAGCCAGCTAGAGGTCAGAGTTAACCTGACAAAAAGTTGACCTGACATTTTTCTGAGTGTAGGCGACGTAGTTTCATAGTTTCGCTGAAGTGTGCGGTCACCAATGTAAATGCTAAGGATTTTACTTTCAGCGAGAAACTTAGCTCACGTAGTTGAGCTCGCTTAGCTGAAGTGTGCGACGGGGGTTAAGGTCTCCAATATCCTAAAATTGAAAGCTAAATAACTTTGTTAAACAGAATCCAATTTGAGAATTGGGTAAGGACATCAAATTCAAATATAACTTAGTCGGATTTATAACTTTCTCTCACAAATCAAAAAATCCCTCTCGCAACCCCAAAAATTGGTTTCTACACCACCAGATTGGGAACCTCCAATGTAGAAAAAACGATTTTTGTTTTCAAAAGTTGTTAAGAAAGTGATTTTTGGCAATGTTTCCGTATTTCTAAAACGAATACTTAAATTCAGCAACTGTGAGTTCACATTGTGGTCTCATATGAACGTTTTCGACATGCTTTTAGTTAAATATCTTAAAAACGTTTTTTTTAATATTAATAATAGTGGGAAATGATTAGATTTTTTCCACATTTTTACAGCATTCTATTCTGATTTTAGGATAGATTTTTTTTTTCAACTCACCTCTAAATACATGATGGCACATCCAATTAACGTTATTGAAAGGAAAATCGGACTAGCAACTTTGAAAACTTTGATTTTCCGATGACGAAACATATATCCTGCCAGCATTATAGTTGAAACTGCACAACACACTGAAATGATGAGCAATGATATCCTGAAAATTTAATTCAGTATCAGTTAATTAATCCCATGATTCCATTTAAACGTTATGCTTGTATACGTAAATCTAATCCAACACGATTTAATATAGTAAATATGAATTAATGTACACACAACATAATGCTGTCAAGCTAGATAAATTCATGAGGATATACACACCTAAACGGCCAATTGTAGTTAGCCAAGCATGGTGAAGGTCCCAGACAATGTGTGCAGCCGGGCGCACATTGTAAACATTTGAACACATCCAGGTAGTAATTGCTAATATTGTCACGATATTCTTGATAAGCCACTTCCATTATTGTACCATTGAATCCATGTGGATGCCGTAGCGAATAAAATCCTCGTTTGCATATACATTGATAGCCACCCCTAGTCCATCCGTTCGTGTTGGTCAATGACGGTCTTCCTGCTTGCGATGCAGAGGGCGGTGGCTGCCGATATTCGCACTGTCGACGGAAACAAGAAAAATGTTGAAAAAAAAGACTCAATTAATTGCTAGGTAATTTAAAACATGTGTTTACACTTTTATGATAAGGATTATTACTACAAGATAAAAACTGTTGTTCATTACATACCACCATACTTTCCCGATGGCACTTATGGGAACCGTGAAAGGCTTCCACTTGACCGGCAACGTCAATATCTGGCTCCATTTGATATATTCGGCTCTGCCGAAAAGTCTGGTATGTTATGAGTCTATTGTTTGGTGGCTCGCATTGGTTCACCTGTAAATTTGATACATCGATATCTATGCTGAGGAATCCCTTCAATCCATGCCTGCTAATTGGCGCTACCGAGACACTGTATGAAAGAATCCATTTGCGTTGCGTACACGAATAATACGGATATGTCCACCAACCCCTGAACGATAAATTCGGGGGACTTAAAATGAATTTCGGTGATCGTAATCCGGGCGAAGATAATTCGTCCTCGAACCTATGGATTTATAATTTTTTTTACTGATTTTGTATGTTATAATAATTAAATATATTTATATATTAAGCATCTTGTCATTAAAAAAGTTTTTCGTTTATATTGAAACCCGATTTCTAGTTCCTTGTATCATAAATGATGATACCAATAATAAAATGTGGGTAACCCGCCTAAGTACAGACACGCTCTGTTTTTGAAATACCTGACAATCAGTATGAGAGCGTGCATGGTCTAATTTAACATACTAGGTATTGCCTATCTATATGTTTGCTTTCGCATCTACACTATTTTTTATTAGAAATAGGGATGCAAATCAAAAGTTTTTAGAGTGTGGTTCGGTTTTGTTTCAAGGGAGAATTGAATTCCTGATTTTTGTTTTTGATTTTGGTTCCTAAAATTTCAAAATTTGGTTCTGGTTTTGGTTTCTAATATTTCGTTCTGGATTTGGTTTCTTAAATTCCAAAAATGTGATTTCGGTTTTGGTTTCACAAATTCCAAAAATTTGGTCCTGGTTTTGATTTTGGTTTTTTAAGTTTCAAAAATTTAATTTTTTTTTGCTGAATTTTTAACAGTTTAGCGGTTCTGATTGGTACAGGCAATGTGAAAAGTTTTTTGGTACTAGAATAACATAAAAGAAGTGCTGAACTCTAAGTCTGGTAGAAAATAGAAAATATAAATCATTTTTCGATCCTAGAAATTAAAATTTGAACTGAATGGAACATTTAAAAAAAATTGTTATTTTCTTTGGTTTCAGCATTTATTTTAAACATAACAAAAGCTATAATTGCCAATCTGGCAATTATTGAAAACCCGTATGGTGATTTAAGTGAACAGCGAACAGTTGTATCAAAATTCCACTTTGAAGTCAGACTTTCCAATAAGATTTTTTAAAATTTATTCCAATCGGATTTTGATGTATGAGACTTTTATGTAGAATCATATCCTAAATAACTTTTGTTCTTGCACTTTTTTGATAAGATGCACCGTTTTTGAGATATTCACAAAAAACATTTCTAATGGTCCATTTTTGCCCATTAACGAACTTAGCCTCGCATTTTACGAAAAACGAATCTGCGCAAAATTTCAAGTCTCTAGCTCAATCCGTGCGCCCGCAATCCGCGCCACAGACAGACAGACGGACAGACAGACGGACAGACGGACAGACAGACGGACGGACATGCAAAATTCAACTTTTTTTTATCATTCTAAACACACTGGTGTAATTCATTTTTGTGTGTGATGACGGGATCTTGGCGTTACAAACGGTAAGGCAAAGTTAATATACCCTTTGGTTTCACCATACGGGTATAAAAACTGGTTTGGTTTTGCTACGCCTCTGCCACTTTTTTAAAAATTATTTGGATTGGGATAGATTCAGACATTTTTTTTTCAAAGTGGTTCGGTTTATGGTTTAGTTTTGGTTTACTCATATTTCAATGCTTCAGTGGTGCCCTATTTTCGAATATATTGAGTTTACCAAAGCCATTTGTAACCAAAGACTTTAACTTATGTTTGTCCGGCCGTCTGTATGTCTATGGACGTAAAGCTAGGATCACGACTATCCGTATACTAAAGCCGAACTAGTCTCGACGCCCATCTAGAAAGAACTGCTTCAACTCCCTCGAATCGAACACTCTCTCCCCCCGAGACTAGCTGGTATTACCAGACCGTACTTCCCCAAAATGCTTAACACATTGACTGCCAGACCAATTTTGCAAAAATGTAAGGGAGATGCCAATACATGTAGACGTATGTAGAATGTACGTATGTATGAATGTATGTATGTATGCATATAGATTGTAGACCCAGCTATCGAAAATGATAGCCATGGCTCACTGGCTATCAAAAATGATAGCCATGGCAGTCAATGTGTTAAATTGGGTTTTTTATTCTTCCTGCACTGAGGGGTAATTTTGTTTAATTTACCTCCCACAATAGTGATTGGAAATTTCGGCAATTTTTATACAAATATAAGTTGTGAACAACACAAATCTTTCCTCTGCTAGATTCAGTTTCTGAACAGATATGTAAATAATAATATTTTTTTCAAATTTTCCCTGAAACGGATTTCGTACTGATCAGAAAGTTTCTCTCTGCCCCGGTTTTCACGTCAGTCTTGGTATATCAGTGGAAATTTATTTGAATTTCTCGACCATATGATTATTTTTGGAAAATAAAAATCTTTATAGCAGTGGAAAGTCAAAATCTTGAAGTTTCTCAACGGGTAAAACTACACAATGGTGAATGTACGCTAAAAGATTTTTATTTTTATAAGAGTGAAAAATGAACTAAGGAAAAATATTTCAAATTAATTTAATAAGAAACACCCCTTTTGATATTACATTACCTTCTTTGTTTTTTATTAAAATATTTTATATTTTATGCAATGTTGGTAGTTTAAGATTATGAAAGAAGTAAAACTTTTCCTATAATTTCACAAGGCATAACTTCTCTGCTTGAAAAAAATTGTCTTGCAAAATCAATTTTTATTTTCCTCGTTATTCTATGAAAAAAGTAGTTTATATCTTGTAATGGGGAAAAAATCTTGTTGAAAACACTTAAACATATTTTCAGCATGCAAACAGTTTCATTCAAGTGAAGAACTTCAAAAACAAATTTCCCATGTTCTATTGCGAAAAATGTTTTTACGAATTCTTGTATTACATTCAAAATCAATTTGGGTCATAAAAGTTGTACGAAACTTTTCGAAAACGAAATAATGGACTTTCTTAAGACGCCACGTCAACTGTAATTAATAACGCTCCAATCAGATAAGGGCTAGGTTTCGCGTTTACTACATCATCAAGGGTCTGTTAGAATTTATTATTATTTAGTTACAAATATATCCAAGTTTTCGCCCTACAACAACCCAAAATAGCTATACTTTAGGGGGAAACTGCTTGGTAAACTTATATCACTTAGACTTTTGCCCAAAAGTTAATATTTGTTAGTATAGTATTCGTAGGCACATTTTATGTGGTATATGCCCTTCTCCTAATTGAGTTTGTCATTAATGAATGAAAATTACCACCCGCTGTCAATCAGATGCGGAAAACCGAATTAACATCATCATTTACATGAGACGAAATTGGTTTCATCAGTTCTAATTATATTTCCTTCAATTTATATTGATCGATTTTCACATTGAATCTGATTTCTATTAATCTCTTATTTCACTACCTCACATTGTTTCTAATGTTCATTTGTATATATTTTACTTACACACAACATAAAATGGTACTAAAGTGAGACGTGTAAGTTGTAAGGTATAGCCACAGGCACGTTATCTAAAATTACATTATTTGAACATACGTATTGTTAGATATGGTGGCATAAAGGTAGATACTTCGTGACCTTTGAACCATTAAAGCTCCGTTGGAATTGGACAATGATTTTGATGCTGATCTTACAGAATATCGTATGATGGGTGGGAGCGAGCATCTATTCTTATCACATACGCATTAAATAAGCGCAAAGTCAAGGCTTTGATTAGATTCAGGCTCAACAAGTTACGAATACATGCCCCAACATAGTTTAGGGCCTGTGAAGGATGCGATAGTAGTATAATAGGGCTGCTACTCTCGGGTACTGAGAGTAGAATAATAGGGCAGAATAGGTTAGTTGTATATATTATAAGATTTTTACTTAAATTTTATAACAGGTAAGAGGTAGACGGAGGATTTTTGGATTTTTCCTTCTGTCGGATGACAACTTTTGAGTATACTATACATGGAATAACTACAATTTTTAGCCTGCCGCCCGTGCTATGACTATTTACTTTCTTATACGAAGCATAATAAAGTATTGTATTCATGCAACATTTTGACCTCTTAATGTTGCCTAAAACTCATTTCCCAAGCACTCCTGAGTCGATTGGAACATTATTACAAAAATGTCTCTTTTTGTCAGTCCGGCTGTAAAGCCCAATTCGGGCTAGCGATTCCGATTACGATTGCGATTACGATTGCGACTACGATTGCGATTACTACTGCGATTATGAATGAGGTTCCTTGGCCAATAAGATTAAAGCTGTCATGTCCATATCGTTGAAAGCTTTAAGGCCGCCCTCCATTACCATGACTTTTCCCAACTGCAAAAAAATAAAGACACATTTATGTGAAGATACCTTGGCGAGAAAGGGAGATAAGAATCAACTGCAAAAATTTGTCGGCCACTGCAAGAATAATTTCCCCTGTTTTTTTATGGCGATTTCATGGCGATTTTATGGCGGTTTTATGGCGATTTCTACTACAATCACACATTGTCCCTGTAAGTGAAGAGTAAGCACGGACACATTCAAACTGTTATTATAGCGTGATGTCATTTTTCTCCTTCGCATGCATAGTCGTGCGTTTAACTTGTATTCAGTCATTCCTTTTTAGATCTACATAAGTCTATCTTGCTCTAGTTTTCTTCATTTTTTTGCAGTTACAGAAGTCATGGTAATGGAGGAAAGCCTTTAATCTCATTGGTCGAGAAGCTTGAATCGTAATCGCAATCGTTATGCTGGGTTTACACAAATAACAGATAATGACAAGTTCATTCTTTTGAGAGAGATTGTCATTTTTCTGACAGAAATAATGACAAAAATGATACTATTTATTGATTTATGACAAAAAAAATGACCAATTTGTCATTCGTGTAAACGCAGCATTAGTCTGAATTCGGTTTACTAATAGAGCTAGTGCCATAAAATTTTACAGGCACGGTGAGTCCTGGAATGGGACAACATTATTAACTTTTGATACAAATCCCATCAAAATGGCGGCTTTTTAAAAATCGCAAATTCATTTTTCGCGATTTACTCCGAAAATACATGTTTTTTAGTAGTCTTACGTATGACAAAAGTTGGAGATAATAAAATATTTTACATTTTTGTCTCTTACTTGAACTGCGTATCTCAAGCCGTTATCGATATATACCGTTATTTTAAAAAATCAGTTTTAGCGATTATATCGAAAAATAACAGTTTTTGCTGATTGTACCTGTGTGATGAATAAGTGAGAATGGCATTCTCCACAATTTTGTCTTTTTTGTTATCCGTTATCTTTCACCGTAATTGAAATATTTTCATAAAAAAATTAAAAAAAAATAAAAAAATTTTGCGAATTGCTTGCAAACTATCGGGTTTTCGCAAAAACGACTAATATCTTTAATCTTTTATTAAATCATACTAATATATAATAAAAATGAGTTGGTGTCTGTCTGTCTATTGCTCTTTTACGCAAAAACGGCTGAACCGATTGACTTGAAATTTGGCATGAGTATCTGTGGTAGTTCTGGTTCCAACATAAAGTGATTTCTAAACTTGGTTTTTGCGCTATGTTACTCTTTCGCGGGGAAACTACTGAACCGATTGCCCTGAAATTTGGCATAGATGTTCGTCGGGGGTCCAGCCCCAACATAGACCCATTAAAAAGTTTTTAAGTTCTTTCCACTTTCTTCGTATTCTAAAAATTAGCTAGTTTAAGATATTAAAATTCTCTACATTTTTCCTTTTCATCGTAAATCGATGTCTTTTACCGTTATTCAGATATTTCAGATTTGGTAAAATAAAAATTGATAACTAACATTTTATTCGTCGGATTATATAGTTTACTCGTGCAAATGGCACAAGAACGTATATTTTGTTCAAGAAAATCCGGCGCTGTTCACATCAGATATTTTTTGAGGGACTCTAAAATTTAAAATTTTAGTTAAGGTTCTTTTAGCGATCGAAAATTTAAGGACCGTTTAAAGAACTAAAAAATCGAATACCTTTAATTATGCTCTTTTATGAAAAAAATGCCTCCGAATTTAAAGGAAATAAAATTTTCTATACTTTCTTTCTAGGGTTTTTACGTATCTTTAACAGTTCTTGAGATATTTGAAAAAAATATTATTTTCTATATATTTTTTCCGAAACGAAATATTCCATAGGAAAGTTTTGTGTTGACCACAACTGATATTTTCTTTTTGTGAATGAATTATACATACCTTAACTTAAACGAATATTTTCCCCCATAAAATCCTCGTATAGCTATATTTGGATGGAAGGATTTCAATTGCTCAAAAAATTATTTCCGACCAAACGAAAGTAAATTAAACGAAATTGTTTCACTTTCCCTTATGAATACGTATTTTGACGATGATATTGCATTTTAGTAGTATATACAAGTATATTTTAATATTATATTAGGGAGGATGAAGCGAGCATACTTTCTCTGCACGTGGGTAAGATAATGGATTTCATAAATTCTAGGCACGTTCCCCGATTGTTGTCCCTTTCAAAAAAAAATTTTTTTTTATCTCTACAAGCTTTTCTTGTAGGTCGTCTTCATAGTGTATTTCTTTGCCGTAGTACTCCTTTCAATGAAAATTGTTATATATTTCAGTAATTTGGTCACTACCAAGGAAAAATGCTTTTTTTAGGGGTTGATCAAATTCACGTCACTACTCTTTTTGTTTATAAAAAAAAATACCTCAATGACAAGGGATATGTGTTTTTGCTAGGATTATCATATATATGGGGGTTAAATAAATGAAAAATTTCTGAAGGTCAACCTTTGGGTCTTTTTGAGTGTATAGATTTTTGAAAGCAATTCCTGTGGATTTCCTCAAGAGCATTAATGTTTTTCAAATTCAGGGTTTCCGATCAGATTTATGTTATTTATTTTTTTGAGGTTTAAGATGGGATTTTAGACAAATCGAACTTACCATGGAAAATTTGTGCTTGGTTTCATTCCAACTTGGATTCCTTCATCCTCCACTTCAATTGGTTCTGCTATAGTGCCAGGACTATTTGTGGCGCCTTCATTCTTCACGTACCATACAGATGGCTCAAGAACGCCGTTGGTATTGTTTATTGCTAAAACTCGAGCACCAGTCACATGGTCGTCAAGCAGTAGTCCTTTCGCAAGCGCTTCCAGAAGGCCTAGGGAATATTAAACATTAAAAATTTTAATAAAATACTATTTCGGATGCTTAATATTTAATCATGAAAAAATACGAAAAATTTTTATTACATTGAAATTTAACCACCAAAAGCTTTTATAGCATTGCATGTTTTCTACTTTTAGACCGATTCTGTTTTGAACTGCATATTTGTAAGTTTTTGAAATTTCCGGGATTTCAAATTCAAAACAAATTGCGAATTTCTTCGTATTTTATTTGACATAAAACGTTTCCCAATTTTAAGGAACAAAATGCTATCGCAAAAGGTTAAATGGTAAGCAATTGATTTTTTGCACAAAAAAGGCAAGCATTTTTTATATTTGTAAGAAGGCGGCTTTGATGTCGTTCCTTGCCCTTTTACCTAAGCATTATTTACTTGCCTTTTGTATCCATGTACAAACGATTTTAATCTGAAAATCGACGTTTTTCCACTTAAGGATTTTCACCTCACATCATGACGTTAAAAGGACTTTGAAAAGCTTTTTTTTATATTTTTTTTAACAGACCACTTCGTTTGTCTCGTACAGATACAATAGAAGAAAATAGAACAAAAAATTTTATTCGTATATTTTTTTAGTCCAAACTAATTTATTATCAAAGGTTACGTGTGTTCTTTCAAGAACAAAAAAAAAACATGAGCCACCAACCAGTACGAGATGGAAAAACGAAAAACTGGTGGTTTTTCCTTTCCTTTTTTTTTGGTTTTGAACCATTTTACCGCTCTTAGTCTTAATACAATATATTTTTTCAAAAAAAAAAAGAAGAACCTTTTTAAGTACATGATAGAGATACAAACAGTAGCCGCGTCTCCTTTCCAGAGATAATTTTACGAGTACATCATTGTTTTCTTTAGTTTAAGGTGAAGTAAGGATCTTGCCTTCCTGAATCCATTTTGAGATTGCCTAGTGGAAAATCTTTTGATAAGTTACTAAGGCTATAGGAGATTAGGCATTTTATGGTGAACATTTTTAGAGTTTTCATTTAACGTTAGATTTGGATAAAATTGTTGTGTATACATATTAATTGTATTATACTGTTAAAGCACCCCATGTATATACAATATCTATCATATATATTTATATATAAAGGAAGCTAAAATATCTAAAGTAAATGGAGGTTAAAAGCTCTTGACTAAAATTCCACCTTAATTTATTAACACGATGGGGAAATTGAATCGAAACAGAAATTTAAAGTGATTTTCAAGGGTATAAAGAAACCGACAAATAATTCAATGGAAATGGTTTTCACAAATTGAAGATGAAAGTGAAGTTAATAGAGTTTCATTTAGACATAAAGATGTAGGTTTTAAATCATTCAAGCGTATGGAATAACGAATTTTCGCCTATTTTCATATAACTTTATCGAAAAAGAAACTTTTTTGTTTGTTTCGAAGACACTTTAATTATCTCAAAACACAACGACATAAATCATTTTACCATGAGATTTATTGCTTATTTGAGTTTATTTTGTAGCTATGATTTATTATGTGCAAATTATTAACTTTATCAGATACTAAACGATGAAGGATCATTTTTATAGTAATTAGTTTCATAAATACGACAAAAAGGTATTTATTTAGATGGTGACCACAGATATTTACTCGTGAAAGATAAATTAATAACAAATATGCCCAATTTTTTTTTTTACTTTCTTCCTGACTTAAACGTGGACTAGGCATTGCCGAGTTAAAGCTCAGCTGTATTAAAACTTTAGAAATACCGAAAACATCCAGAAATCTCTTTCTTGACAATTTTTGACAAGACAAAAAAATAATGTCTTTACAGGACACTTAAGTATAAATTTCAAAAAATTGACATAAGATTCGCGAGGGGTGACCTTCTCATGATGATTTTTCCAGAAAAAAGCGACAAAAATAATATTTATAGCATCCTTACAGGATCTTCCTTTGTCAACTGTCAACACCGTACTACAACTACCTATCTATTGCTAAAAATCGAATGAAAATAGCTTTATCCCCTAAACACATGTGCAGAATTCTGCATGCAGCGGAATTTAAATACACTCGTTTATATGAAGTGGAACACATGTAAATTCTGCATGGTATCTCAAATTCAACTTTCTCTGCGCAGAATTAGTGATGTCAACCGAGGATTCTTTTTTGGTGTTTGGCAAAATCGACTGTTAGCAAAGAGACTATGGACTAAATTCGTACACAGTGGAAAAGGAAAGAAAAGGAAAAGGAAAGTCCAGTAGAAAATATTCAATACTTTGTATTGACGTTATCTACGTCTTTCAGGAACATGAGGTGATCCATCCATTTCCAAAGGTGATCCATCCATTTCCAATATAAAAATTGGCCAATTCTTCTTTCATTGTTGACAGCAGCCGATGCGATTAAATGTCAAAAAAATCTGCTCATGTGTCTTAGCTGCAGATATGCATGCAGCTCTGCATGCAGAAAATCTGCACATGTGTTTAGGGCATTAGAGGTTCGGAAGATAGTAGGAGAGAGGTCACAGGGAACGGGATGGGTAAATTAAAGTGAAAAGGAAATATTTTTAAGGTGCGACTTATTCAATTTAAAAAAAAAATCCGATTCGATCAAATTCGATCAAAATCACTTTAGCGATAGAAGGAGGTGGTGATGTAAATCACTTTAGCAATAGAAAAGGGATGGTGGTCCGCCTGTCTGTCAGTGACCATCATATTTTTCTAATGAATTGAGCTAGAGACTGGAAAGTTTGTACAGTCGCCTTTCTCGTAAATAGCAAGGCCAGGACAAAATAGAACCATTCTGTAACAAATTCTTTTGGTTAATTGCAAAAACTTTACTCTACTGCCACTTGATGGTGAACCGCCGACCACACCTGAAGCCTAAGGCTGGGAATAACAAAATGTAGCGATGTTTTCGGTCCAGCGCTTCAGCTACCTCTAGTCGCGGTCGACGGCTACCGCACCGGGCAACTAATGTTGCCAGGCTGGCAGTTTTTGTTAGTAGGTCAGGAGATTTTCAATTTTAACTCTTACAATTCCTTCCCCCTCTTCTAAACAAACGAAACAATTTTTTACAATTTCCAAAATTTTTACAGGTAACATGCGTTAGGTTGGAAATTTACCCATCCAAACATCAAAAATCCAATTGAATCACGTCTTCCCTCCTTCCCCATACAAATGGAATACCTTTTTCCTATTTTCTCGAAAACGGTGCGTAGTATCGTAAAGTTTATAAAGACGAAATGTGTTTAGAATATGGTTTCGCATAACAGTTGCGTACATGAAAATTGAATCGGACCACTCCTTCCCTCTCCCATGCAAATTGATTTTTTTAAATAAAAAAATTGTATGTCCTCATATGGAGAATTTAACGAATAGTATCTGGCAATCGCAGCTTTTCTCATGTTTTTAATGGCAGATGCTTATTTGCGAGATCCTTTTTATAATTTCTATCAAACGATTCAAAGGTTTTTAGAGGAGGGCCCGAAAGAGAAGAGGTCAAAATAAAATCGCCAATCCATTATTCTGCAAGTCACTCTACTCCCATACAAAATTTGATCGAGATCGGTTGAATCGTTTTCTTGTAATACCTGACTAAACATTTAGACAGACAAGAATATTTTTTCATTTTTTTTTTATTTCAGTACGATAAAACATTTTTATATATATAAAAATTTGTGTTGTAATAGATATAAAAAAAACCAAAATTTTTTTTTTAATTGATTATTCTTCAAGGATTACCAATTGTAAGCGACATAAAATAGAATCCGTTTCAAAAAGTGCTATCCAAAAATGTGAAAAAGGACACAAAAATTTTCGGACAAATATTCCAATCTAGACTCAACAAGAATTTATTAAAATTTGCTTCGTGGAAGGTATTGAATTGGATCAGGTGAAAAATTCCTTTCACTAAAACTAAATTCATGCTATTTTTGCTACACCAGTTACCCAAAAAGAAAATCAGACCGTTTCCTTTGAATAAAATATGTTCCTAGAGCCCAAAATAACGAACGAAAACAAAAGAAGAATCTTTTAAAGATTTCAAGAAAAATGAAAGCAAAAAAATTATTGAAAAAAATTGATTAGCATAGGTATAAAAAAAACCATTTTATTTAGTGATATTTGTTCCAAGATAAAGTTTAAACGGAAGGTATATTGGAATTTCAATTTCCTATTGAAAATATTTTGTGAAAAAAATGTGAAAAAAAGATGAAAGGTTTTTGGTCCATAAGTGTGTGTGATACAGGAAATATTGTTGTGTTTATAATAGAATTCTTTCTTTGTAGATCGATATATAACACACTCATGGGTGAGCATTTCGCATGTGTTTCGCAAACTTTTTGCAGCTTAATATTATAAGAAAAGCATAAACTTATCAGAGATTATTTATTATAATTTTAAAAAACTGTAACTGTGAAGACTGTAAAGTTGTGAAAAAAAATTCGAACCAAAATTTTTATAGAAAAGTATTTCTATGATTCTAGCAGAAATGCATACAAAACGTTTTTTGAGTGTGATTCGGTTCTGGTAAAAGGGTGGATTGAACTTCTGGTTTTTGGTTCTGGGTCCTAAAATTTCAAAAGTTTCTTCTGTTCTGGTTTTGGTTTCTTATATTTTAAAAATATGATTCTGGTTTTGGTTTCCAAAATTCCAAAAGTTTGGTTCTGGTTTTGGGTCTAATTTGATTAAAAATTTTGTTAAAAATTTGGTTAAAAATTTGTTTTCGTAGAGAGTGTAGAGAGGGCATGTGGAATGTTTTTTACTGACGAAAAAGATTCCATTTTTTACTGACGAAAAACATTCCACATGAAAAATCTGGTCGAAAATAGGAAATAATAAGAATTTTTTGATCTTAAAAATTCAAAGTTGAACCATGGGACCGACAAAACACTCTTTGTATTATAATAGTTTCTTAATTTTGCTCTTCGTGAAAAAATGATTCTCCAACATTAAATATTTATTTCGTGGAAATACGTTTGGTAATCGTTTTTGAAGTGCCTAATTACTCATTTTTAATTAAAGTTCTTTTCATACCAAATTATTACGGAAAAGAAATTAATTTACTTGATGTTTAATCAAAGAAAACTTCACCGTCTTAAAATTTCTTAACATAAATAATAAACTTTTTTTATTATCCTCTCTACACTGGAATCAAAAATACTTTCAATTCGAAAGACAAAAATTTATTTACATAAGATTTTTCAGTTCTATATAGGAGTAAATGGATCTACTGTTCTTTTAGAAAATCTCTTGCTTTTTTCTCCTTCTTGACTTTCTAATCACACGGACAAGTATTTGTTTAAGTAGAAAATTTAAACTAATTGCTACCTTTTATCTTTGCTAGGGGGAAAATTACCTAACAAATTATTATCTCATTATTTTTGTCATCAAAGGAGAAGAAATATTCATTTTCCATTAATTAAAATATATACAATTTTTTTCTGAATTGCTTTCTTTTTTTCTCATAATCCTATGATTGAAAAAGGCCAGAATAAATTCCCTAAGCGATTCTTATCAGTTGAAATGACAGAAAAATAGGTTTTGGAAAATGGGAATATTTCTAATACAGAAATAAATCATTTGGGATTTTTTGTGTTTGACTTTGATATTTTATCATTAGACATAATGTATTCTGCTAGAATCATCTTCTATGAAAACGTTTAACTTATTGGCTCTACACAATTGTATTCTTGAATACAGAATAAAAATAAATGCTTCTACGTTTCGAAAATGTCAGTTAAATTTATACGAATGAGACGATTTTGTGGGTACAATATTTATGGCCATCTTAATTTGTTTCCCCTGAACAAATCATATAAGTTGTGAATATCAAATGGATAAAAATGAGATTTTGTCCCTTAGTGTTCAAAAGCGAAGAAACAGTCATTGAGATTTTGTTTCTTTTAAATTCGTTTCATGTTTAAAAAATTTTATACAAAAATTGAGCAACATGAGTTTTTTTTTTAAATATTGTGTGAAATATAAGATTAGGCGGATTTTATGCATTTGGAATACTAAAATAGTATACAGACTATAGGTGTGTTAATTTCTTTTAAAAAAATGTTGTGTTCGTCATTTTTAAAACATTTAAGGAGGCCCTCCATTACCATAACTTCGGCAACTGCAAAAAAATAGAGACACATTTATGTGAAGATACGTTGACGAGAAAGGGAGATAAGAATCAACTGCAAAAATTTGTCGGCAACTGCAAGAATAATTTCCCCTGTTTTTTTATGGCGATGTTATGGCGATTTCTACTGCAATCACACATTGTCCCTGTAAGTGAATAGTAAGCACGGACACATTCAAACTGTTATTATAGCGTGATGTTATTTTAAAAGCTTTTTCTCCTTCGCATGCATAGTCAAAAGCTTTGTTACCATGCCAATTTGAACATTATATTCATAGCATAAGGTTTGATATGATTGCTATAAAATTGTTAAACTGGAAGGGATAGCGTTTAACTTGTATTCAGTCATTCCTTTTTAGATCTACATAAGTCTATCTTGCTCTAGTTTTCTGCATTTTTTTGCAGTTACAGAACTCATGGTAATGGAGGAAAGCCTTTAACTTTAAATTGTTTCCAAATTTTGCTAACCATTAGACATTTTCACGAGGGACGCCTATAACTTATTTTAACGTCACCGAATAGTGTTCCGAATATACTCTAAAAATTTACTTAAGACAATTATAAATTTCTTCATTACTAATTTAAAATTTATGTTTTAACTAGAATTTGGACCCGACTTCGCCCGGCTAAAAGCGTGAATAGAAAAAAAACTTAGGAAAACTAAATTCAGTTGGTTAAAAATTAGGTAGCCTGCCTGCCGTTCTTTAGTTTTTTCTCTTCGGAAAATGATTAACAAACTAACAAAAAATTCCAGCACTTGCATTCGATATTACTTTACCCCCCTCCGCTTACTCCCCCACCCCACGCGCTACTTTTTAATGGTTCAATGTTGGGGTTGGACCCCCGACGAATATCTATGCCAAATTTCAGGCCAATCGGTTCAGTAGTTTCCCCGCGAAAGGGTAACATAGAGGAAGAGCTAAGTTTCGAATTCACTTAACCCCCCCCCCTACTCCCCCCACCCCTCGCGCTACTTTCCCGTATGCCTATGTTGGAACCAGAACCATAGAATAAGGAATATATAGAAAAAACTCTGCCGAACAAATTTTTGACAAATTTCCCCTTCGAAGGGGGGAAAAATGTCCCTATCATTTACTAGCTACGGCCTAAAAGTTAATTACTTTTAGGCTAGGGAGCACGAAGCAGAGAGAACATTTTCTAATCATTTTCGTTGTATCTATTCAATGAGATGGAGGAATCGAATGGATAATTTTTTCCGTGTTACATCGGATCCTCTTGCCTCATCTCACAGTGCAAAAATTTTCTCTAAAAATTTGTTCTAAGAGTTTATTCTCTAGATTATTTGTTCTCTGCCAGAACTACCACAGACACTCATGCCAAATTTCAAGTCAATCGGTTCGGCTGTTTTTGCGTGAAAGAGAGGAACAGACAGAAAGACAGACACCAACTAATTTTTATATATTAGTATGATTGCCAATTGATTTCGATATTATAGATGGGAAATTTTTAAGGCTAAGTTGTTAAGCATTAATTTAACTAAATGAAAATGCAAAAACTCTGGTACCAATGATTTATTATTCATTTATAAATCTATTTACCTATCCACTCATTTAAATTTTAATCAAATTTTTGGTTTGCTTAAAATGCGAAATTGAGTGTTTCTAATTGAAAAAGGTATGTGGGCTTTTAAAGAAATTATCATAATCAGCCACCAATTTTGATTTTAATAATAGAAAAATGTACCAGATGTTATTTTTGTTAATTTGAATTAACAAAATTGAGTTTTTAAAGACATTAAACGTTTAGATTTTGAACCAAGGAGCGGAAATACGAAATAAATGTTTTATGAAAAAAGTAAGTCCATAAAACTGTCCATAGAATATGCCTTTCTTTTAGGGGGAAGACTGTGTTTTTAGTCGTGAATCTATACAAAAAAAAATCGCGAAAAATGTGACGAGGGGGAGTGATCCGAAAAAGTTTACTTGTGAAAAAATCCACAAATATTGAACCAATATGAACAGAAATTCATAAAACCTAAGTAGTTCTTAAACCTGAAATAAAACAGAAACAATTCCGTGTAAATTCAATTCAACTTTTGAAAAAATAATTTTCCGGAATTATCCATGTGAAATTTTGTGTTTTATTGATAAAAGACGAAAAGATATTACGTTTTGGGTGCCACTGCAAAAAAAAAAAAATATCCTTCATTCCAACCCTATATTTAGCGAAAAAAATCGTTCACCTAATTGGAAGTCAGGTTCACTTCAATAGTCAATTTGGGTTCACGTAAATGAACTTGAATTAACTTTGCGATAGCAATCGAATTATTACCATAACGTAACCAACATTAAAGGAAATTAGTTTACTGCCATTATGCTGACGAGAAATCCTGAATATATCATTGATTTAATATTAAGAACCCGTTCGATAGTGACCAGGCAGCTGGAAGTCACCTCAATATTAATATTGACAGCTCACCCTAAGTACATCCTTATAGCAGTCGGATTTGGGAATTTTCCAACGCAACACTACCGCCAACCTTCATCTTACTTATAAAATTTTCAAATGAAAATGAAGATATAAAAAAACTTACTGAAACTAGGACAAAATAAAATTTCATGGAAAACAGGCGCCAATTCAATTTATTGATCCTTCCCTTGACTCAAATTCGATTACAAATTCACTGGGAGGTTCTGAACATTTTCACTTTATTCAAACTTCACCGTTTTCAACGAAAAAACACTTCAAATTTAAACGAGCGAAAATATTCCATCTTGGTAGACTTTTTGCTGCACTTCTTTTGGCTTATTATGGCCATTTATAGTTTATAACTGAAAGTTTTTCGTGCGAATTTAAATTACTCTGGAAATTGTATTTTATTTTTGTTCAAAGATGTAATGCACGGTGGAAAATATTGGAAATTCAAGAAAATAAGCATCGTATTTACTTTTCATGTCTCATTGTTGGAGGGAAAAAAAAGATTTATTTGGCGAAAAATTAGCTACAGACCTGAGGCACGTGTTGCAATCGTAAACAGGTTTTGGGAAAAAATTGTTTTTACTGGATTACAGAGTTTGTTCATTTCATATCAGAATTAGGAAATTAAATGGCATTCGTGCTGCGTGCTTGGGATTTCAATATAGGATCCAAATCTGAATCAGTGTTTTTATACTCTGAATATGAACTTGTAATATTGTTTCTTGGAACACGAGTTTTTTTTTTCAATGAAAATACATATTTAGATGTTAAATAAACGTTGCTCAATTTCGTAAGAACTATCGGGTCTTTCAACAAGGACATAACAATTTTGTATTTAAATAAAACACAGAATAATTGAGATCTCGGGCTGAAATTAATTCCAGGTGTAGTGGACATATTACATTTAAGTATGAAATTCGTTGTCGTTCATATGGCCACCGCGAGCACGTTTGCACTGATTGATTCTTTGGAGCCAATTTTCCACCACTCTTCCACACATATCGGCCGGAACGTTGGCAATTTCGCGTTCGATATTGTTCCTGAGCTCCTCTAACGTTGTTGGCTTGTTGGCATAAACCAACGACTTAACATAACCCCATAAAAAGAAATCCAACGGCGTTAGATCGCATGAGCGAGGTGGCCATTCGACCGGACCATTTCTCGAGATTACACGATTACCGAACTTCTCCTTCAATAGATCAATTGTTTGACCAGCTGTGTGGCATTGCTCGTTCGTGAGCTTCACCATGATAAAAATGTAAACCTTGACTGACGTTTTAGCATTGCCAGATCATAAAAAAAGTTTTAGGATGCGTTTTTATTAAAATACAAAATTGTTATGTCCTTGTTGAAAGACCCTTTATATAATTATGGTTAACGCACGCGTTTTCAAAACCTATGGGACATATTGTTTATTTGAGAATTTAGGAATTTGTATATGAGAACGTCAATTTTGAATTAAAAGTGATTGTCCATAAAAGAAATCACACATTTAAGGGTGGGGGGAAAGGGAACTTGTTGCAGTGCGAACACAATATTAAAGTTCATACAAAAATCGCTAAAAAGTTAAAATTCGAAAGAGCGAAAATCAACATAGCGGTATTTGGTTGATAACCCCTAAAATAAATGCCCAGAAACCTAAAAGATGAAACAATTCCTAAATTTTAAACAAGCCAAGAGTCAATATTTTTTTTAAGGATATAAGCATGTAAATGGGCTCCAAATCCAAACGAAAAATATCTTTTTCGAACGACTATTAACGTAAATCCTTTGGTTTTTACGACAAACGTTTATCACGTTGAACTGAAAAAACTCATAATTAATCATAATGCTTAAAAAAGTCATAAAACCTGGCCATTTGAACAAATACTGGCAATTTAAACAAATAATAAAATGCTTATGATTTGGAGCTGTCCATAAAATACGTCACACATTTAAAAGGCGGGCGGAATCTGCTGCAACGTGAGGATGGTATTAAATGTCGCTGGGAGAAGGGAGGTGGCGAAAAAGTGAAAATTAGCGTAACCGGATTTTATGAACAGCTCCCAAGCAAATAAAAAGCTGTGCAAATTATTTGTTGAATAATAAAAAAACGAGATTTTTTATTACGTCAATTGAATGTGAAAAATATTACTACAATGTCTCATTCAACACAAAAGAAAAGCGATTATGTAAGACATCTCATGTCCCTGGATTATTCTTTATGGATTTAATAAATATTATTGTATTATTTTTCTCGTTATGTCCTTTCCGATGTTTTAGATGCAATTTTTAAAAAGATTACCCAGAAGATGCCGATATTAGAATGACACCGAAATCCAGGAAAATGAAATTAAATTAATATAAATCCAACAAAAGATATAAAAATTACCATTATGAACTAAATTGAAGGTATTGTTATTATTTTTGATGTAATTTGCTCCAGCATCAATTTCCCTGGTACACGGATTCATGTAAAATTTAGTGCTTTGTTCATAATTTACAATCATTTTCAGAGAAAAGGTTTTAAGATTTCTTAAAAACTACGAGGAAATTTAATTCAAATAGATCCAATTCATTTAGTAAAGTGGAAATTGTCTAAAACGGGCCCTGAATTAACAGGAAACATGTCTTATTGTAAGTCAGACGAATTTTTTGGTCCCATAGGATTCTGGCTTACATGGGTTTCATTATCTTGAGTACATTGTAAAGTTGCCATGACTTTTCCCAACTGCAAAAAAATAGAGACACATTTATGTGAAGATACCTTGGCGAGAAAGGGAGATAAGAATCAACTGCAAAAATGTGTCGGCAACGGCAAACATAATTTCCCCTCTTTTTTTATGGCGATTTTATGGTTGCAGTTGACGGACTTGAACTTTTTTATAGCGATTTCTACTGCAATCACACATTGTCCCTGTAAGTGAATAGTGAGCACAGACACATACGAAATGCTATTATAGCGTAGCTGTCATTTTTCATGTAGTTCAAACACACACATGCAGCTGTATAGCTTTATTTCTATGCTAATTTGAACCTTATATTCATAGCATAAGGTTTGATATGATTGCTATAAAGTTGTTAAACTGGAAGGGAAAGCGTTTATACTTGTATTCAGTCATTCCTATTTAGATCTATATAAGTCTATCTTGCTCTAGTTTTCTGCATTTTTTTGCAGTTACAGAAGTCATGGTAATGGAGATCCTCCTTAAAACACCTCAGTAAATTCTTAGTACCCTGCAGCAAAAAAATGCTTTTCTGATGGTTTTGCAAAGTACTTTGAAAGTACAGTGATTCTATTCTGATTTTCAATACCTACTCATGTCTAGAGACCGGATTATATGCAAGTGCTAAAAATCAGAAACACGAAAAAAGCAGACATAAAAAAATATGTGTCCCTTATTTTTCCTTATTACCCTTATTTTTCGTGCCTCTACATATCCGAATTTCATCAAAATCGGAGGCGTACACTTCGGAATCTTTCCCTGTTAACTTTTTCAATTTGCATATAATCCGGTCTCTACTCATGTCCAGTGTTGGGGTTATCTAGATAATAATTATCTAGATAATCATCTAGATAAAAAAAAATGTTATCTTTATCTTATCTAGATAACACCCCAAAAAAGTTATCTTTATCTTATCTAGATAAAGGAAAATCCCATTTATCTAGAGATAATCGTTACCAGCGAAAATCAAAAAATTAAATCTGAAAAAATGCTGAAACGAAATTGTTTTCTGCATACTTTTGAAAACCTAAAAACTTTTTTTAGGAACAGTTTTATACTTGGCAACAATTTTTGTTTACGGACAAGGAAGCGAAGTGTCACTCTTTCCCTCGCCTCTCTTCTCTTGTCCATAAAAAAAAAGTTCTGCCAGTAACTGTTGCCAAGTGTAAACCGGGCTATGAACGAAATAAAAAATCATAACGTTATAAATTTCCTTACGTAGCAAAATTAGACTTATATTTCGTGACGTTATTTCGTTTTGTATCGATAAAAAACTTAATTTCGTTACGTTATAATGTTATTATTCCGTTACACATTGTATTGAAACTGAAAACAAAAAAACGCACTGTAATAATAGTTTATCACAAAGTAATTCAGTTCAGTTTCCATAAAAATAAATTGTATAACAAATAATAAAACTCAGCAAAAAGAAAATACAAATAAAAACGGAAAAAAATGTGATTATTAAGTTAAAAAATCAATAAAAAATACAAAAGACAAAAAATCACACAAAAGTTTTGTTCATTAAAAAAACTGTCTCCACAAAAGCGTGATTTTGATATCAAAGATATAGAATTTTTTTATAGAATTTCGCTCTACTTCTGGAGTTACTAAAAAGAAAATCTTTTCGCTACCAAAAAACTTGCTTAGAAGATTTCCATAGAAGATTTTCCATCTCCAGAAATAGAGTGAATCTGGCCAAACCAAAATCCGATTTAGAATCAAAATACGATTAAAAACACTACTCCAATATTTTTGATTATATTTTATGTCTGTGGGGTTATACTTGATGAACTTTTGTGGGAAATTTCACAAAAAATAATACTGAACAAAACAAGGAAATACTAATAAACAACGAAAAAACGTAATATTTTTTTCGTTTTTCGTTATGGTAACGGAATTGAATTTCTATAACGTTCATTAAAACGTAATTTTGAAGAAAAAGCCCGAAAATCATTTCGTTATTTCGTTACGTTACGATAACGTTTCTTATCCGTTTTCTTTTATTATTATTTCGTTTCTTATTATATTTAAATTGGAAATCAAGAAAAGCAAAAAATTTTGTGCTATTTTTTTTAGTAGGGGAAACTGGGGTATTCTGGACCACGGGGAATTGCGGACCAGCGTCATTTTGTTTCCCCTAGTAGTGGTTGGTAGCTGCAAATAACTGTAATCAGTTTGCCTCATGTTAAGCTAATTTTCCTAACAGTACTCGACTTGTGTATACGCACTATCACCTCGCTTCGATAGCAAATAGAAAAGTGATACTTCGAAATTTTTTTTTTCACTTTGTGTTTCGCTTAAATTTAACCACATTTTTCGAGAATCAACTCAAGTAAATATATTGATAATATTCACGGAGCCTTAAGCATTCGACACTGACAAAAAATTTTGCATGAAGTTTGCATTGTGTTACTAATAGCTGCCATATTGTAAAAAAGAGCGTTCGGGGAATTGTGGACCACTTTTGTCGGGGAATTATGGACCACTCAATTCTTGACATTTGACAAGCAAACTTCGTGTATTTGATGCATATAAGTGTTTTTTCATGCAAAAACACAGCATTAGATTTTCGGCAATCATACTAATACATATATACAAATGAGTTGGTGTCTGTCTGTCTGTTCCTCTTTCACGCAAAAACGGCTGAACCGATTGACTTCAAATTTGGCATGAGTGTCTGTGGTAGTTCTAGATCCAACATAGGCATACGGAAAAGGAGCGCGAGGGGTGGGGGGAGTAAGGGGAGGGGGTAAAGTGATTTCGAAACTTAGTTTTCCCTCTATGTTACTCTTTCGCGGGGAAACTACTGAACCGATTGGCCTGAAATTTGGCATAGATGTTCGTCGTGGGTCCAGCCCCAACATAGACCCATTAAAAAGTTTTTAAGTTCTTTCCGGTTTTCTTCGTATTCTAAAATTTAGACAAAAAGCTTAACCCGGCAACGACGGGTATACAAGCTAGTTTCTAAATCGGCCGTTTTGACATCGCCAGAGGATGTAAATGACCTTCGTGAGAAGGCTGATATGAAGCGAAAGAGATTGGAGAGAAAAGGTGATAAACCATAATCGAAAAAGCAAAAAGATCGTGTCAAATCGAAGACATCACAGAAGAAACAACCATCTTCAACCTATTGTGAGGTGGAAGAATACATAGATTTCTGCATAATTTGTAAGAAAAATATGCCAAAAAAAATGAACCCATCCATCCATACCATCCATTGCAACGTGTGCGATCGAGCTGTTCACTTGGGATGCTCCGGAATGACTGCAAGTTACTGGACTTGCGAACATTGCGTTTCGGACTGATTTTCATTGCAATTTTTCACTTCATTTCACTTTGTCTGTTATATAATAAATATATGAATCAAAAAAAAAAGTTTGTCTATCACATTTTTCCATTTTTAATCGATTTACAAAGTGGTCCACAATACCCCGAGATTTTTCAAAATCGCAAAAACGCCATTTTTGCGCCAACTGATAAAACTTGTATAATTTAATACAATTTGACCGAACTGCTGTGACCCAAAGAGAGGTTATTTATCGTACTACAAATTCAAGCTCTGAAATTTTCAGAAAAAGTTATTTTTTTGCGATTTTTTAGCCAAAATGAAAAAGCGGTCCAGAATACCCCACCTTCCCCTACGTAATTTTGAATTTTGTGCAATGTCAAAATAAATATTTATCTAAAAATTATCTAGATAATTTGGCTTTTTATCTTATCTTATCTATTATCTTTCATATTTTCATTATCTATTATCTTATCTAGATAAACATTACGAGCATTTATCTTTATCTTTATCTAGATAAAAAAATAATTATCTGGCCCCAACACTGCTCATGTCCAACGCTCAAAGTCTTGAAAACTACTATGCAAAGTACTTTGGGCCAAGCATTTTCAAAGTCGTTTCTAAAAACACTTTTAATTCACTCTTTTTACTGAATTTGAAGATGTGATTCGTACCAAACGCTTATTATTATTAATTAACTTACATGTTTCGAATAAAAAAATATAAAAATGTGCTTTTGAAAGCGCAGTTTCAAGGTGCTTTCGCTTAAAGTATTTTGAAATTTTCGACAGGGTAATTATTGGGATTTTAATTAATTAAAAATCAATTTTGATTTCAAAAGCCTTCGATATTTATCCAACATCAACTTGAATTTCTTGTGAAAAGGTTTTTTTTTCTAAATATTAAACTAATTTTTTTTTTGAATGCCTGGATAACAATTTTCCATACTGAAATTTTGAAACCAGAACAAATATTAGGGCTATTTACTCTTTATCGTAGTTGATCGTAAACTCGTAGAATCGTAAATAAAATCGTAGTTTTTTGACAGTTCTCTATACAAATTTTTTTACGACGAAAACTACAATCTACCACACCCGAAGGTATGGTAAAATCGTAGTTTTTGTCGTACTTCTAATAAAGTGAGGTTAAGGCATGTTTTGTGACATGTCAACTTGGTGCCAACTCTAAAATGGACATTGGAAAAGCAAGTAAATTAAAGTATTTATATGATTTAGTATAAATTAAGAGTTAAAAAAATTTAGGTAAAGAAAATAAATAAAAAAATCAAAAATTTATGACAAAACCAACAACCTCTAGTAAAGCGCTGCTCATGCTTCGTTGTACTTTTCCATCGTAGATGTACAGTACAATCTACGATTTTACTATCTACGATCAAGAGTGAATTGCCCTATTATATATTCTTCTGGAAATACTCGTATCTTTATTTTTTTTATACCGATTTGTGATTTGAATGTTTGCAAACATCCATGATTAACTTTTTAAACATGCTGTTGGAAATGCTTTCATCAACCCAGATCACACCTGATGATCAGCCTTGAATCCTCAAAGCTTTTTTTTGTTTACACAGAATCGGAATGGATAAGAAAAATAGAAAAAAATAGCAAAGGAAACCGGACTCTCTGAACAGGATAATTCAATTTTGTATTATTCAACAATGTTTTCCGTTTTTCTCGACGTTTCTAGGCCACTGTCACCCACATCACATCCCGTTTTGCCTCGGCCCCACATTTTTCTAGTCTTCTCAACGTACATAAACACAAAAAAAACCAACAAATGTTAGGACAAAGAATGAAAATTTCTTTCCCATTGTTTTTACCTGTAGGGCGTAAAAATGAGAGAAAAATTGCTTTTTTTTAGAGGTTTTCCCCCCTTTATTTGTTACCCACACATGGTGGTATTGGTAAACGTTGATATGAATTCAACCTTCAAGCCGACGACACATTGATGGAGGGTGTAGAACTAATTCAAGGTTATGCTGAGGATACCCTTTATAACACCCCTTGCGACTTCAAACAGGTGATATATCACCGAATGTATAAATTTTATTTTGTTTAGCATAAGAGCAGCTGGAATGATACCAAACACATCCAGATGAATACATCGATGGTGGAAGCTTAATACTGGGTGAGGTGAATACAAAAAAAAATGAAATGGAGGCTGGTTTGTATCGTTACTCAACATTATTATATATTTCGTTATGCATCTCGCTGGGTTATCGAATTAAGTCTCTTCCCAGCATGTACCTAGTATTGTGTCATATAAGGAAATGAGCAGCCTGTCATGTGTGTAAGCTTTTGCCAAAGGCGAAATTTATTTATAGATTTTTATTTTATTTATTTATATAATTTTTGCATTATCCTGAAACTCTGATAGCATCAGAATTAAGGATTCAAACCAAAAAAAAATATTTGTTTGCACTTAACGGTAATTGAAATTTAATTATAAATAAACTGAAATATATCGGATAATTTATTATAATGCACGAACTTTCATTATCGCTAAAGTGACCATAGTTTAGAGTCAATCCGGGATAAGACGAACGGGTGGTGTGGCTGAAATGGAACTCCAACGAAACAAAAAAAAATTTAGATAGAAGGCTTTGTTTGGACGAATAGCAAGCATCAAAAATTACGAAATATGCGCCGCCGGCAACATTTTTAAACAGAATGCGGCGCAAAGACTGAAATTACGAACTGCACAAACCCAAGCGATTATGAACTTTGTTTTTCGCGCTCATTACGTTCCATAAATAATGGTAACGGAACTTTTTAAAAATAACAATAAGCACAATAGCGCCGCGGGCGAAATATTTTGAAATACGTGGCCCATTTGTCAAATATCGTTAAAAAAAATGCACCCCAAGTAAAAAAATGTGATTTTCAGCAACCTCCAGTCAAAGTAGAGTATTTTTCACTAAATCATTTGATAAATTGTAACACTAAATTGAAAAATCAGGGACAAAGTTTAATTTCAGGCACGCCGCATTGAAATTTTAACTCATGTATCCTAAGAAAAAGGCCACATAGCTAAGCGAAACCACACTCCGTAACGCAATAGCCTTGAAACCACCCTTAAATTAAAAATCTAAATTTTGATTTTTTCACTATTTCAAATTTTTATGACCAGAAATATTAAATTTGATCGCCATTTTTTAAATTTTAATCTTATTGATACTTTACGTAACATATTTCAGAAAACAAATAGACCCAAACTCAAGTAGTGAAAGTACAAAAACCCTGCTAATTTCACCGTTAACAAAAATTACTCAAAAAAGTATAAAAAAAAGTACTACAGGACAACAACACGATGAAAATTGGTATTAAAACTTAGAAATTGAATTTAACGTCTAGCCACAAAATCAAATAAAAAAATCTAAGGCAAATCAAAAAGTTCACTTACCGTCCCGTACGCCAACTCCGACTTCTTGAAGGACGAGGGCAGCCAAATCAGTTTTCTGTCTCGCACCTTCATAGCGTTCTACGTTTAATGGCACCTGAAGTGGGCGAAATGACTTCGAAACGCAAAGCGTGCCCAAATTTTCAGTTGCTATATCGTGAACGGTTAGCAAGGACTGTTCGATGGCTTCCTGCAAATAAAGAATGAAGGAAATTGAAATAAAATAGTAATAACAAACAAAATTAAATCATGTTTCTTTGTTACTAGACTAAATTGAGAAATTTATTACATTCTGGCATTTGACAACAGCAAACTGGAAAGTTTCACGGGAATAATTTCATGTTTGTTGGTAACAACGGTGTCTCATATTTTCAATGCATAACACGTAATATCAAAATAGTATTAGGTTTTGTTGAAATTCGTAAAGTAGCAGTGCAGCTAAAACTTTCTTTTAATCGTCTTTATAATACAAAAGCATACAATTTTGGGTGGGTAAAGAAATGTGTTTGTGTGTATTTAAAAAAATCTCTTACTCTATAGTCACAATTTTAAAAACCAAATATATTTAGAAAATTAGTAAAAAAAATCAAAAATTGTTGATATTTTTGGTTGTTTTTCAGAAATTTTAACCGCAAAACTCGTAGAAAAAAGGCTGGCTAAAACCGGTGGCAAAAACCGCCACTTTAATAAATGTTGTACTCAATTTGAACACGCAGTCGATCGTACCAATTAAATTACTTAGGACCTGTCCGTAGAACACGTCACGCCGAATTTTCAGATTTTCAGGACCTTCCTTCCCCACTCTTCAGCCTTTTTCACAATTTTGTGTATGGAGTTTTTTACCTGAAAGTGTCTTGTATTTTATGGACCATCCGTTATGTAGGTAAAACATGGAGTATTAAAGCCATTACACAAACCCACAATTGTTTCTGGTTTATTTTTCCAAACCAAATTAAATAACATCTTCTAACCCTTTTTTAAAAAAAAAACAATTTTTTTTTTGTGAGACATAAAAGGGAATTACTTGTAATCAGACCATGCCGTAATGTATTCCGCGTTTAATTGAATTTCATCCCTCATGTAATTCTCGCAAAGAAATAATTTTTTGGGATGAAAACACCAAAGGAAAATATTTTCCCGTCAAATAAAAACCTTAGCATAATAAAATTTGCTTTTTATCATTTTGTACAGTTTTTCTTCTGCAAAAACAAAAGTTTGTTCCAAACAAACGCCATGAAAGGCCAGAAGGGAAAAAAATATTTTCCTCTCTATCTGAGAAAAACCATCCGTAAGCGCCATTGTTGTTTTTTTGAGGCGGTTTTTCCAAGTGGTGTCATGTTTACTTTCCACTCCTGTACACCCTCAATCAGAGCCATGCCAAAAATTATTTAATTAGAAAATTTTGCCAATTTCTCCCTGCAACGATAAAAAAATATATCCGAATTAGACTTTATTTCTTGTAAAAACGCGAAATCCCAATGCCAGTTCCTAAAATTTATGATTTAAAAAGTCCTGCCATACGCCACGAATACACGTGTATTGGAGATTTCAAGATGTTGAAATCGACCTTGAATCAGTTATGAATTCTTATAAATATAAAACCGAAACGTTTAGCAAGCGTTATCGACATTCCAAAATGGAGGAAATTGGCAGCAGGACATAATATTGATTAATCGTAAGTAGAACATGTTGAATAACGAACTTGTTTTTCTTTGAAGGTGAGACATACAACATAGAAAAATATATAGAAGTCGTTCCCCCAAAATCTCATGCTCCAGTCCCATATTTATAGCGAAAACGGTATAGTCGCCAAATATGAGAGTTATTTCTATAAAAAAAAATTGTTCTCAAATTTTACTAGACACATTCCAACAAAAAAATTGTCGTATTCTTTTTTTTGTGTAGTAATTCCCAAAATTATGGCGCAGACTTCAACGTGTTGAATATATACATATATGCTAGATACCATAATTTCAAATAGGATGGGTTCCTATAATTATACCATCAAGGCCTATCTGAATAGGACTGAGTACTTTATTTATTAGATCCTGTCCAATCTAAAGGGGACAGACGAAAATAAGTTTTATTTTAAGAAAATTTTAGAAAGTTGAGCTTGTGAGTGTCATACTAGATAACAGTTGAAAAAAGCCGCAAGACAATTCTATTTATATGAAGAAAGGTGACGGAGTTTACAATTTAGACATAAACCACTTCGACTGGTCACTTAGAACCGCATCTATGAAAAATTCGCGCCAAAGAATTTTTCAACGTTTCAAGTTAGCAAATTTGAAGGAAAGAAATTTAGAGTCACTACGTACGAAAAATTCTAAATTTGCCTGACTAAAGGCCCTATCACACCTAAGTTCAAATGGTTTTAAAATTGATGTTCAAATGTTAAATGGCGATTTTCCGTTGGTAAGAAAAAAATGAAATTCACCAGTGTGTTTAGAATGATAAAAAAAGTTGAATTTAGCATGTCCGTCCGTCTATTCGTCCGTCTGTCCGTCTGTCCGTCCGTCCGTCTGTGGCGCGGATTGCGGGCGCACGGATTGAGCTAGAGACTTGAAATTTTGGGCAGATCTGTTTTTCGTAAACTGCGAGGCTGCGTTCGTTAATGAGCAAAAATGGACCATTAAGGAAGGGAGGGGGTGAGAGGGGGGTACCCCCCATACGAACGAAAACGATTTTTGCGAATATCTCAAAAACGGTGCATTTTATCAAAAAAGTGAAAGAACAAAAGTTATTTAGGACATAAAACTCCCATACATCAAAATCCGATTGGAATAAATTTTAAAAAAATTTATTAGAAAGTTTGACTTCAAAGTGGAATTTTGGTACAACTCTTCGAGTTTTGAAACGAATATTACCATACGGGTATTCAATAATTGCCAAATTGGCAATTATAGCATTTCTCATAGTTTACAATTTTAAGACCTTTTGAACTTAGGTGTGATTGGGCTTTAATACCAAAAACCGCATCGAAATGGCTCCAACGGTTCAGGAGTTGGCAGGAAAAGGGGCTATACATAAGGAAAGATTGGTGGTGGGTGTAATTCTGTGTAGGTTTAAGATATTACCCTCCCCCTTCCCTCCTTCTGTATTCGATTCAATTTTTTTCATAAAATTGTTCATAGAATTACTCTATATAAGATTGACGACTATTTTTTAAATTAGGTAAAAGTCGCTTAATTTCACAGAAAAATTATTACTGCCTCACAGATTATACTATGAACGTTAAAAATTCTAAAAATGTGCAAAAAAAACGCTTGTGTTGAAGTTTAAGACATACAAAGGAAATCATAAAATACCTAAATAGTTTCCTTCCAAAGAACATAAAGACTTTTGTAAGAAAAAATGCAAAAAAAAACTCCAGTCGCCATATAAGGTACACACAATTAACCCCAATATAGGAAAGAAGTCGAGAAAAATTCACCTTGAAAAGAGCCCGGTATGGCATTCAAAATTGATTTAAGATTGAATAGAGTTCTCAGAATCTTAACACCCACATTCAGATATTCAAGTATGCGTACGCTATACAAAAGACCAATAAAATTGATTTGCCTCAATAACCTGAGGGATGAAATTCCTTCACGTGTGTGTTCGCACGTAGACATTAGTTGCGTAAATTTCGGTAACGGGGCATGAAGACTTTTATGTGCTTTGACCTTTTTTATTCCCGGTTAGGTAATAAAATCGAAGCTGCCAAGTTGAGATAAAGGCGACCTGATAAGATCCTTAGGATATTCATTTAAGACTGTAAATTATGAAGGCTAGATCTGCTCTTATTACCTTCATGATTTTTTTTTGTTAAGGGCGTGAATGCACATTCATGTGTGGGTATTTAATTCCTCTTAAGTATAAAGGAATGTAATTCGAGTTCTTTTATAAAATATCTATTCATCTTTAATGAAAAAAAAAAAAACGATTTTCTATAAGTGTCTTAAGAATTAATTAAATATAAGATAAATTGATATCAATTCTCTGCAGCAGTTCATTGTATTTTTTATCTAAAACCCTGTGAAAAGGAAATTGAAAAATATTATTAGCATGCCATTTTTGATATCTTCGAAATTCAGGTCAAGCCTCGGTTAGACATAAATTTTATGCATATGGTTACGCACATTGTCACCTGTAACCCGATTAAAAAATTATTTTATTGAGCCATCAACAACACAATAAAATTTCGGTTTTACTCCAAGTTTATAAATTTGATCGGTTTAATGATTATTTTCGTACTCATTTAAATAATTTAAAACGTTTTAAAAATATGATCCAATTTTCCAGAATATTTCATCAAACCTCGCGGTTAAATACTCGGCGTAAATAGCATTTAAGGGCAATAACAATAGCAATAAAAGATATAACCTTATTTATAATTCATACGAGGAAAACAATAAGGACCGAAAAAAACAATAATGAATTTTTTGGCTTTTCCTTTAGTAGCAAACATAACAACATTGTACGTTATTGTCCTTGCCAAGAGACCCATAAAAGGCAAATAAACTCGTAAGCATTTATTGAATTTTTCACAACATAGTTTGTCTCATATCTTCTACTAAACTGCTCTGTGCTTTCATATAAAACTTCTTAAAACATCTTCACATGTTCACTGACATAGAGACCTAGAGTTTAAAAATGACAATTTTATGTCCTTTATTGTTGGTGTGATGACTCATCAAAAAATTTGTTTTACAGCAGCTTTATAAGATCTACAACATGAAAATGAAAAAGCCATATGCTTGTATTTATATCTCTATGTGCTCTTGAAATATGTTGTAACATATCCTCAACTTAAAATCCTTGAAAGAACATGAATCTAAATTGTTAAACGTCGCCGGTATTTCGCTTAGGTAGATTATACGTAACTACACGTGCTTATGTGTATCTAGAGAACTGTTGATACTTATTTTATATCTATGTGTACAAAAAAATGGACGAATGTGGATAATAAAAGCTATTTGGATTTTGCAATCGGAGCAGTTGGAAAGAAAAAAAGATTTATTGTTGAACATCCTTGAATACTTTTTCAATTTTATTCTTCGTTTCCGAATTTTACGGCATTTTGAGATGTTCATGTAATTCAACAAGAATAAAATTTTTAGAATCTCTCGATTAGTTACAAGCATTTTACGTTGCAAAATATCTTCAATTTTGTACAAAAATTTGGCATTGTAAACATATGTTGAAAAAACAATTTGGATTTCATATAATAAATCAATAAATCAATCAAATATAAAAATCTAAGACCAAAATCATTTACTTCTGTTTGCTTGTTTTACACAATTGACACAACTGGTTAGAACCTGGTTTTTTTGTGTACAAAAAAGATAGTTAGTAGTAACTATAACAAAAATCCAAAACACAAATTACTAAAAAAAAGATATTATAATGAAAAATTTTCAAAAATAAAACATTCAAAAAAAATTTTCAAACAAAAGATTTTGAAAAAAAAATCCGGGCATCAATCGTGTAACGCGACGCAGACACGAATTTGCGTCTTTCATTAAGAAAAGCAATCGTGTATGGCGACGCGTCGCTGCATACTAGCGACGCGTCTTTTCGTTCAGCGACACAGTTCGAGGAGTCGCTCAGTGTCATTTCGTCTGTCATTTCACAATGGCGGAACCAAAGTAAATAAAAGTTTTTGTATTTAAATTATAATAAATTTATATGATTTCAGGAAGATAACGAGTGAAAACCAGTGGGAAAGGTTCATGGATGAAAATAATGCCTTAGCGAGGGGCGCGTTTGACACTGGTGCCTCCGGCAACAAAAAGAAAAAACTTTTGTGAGAGGATTTGATTTTTATTCACTTCAAGCAAAAAGTCTATTAATTATACATTACGATTTTGAGATGAGCTGGAACGGATCATTTATGTCCCTTTAGAACCTGCGAACAACTCGTAATTCCCTTTTTTCTGGTGAACTTAAAATAAAAATAATTTCAGCTAATCCAAACATTTTTATTTTGACGTTTCTGTAGCAAGATATTTGTAGTGAGCAGAACTGGTCCGTATTGTGCACTCGGAAAGCTTTATTTAGCATGACCTATAATCCATTGAACGTTCAAACTTTTTAGTGTCGCGATACACGATTAGAAAATCGTGTTGCGTCGATGTCGCCGTCTCAGCTCAAAGACGGAAACGCGTGTCGTTACACGATTGATGCCCCGATTTTTTAAGTGGTTTTTTCAAAGAAAATAGCTTAACACGTTCACGCCCGCGCGTACCACCACCGGTGGCCCGCACTAGACTGTCTCATCCGACGGCGCGTGCCACCGGTGGCCCGCATTTGATTGTGCTATTAGACGATACGTAACACCAAATATTTAGATTTTTAACACTTTGACTGCCGAAAAAGAAGACCTGAGAGTCATGCTCTCGTTTCGTTACAATTTTAATATTTGATTCTCTGACAAAAGAACCGTCGCTCGATTTCAGGTGACATGGGAGCCAAAGTGTTAAGTAAGTAGAAATAATTTCCATATAGCTGAAAATTAAAATTAGAAAAAACCAACTTACACTTACAAAAAGATACGAATTCGAAAAAATTTCAGCACTATTCTATTTTCACGGTAAAAATTCCTTTGCCCTTGGATTGTCAATGCTGCATAATACCCTGGATTAACTCCCGTACGATAGAGCGAAGCATGAATTACAGCGCCGTGAACGTGTTAATCCACATAGCTGTAAGAATTTCACCAAAATTGATCAAGATTGACCCATATTGAATGGTTTTTGGGGAATTTAACGTTTCGTTACTTTCAAGGGGTATGTCATATCACACCTCATGTGAAAAAAAATTAATATAAAAGTACTCAAAGTTCTGGAACTGAAAGTTAGCAAGGATCTGCATTTCGGCAAAAGGTAAGTCATATTTCGGATGAATATCCGAAAACTTGTGTATTTCCATCTTTTTATTGTTTTTAAAATCCGATTTCAAGTGCATATTTTAGAGCATATTTCCTTATTTTTTTAGTGCAAATGCATGATTATATTTAGCACTTTTTTAGTACAGGCACTCCCGGCATCTGGTAATAACATAGTTATCTTAACTTGATATAAATAATAGAGTGTGTCTGTTTATTCAAAAGCGATAATTTTGTTTTCATGTTTTGTTATATTTTAGGATTAAAATCGCAATTCCGGTTTGTTTTCTTTACTCGAAAACGGTTGGACATGTTTTTCAATCTCGGCAGCTAAGCTACTGATATACCAGTACAGTAATCCCTTCAACTGCGCGGTTTCGCAGCTGCGCGGTTTCTATCTGCGCGGTTTTTTTTAAATTTTCGTTTAAAAAAACATGTTCCTAACCCCAAAATTTCATACAAAGTAGGGTTCACAGTGCGCGGTTTCGGTTTGCGCGCTCTTTTTGTGGAACTCATCTACCGCGCAGTTGGAGGGATTACTGTACTGTAATTATCAAAATCGGTTCAGTAGGTTCTAAGAAAATCATAAAACAAACTACCTAAAATAACGTGTAGGTACTGGATGTTCTTAACATTTTTTTTAAAATTCTGGCTACAAGAGCAAATTTCCTAAGATCTGTACACATTTTTAAATTATTTTTATCATCCAGAAATGAAAAATAACCACCTTTACATTGATTGAAAACAAAAGTTGAAATTTGTTGATCTGTGTTATTTTTGTATTGAAGGAAACCTTATGAATTTATAAAACCCTGATTAATTCTGGAAAAAACTGAGGCCATTAACTGACTGACCAAAAATAACTTTTATATATGTATATCACGGCAATAATCCAAGAAAATTTCATCATATCAATTGAACAAAAAAAAAATCCTGAAATTAACACTCGTCGCGGGACCAGACTCTATTGGTCTATCAACCCTCTTAATGTTGACATAGGCAGAGCTAAACCTTCCAGGAAATCAAATAAAGTGTCACTTACAGGATCCCAAAATGTGTCCGACATAATCTCATACAAGGGAAAAATCTGTCAAGTGGGCAGGAGGTCAGATAATGGCGACCCTTATGCTGCTCAGCAGTTAACCCCCGGTCACCCACAAAAAAAAAGAGAAGAAAAATCTTGTCTTTCAATTCGGTAGTCCATAGCAATACATGTGATCCACCCACTCATTTTATTCAATGAACCCCCAGCGATTTAGTTAACAGTCGAAAATAATTACGCTTGCGTGTGTTTAACGACCTTTTAATTAGACAGCACAGAGACTCTAATTTAACGAATTAGTTCTACGTTCTACCCTTGATGTAAATATTTCTCATTTTCGTGATATATTTTGTGTAATTTTCCTTTTTTCTCATTTTTTTTTGTTTTTCTTTTTTTGCCGTTTTTTGTTCCTAAACTTTCTTTTTACAATGAAAAATGTTTTATTTGAATGTCTCAAATTCAGATTAGTTAGACTCCGGATTCATCTTCCAAACTTTTCATCAGATGAATACTCAACCTAACTTTTTTTACGAGTTTTACTTGTATACCAATGAACTTACCCTTAAGACAAGATTGCCATCAGTGATTCTGACGTAGTTTTTTGCTGATCTGTTTGTAGCTCCAGCGCACGTAATGCTCATTAAGAGTATCGTCACAACTATGAAGGACGTGATTATTCTCGTCCAGGCTATGGAGCTGTACCAACACCATGGCCGCGTCCCGACAGATTTCATTTCGTATTTGCATGGGACCTATCTGAAAACGAACAAAGAGAATTTAAAAACGTTAACAATGAGTATTAAAACTGTTTGAAGAGCTAATATTTGCTTTTAAGGTAGAATCATAGAATACAAAAGGAAACGTTTTGTATCACATAGGGGGGTAAAGTGAACAGTTTCCCGGCCTAGCAAAGAAAACTCACGACGATGTGTGGCTCAACGAATATTATATAATTTTTAAAAAGCTGGATTTTTTTTATTTTTTTTTTGTTAAAAAAATCCTTAACTATTCCTTATGTGAAATTCAAATTGGAAACCATCGGTGCAAATTTTCTGATAATTAAAAAGAAGCTCATAACCCAAAATATTAGCTTAATAAGATGAGCGCTTTTCGAGTTATAGCTTTTGAAAGCGGGAAATGTCAAGCATTAAACTACAATTTTATGCATATTCTAATGATTCGGTAGAAACGAAAATTCATTTTACATTTAAATAACATTTGGTTATTAAAACTATACTTTCCTCCAATAAAAAATGGACTTGATAGGCTATACATAAAATACGTGTCAATTTTTGATGGGAAAGGGGGGTTGGCGGTAGTGTGCCGGCGGTACTTAACTTCTAGATAAAATGATGAAAAAGTTTAACGAGGGGCGAACAGGGCCGAAAAGCCTAAAATTTACATAATTTATGGACAGCGTCTTTTTAGAAAAAATCTTGTTTTTAGATGTAGTTTTTATTTTTTTTTATTTCTCATTTTATGTACATCTGCGAGATGAGTTGAGTGGTAATCCAGCATCAAAAAATTTGACAAAAATCATATCCCTTTCATAACTACACACTTGACAGCATAAAATCAATATTATCGCTTATTTTAACACGTTCGTGACATTTGCTTTTTCAACTTTTTTTACATTTGGACATCGTGTACCACGGGTGGTACACTAGCGATTTGTTTTCTGGCGGTTGTGCGCCATCGGTGTTACACGGTGCGTGTTTTTATATTACTTCCACAAAAAAACTACCGCACTATTTACTCGCGCGGTTTTAAAAAAAACTGTACATGTACCACCAGTGGAACACGATGTCACGAACGTGTTAAGAGATAAAAAACACGGACCAAACTTAGAATTACATCAGAATCTTAAATATTAAATAAAATCCAACTACAAAGCTTAGTTTAGATCTTCTTTAGTAACTTTTATCTTAACCACTCCAAACATGAGACTACTAAACAATAAAGAATAAAGATTCCTTCTTATCAGTTATTTTGTCCATAAAGCCAGTTCTACATGAACTTATCCGCTCATTTTTATTCTAAATCTTTTCATCTATATTGTTATAAGGAGAACATTGTCAAGTATATAATATCCGTATCATAACAACCATAAAATTCCAATTTAAGTACATTCCAAGCGATATAATGATATAATAAGGACTCATTCGCTATCATTTTTCTTGCTTCCACTTTTAGATTATAGACGATACGATAATGGAATTGAAACAAAAAGTATGAAAATAATAAGAAAATTTACAATGCTGAGATAAGCTTTGATGTTGCGACTTTTTTTTTTGTATGAGAATTTCTCCTTTTGTATTTCTTACATGCCAAATATAGTAGATTTTATGAAAAAATGAAAAATATAATAATCCAATGTATTTATTTGATAGTTTTATAGGATTAAACACATAAAAGAACTACAATTGTCAGGGGCCAATCCTCAAATACTCTATACGAGGACAGACCAAATTTTGATTTAAAAAAAACATATGTATGTGAGAACGGGTAAGGAGTGGTCCAATTGTAACAGGGACATAACAAATTTGTATTTTAATAGAAACATACCCTAAAACTTTTTTTATGATCTGGCAATGCTAAAACGTCAGTCAAGGTTTACATTTTTATCATGGTGAAGTTCACGAACGAGCAACGTTTGGAAATTATTAAAACTTACTACCGAAATTATGAGTCGGTGGTCGCAATCGTGTAATCTCGAGAAATGGTCCGGTCGAATGGCCACCTCGCTCATGCGATTTAATACCGCTGGATTTCTTTTTATGGGGTTATGTTAAGTCGTTGGTTTATGCCAACAAGCCAACAACATTAGAGGAGCTCAGGAACAATATCGAACGCGAAATTGCCAACGTTCCGGCCGATATGTGTGGAAGAATGGTGGAAAATTGGCTCCAAAGAATCAATCAATGCAAACGTGCTCGCGGTGGCCATATGAACGACATCGAATTTCATACTTAAATGTAACATGTCCACTACACCTGGAATAAATTTCAGCCCGGTATCTCAATTATTCTGTGTTTTATTTAAATACAAAATTGTTATGTCCTTGTTGAAACCCCCGATATTTTAAGTCATTTAGAATCATATTCTAAACAAGGTTCTCCTATATAAATTTTTCAATATGATACACCGTTTTTAAAAAAAAAATCTATATTATTTGTATGGAGGAGCACAGAAAGAATGGTCTGATTTTGTCCGCTCAATGTAAAATTTCAAGTCTCTAACTCAATCCCTTCGAAAGTTATATTGTTCTCGGATCAAAATCTGTTGTCGTTCCATACTCAATGGTGTAGTTCATTTTTGTATCCGACAATTGGTTCGATGCATTACAATCTGTATACTAAATATCCAATATACTGATATATGATTTTCATTTAAAGTACACTGATCGAGAAATTTTATCAATCTGATAAAAATAGCGATCAAACTGATAAACTCTTCATCAATTTTGGGTCTGACAAAAGAACTTTATTAAACTGATGAAAATCAAAATTATTTCATTGAATATGAAATGCAATAAAATTATTGATTTTTGATGAAATTTTAGTCCAAAATTCTAAAAGAAATAAATCTGTCGATGAATGTATGTATTTTGTTGCTTCGAAAAAATACTTCTCCCCCTACGCTCCATTTCTGCTGTCTTACAAAATGTTTATCAACATTATCTCAATTTGATAACACCGAACTTTCAATTGAATAGAATAAATAATCAATTTGACAAACGGATTTTATTAAGTCAGACGAGTAAATTTTGTCTAATAAAACATTTATCTACTTGGTAAAAACAAATTTGTTAAAACTGGATTAATAATTTTTTAATCACAGATTGATAAAATTATTCATAATGTTGATTTGATAAAACATCTTTAATAAAATTTAACAACAGAATTAATAAAAATTTCGCAGTCTGATAAAACTTTTCCCTGGATCTAAAAACAGCTATTTGTTACCCTGAAACATTTTCACATACAAAATAGCAAATAATACAAAGGCTAAAGAAAACTTTTATATAAAATTTTATTTTTTATTACGAAATTTCAATAATCGATATTGAAACACAAAATTTCAAGTAAAAAACTAAGAAAAAGAAAATCGAACTTGTTCCACATTATGTGCAAAAAAGAAATACCGCAACTGCTTTAAAAGAAAAGTTTATGACGATAATGATAAGAAGCAAGGCAACCCTTAACGCGTCTAAAATAATCATAAAAATTCTGTTATGTATAAAATTTTCCCTTAGCTTTCAATTTGATGAGGTTAATAACTAATTTTAATAAGATGTTTTTCTCGTCTTTCGTACCATGGAAAAGGAGAAAATATATTTCCTAAAATGAGTTTCCCTTACTTCGCAGAAAAGTCAATTTTTTTAAGCGCTTACACGTCAGAACCATAATAATTTTTCACGGGTCATTAGACTGTGGCCCAGACATTTAGGGTAGGGCAAACACCGCAGGAGGAAAATGTCTATTATTTAAGGGAATTCTCAGAAACCTTTGCTCTTACAGATCGTCCATTCCGGATAATAAGAAACTTTGGGAAAATGTTGTACCTTTGTTGAACCGGATATTTTATAACACAGGAAAAAGGAAACGAAATCAAAATTTGGGACGCCAAAAGGGATGTCCTTGTTAAAACATCAAATCACAAAAAATCGATACAATCATGGCTTTTGGCCATTGCTACATACCGTAACATTATAAATTATGAACATTATTTAACGAAATATGTATTTTTAGTTATTATATTCGTATCCCTTGTCACCTTTGATTTCAGCTGAAAAGTTTAACATATTCGAATTTCACAATTTGAAATATCAATACAATCGATCACAAACCCACACTTATCATCAACAAGTTTCATTCGAAATAAGTAGGGAGTGGGCGGTTATGTAAATAAATTAATTTATGTGTGCTTCTTGATCCTTTTCCACATGAATATATTATCTCTATCGGTCGGTCTGATGAATGTCCAAACAAGCCGCACAATTAGTTTTGAAATTACGCTCCTTTTTACCTTTTGCTAAAAACATGATTTCAATTAATAAAAGGACATCCCTTCTTTGGGTTTCAATTTTAAAATTACTTTAATAGAATCACATATTCACCAAAATTTACATTTTGCTTAGGTAAGCATGTCTTCAAACATTTTATTATAGCTTAACTGATTTGCAAAGACTCTATTTTTTTTTGTCCACACATATTCATATTAATCGTTATTTTACTATTTTATATGTTATGGTATTCAGTATGGAAAATAAAGTCGTTCAAATGTCCGCCGCGGCTTTGCTTGGTGGAAAGTATTCGGGTATGCACAATTTTCGATGACTTTGTCGGATAAATCTTCGTTATGTTGGCTTTGAGAGCATCAATTGTTCGCGGTTTATTCGCATAGGCCTGCGATTTAAGATAGCCCCAAAGGAAGAAGTCTAAATGCGTTAAATCGCAGAATCTCGGTGGCCAGTTCACGTCGCCGCGGCGCGAGATAACCATGCCCTGAAATCGTTTGTGCAGAATGTCCATCGTGGCACACGCTGTGTGGCATGTAGCAGCTTCCTGTTGGAACCACATGCTGTCGGTATCGATATATCCAGTTTAGACCACAAGAAATAACTTATCATCGATCTGTTATGCTCACCATTGACGGTTACGGCAATGCCAATGATTCCACCAGATCAAAATCCGCACAGTGACTTTCTCGGGATGCATTTGGTGCTGGTGTACATCGTGTGGATTGGTATCGCAATTTTGCTTGTTCACATATCCATTCATCCAAAAGTGAACCTCGTTGCTTAAAATGATTTTGAGCACTGATGATGAGCACTGATTTTGAAAAAAAAATTTGATGATTTGCACACGTTGTTCAACGCTATAACCTTCCATGGTGATTTGCCATACACTACTGAACAATTCACAACAAATTTGACACAAACTTCGAACGTCCTTTTTCAAAAAACCCTTTATAATAGCAAATTTTAACATTGCTGTTGTCAGATATGAATGTATTTCTTTAAAAAAAAAAGAAAAAAAAAAACAAGAAATAAATATTCTATGTTTCATGACATAAATCATAAAATTGGTTTATAGAATTATTGAATAACGAAAAAAAAACTTCAAATATTATGCATTATAAATGTTTAGGTATTCTAAAAATTATGTTTATACATATAACAAAATGATATTATTGATTAAATTTAGTTATAGCTTTTCCGGTAAGCATTGACAAAGTGTTTAATGATTAATCAATATCGCTAATAGGTAAATACAATTAAAATGAAACAATTCTCGTTAACATTTTATAATTATCAGAGAAACTTTATAGATTTTCCCGTTACACCATTAAATTATATTTACCATGAAATTGGCAAAAAAGAAAAACAGGTTTCACCTAATACATAAATTAGGTGTTTTATGGATGAAGAGTAGGCACTTTGACATTTTCCATTAATATTTCAAAAGGAGCGATGATATTCATTCATCCGCACATTCCATTCCATTCATTCATTCATTCGTTTTCCCTTTGAAAAGACAAAAGACCTCTCTACGAAAATTATAAAATTTTCAGTCTTACAGTTTGATGCTTTTAAGGACGACTTGCCACCCACTTGAGAGACTCTTCTACTTTCTAAACTCTAGTGCAATACTTTAGCTAAACATCCACTTAAAGATAAACGTTAAATGCGGGGTAGTCGTGTACAAAAGTACTTGACACTTGAAGTTTGTGTCAACCGAAACCGAATCCATCCGGCGTACTATCGCATATCCTTGAATGTGCCTCCATTTGCCTTAATTTGACAGCATTTAAGCGTCTTGATAAAAGCTCGTGAACACCAGCACACCATCACTGCCATCACCTTCATCGTCACCATTGCCAGAATAATTTTCGCATGGCAGGGATAATATGTAAAATTCCGTGTACCGTAAACACCCCATTTCCCATGTCGTTTTGGAATCCTTCCGATAGCGTGAATAGATAGGAGTCGAGTTCACTTTATACCGGTTAATATGCTTTTCCAATGGGACAACGATTTCATCACATCCACAGTTGGGCCACTGGGGGGTTTTCCGATGTTTCCCAGCATGGTGTGGCTGGATATTTTTCGCGGATTAGCAGGGCAAGCAGAGGGTGGTGACTATACCTACACGGGTATGTACTCGGTACAATGGCTCAGTTCAAATAAGATTTTCCATTCGTTGTTCAATTTGGGGTCATTAAAATAACAAAGTTGTGAAAGGCCATAGCATTTCGTAGGAAATGAATGCAAATTCTACTGGAACACCTAATTCTCATTCTTCCAAACCTAATAGAATGCGTTTACCTAACTATTTAATACCTATAATACCTGTAGATGAAACGGTTTTGTATGTACGTGAATGCGTCCTTATTCATAACCCAGCATGGAATACCGTCGACGTGATTTCAAACGCAATATTCTATTACTTTCAGTCTACTTAGAGTTAGTATAGTATAGATGGATTCGGTGGGGGAAATCAATCCGGGTTCATCACTCTCACCCCTAGCTCATGCGGATGAATGAGCTAAATTTTCCATGCCATAGAAAGATTTTCATTTGCTGGCAATCGATTTTTCTATCCCCATCGCAGAGGTAGATATTTTTAACGTTGAATTTCGCACCAGCAAACTGATAGCCTTATGCGTTTGCCTTCATTAAAGCATGGTTCGGTGACAAATTAACGATGCCCATAGGCCCCAAAAATCCCTACCCAATACACTCTGTGTCATGAATACATATCGGTTAAAAATCCTTGATACGGAAAAAATACTTAAGGGAAATGCTAACGAATTACTAGAAGCGGATTGCCATCGTTAAGGTTGATTGCATGGCACATTCCTGACGAATCTAATTGGAACTGAAAAGAATTCAATGGTTTTTAGAAGATGATATTCTCTATTACATTACGATAACAGAAAATATCTTTTTTGGAGAAAGCAATGAAATATTATATTAACTTTCCTAAACATATGTATATCTACAATCTACTCGTCGTAGCACATCCCTTCAAGTTTTCGGGTAAATGGGGAAAAATTTATTGCGCTTAATTACGAAAAGTCTGAAAATGGGACCTTCTTCTTAGATGAAGAATTACCAAAAAAGTATTACTTATTTGGAAATGCTTTAACAGCAGCCTCACATTATGAGTTGGCAGAATTATATCCAGAGGCTTGTTCTTTATACATAAATATTTCTTTTCGTTCCTACACTTTTGCAGTGAATTGTTTGTTAAAATAAGGTGACCATATTTATTTTGGGTAACTCTGGGTCAAGATAAGAAGCGGGGAGGGGTTTGCGCGTTCGATTTTTGTCCAGAAAATAATATGCCGAAAAACTTTATTTGTCCGAAAAAAATTTGGACAAAAGTCTCAAACTCAGAGACGCAAAGCGGTTTTTCGAACCGAACGAAAACCCCAGTCTGAATAAAAGATGATCGGACTAGGGAATGCAATACCGGTATCCCGGTATCCCGAAAACCGGGATACCGGTCATTTTTGTCCGGTATTAAATCCCGGTTTTCGAAGATTCAATACCGGTATTTCGGTATTGAATTAAATACCCGTATTCATTTTTGTCCGGTATTAAATCCCTCATTAAAGTCTTTCTCACTTAGGCGACGACGCATGCTCATTCATGTGATGGACGAAAAATCGGTATTGTTGTTTTAAAAAAATACTTTCGTTTAGATTGATTTGTATATTTCATACTTACATTGCGCCAGGAGAGCGTAAAAGATTGTGGCGAGCCAAAGGGTTTTCTTCTAATTTGGAAGACATTTCCATTTCACACCAGAGACAAATAGTTTTAGAAGTTTATTCTGTATCGCAATTGCAAAGCATTCATTTTTCTATTACCTATTAATATCATCGCATAGAACTGTAAAGCAATGCACGCGTGTCCAGTCACCTAGCTCCAAGTGAGATAGGCATTTTTCGGTTTGTGTGAAGACTGTGGGAAAATGTCCCAATGTGTGAATTGGCATGAATTCATGCCATTTCACACATACTGTGTTATAGCGAATATCTTAAAAACGGTGCATCTTATCAAAAAAGTGCAAGAACAAAAGTTATTTAGGATATGATTCTACATAAAATTCCCATACATCAAAATCCGATTCGGAGAATTTTTAAAAAATCTTATTGAAAAGTTTGACTTCAAAGTGGAATTTTGATACAACTGTTCGCTGTTCAATTAAACTTCAAATAATGCCATATCACCAAACGGGTTTTCAATTATAGCTTTTGTTATGTTTCTATCTGCGACTTCACCAAATGTTAGCAAATTATCGAATTGACTGACCGATATCCGTAAGAAATTTCGATACAATTCGGATTCTTCAAAGCGCAATTTGGCCATAAATTTGGAAAAGAAACCCTCTTTCTCGCGACGCGACACCCAATCCTTTGTCCAACAACTGCGCTTTCGACCCATCGTCGTAAAGGTTTTCGTCGTCGTCACTGGTCTCCAAAATATAGGCTGCCAAAATCGCCATATCCATCATATCCATCATATCCTCATATTTTTTATATGTACTAGCATAAATTTTAGAATGCCAAAAAACCATAAATAATTTAAAATTTTTTGGGAAAAATCGTTATCCTTACAGGACCTTCCGTTTCGAATTTTGAAAATCTAACATAGCTAAAAACCTGCTCCTGGCAACGCAGATAATTTTGCAAAAAACGGCGTAAAAATCGATAGCAAATCAGTGTGTCAGACGATTTAGACTGCTGTCACACGTCTTTCATCATCACACCTTTTGAGGCTTTTCACTCCGTCTGATAACTACTCAATCTGCGTCACACAGTGTGTAATTGTGTGACAAAATTTCGTGTGAAGATTAGCGTCGTTAACACGTTTTGGGACAAAAATCCGATTGTGTGGAAAAAAATTCCACACTGTCTGATAGCAACACTTTTCAAGTGTAAGGACGTGTCGTGTCAGATGTGTGTGAAATGTGTGTTGAGTTTTTTTCGTGACGTCAGTTATCACACGTGTGAGGGTTTTGTGTGCTCGTCTGACGCTACATAGCTTAAGTTCGGTGGTGGAGATAAAACCAGACGAACATTTACTGAAATCAAAATTGCACACCAAATAAACTTTTGGGTGTGTATTCTTAGTTATTTGAATCTTAAAAATAAAAGTACAGCAAATTTTTTGTGACAAATATTAATTAACAAATAATTTCGTTGAAAACCGGTTTTAATACCGGGATCCCGGTATTATCATTTTACAATACCGAAATACCGGTATAGAGATTTCCTCCGGTATTGCATTCCCTAGATCGGACCAAACTAAAACCAACTGGTACAAATTCGGTAACCAAAACCAAATCAGAAGTATTTTTTAATGGCATAGTTCGGTTAATATTTGAATTTTTGAGATTAAAAAATTCTTATTAGTCTCTATTATCGACCAGATTTACAACCTAGGAGTTGTTTGCGTGAATCTTGTACTCAGAAAACCGTCAGCGATGTCCCCAATTTGCCTTACGAGGGAAGTAGATTGGACCAAAAATAGTAGTAGATTTTGAAAGAAAACCTTTTCTACCTATGCCGATATACCAATTTGTATAACTAAAGCTAAATATCTATCATTCATACTACCAAAATTCTATCAACAAAAAACTTACTGTAGTTCAGAAAATGACATTTAAAAAATTCTTTTGTATTGGCTGGCTCATATTTAATTTCGTTAAGCCAGCTACAGACGTACGATCAAGTCTGCCCACTTGATCACGGACCGGTTGGCAGACATACAAAATATGCCGTCTGTAGGCATGTCTGCGGTTTGCCAACCGGTCCGTGATCAAGTTGGCAGACTTGATCGTACGTCTGTAGCTGGCCTTAGAAGCTTTTTACATTTAACATGTATAATACAATTTTTTGGTTGATTCATGTATTAGTAGATTTACTAAATAGTAGTAGATTTACTACAATTGTAGTAGGGGGGCATCGCTGAAAACCGTCTGTCTCCGTGCCATGTATCTCAAGAAATCTAACTAATATGGTCAAGAAATGCAGAAAGGAGTAAATAGTAACCAAAATCTAAAATCAAAAACCACTGAACCATTGAAATTGGGGAACCGAACTCAGAACAAAATTTTTGAAATTTCGAAAACTAAAACCAAATTTTAAAATTTTAGGAACCAAAACCAGAAATTTAATTCTCCGAAACCAAACCAATCTAAGAATAGTTTTGATTTGCGTATCTGGACCGTGGACAGTGGAAACTGGACAGTGTCGGGCAAATAATTCGACATTTGCCCGAAAGTTTCAAATTAAAATTCTATTTAATTTTCAGATTTTTGCCCGGAATTTATTTAATTTTGAAAAGAGTTTGTGTCTGTCTGTCTGTCTGTCTGTCTGTCTGTTCCTCTTTCATGCAAAAACGGCTGAACCGATTGACTTGAAATTTGCCATGAGTGTCTGTGGTAGTTCTGGTTCCAACATAGGCATACGGAAAAGTAGCGCGACGGGTGGGGAGAGTAAGAGTAGGGGGTAAAATGATTTCGAAACTTAGTTTTTGCGCTATGTTACTCTTTCGCGGGGAAACCACTGAACCGATTGGCCTGAAATTTGGCATAGATGTTCGTCGGGGGTCCAGCCCCAACATGAACCCATTAAAAAGTAGCCCGAGAGGTGGAGGGAGTAAGGGGAGGGGGTGTTTTCTTAGATTTTGTTCTACTCACACTTTTAGCCGGGCGTAGCCGAGTCCAAATTCTAGTATACAATAATTTTACAACATTTCTCTACTTCAATTTCGCACGTCCTTTGGCTTCAAAGCTACATTATCTGTCTTAAATAACAAGGAATTACATTAAATATTCCTTTCAACAAATTTGCAAGTATTCGCCGATACTAACGTATAAATTTAGTATGATCAAAATTTGCGTAATATGTTTAAGACTTTAATTCTCACCTTAATAGGATTGTGTTTTCATCTTTTCCGCAACATGTAAATCGTGTGATTCTCTAAGGATTGTCTTCACAATTTTCTTATAACAACAATAAATCGTACATGTTGAATAACTGTCTGTAATCTTGTTACATATGTGTCACAGTCAGGTAACTCAAGCATTTTCTATTTTAATTAAACTCAACCTGTTCCAGTTTTACTATGTTAGCACATTAACACATGCTCTTAACGTTTCCTGTTTTTAACGGGATAATTACCGAATATATGTGTCAACAACTTTTTGTCTGAAGTAAAGTTGTGCAATGCAAATTTGATTGATGTAAGAAATATTCTTTAACACACAAATTGCATAAAACTTTATTTTAAAGAGCTTAATTTTATGTTAAAGAGCTTAACACGCAAATTGCATAAAACTTTATTTTAAAGAGCTTAATTTTTTTTTAAATATTTTCGTCTACATTACTTTATGTCCCACGATATTTATAATAAATATTATTATGTAGACAAGCTGGTATGTTCATACCTTTCAAGTTAACCCAAAAATTGCTATTTTCAATTACTTTTACTTAAAATCAATTTGTGTGCCCATTTAGGTCGGCCCAAATTAAACTCAATCAATGCCTATCCATCTGGCACCTTTTATCTTCGCTTCTTATCTATTCACACCACATCAAACACTTGTGTAAACGATTTCCAGTAAAAATCTCAGGATAGTCAGCGATGTCCCTTCGTGCAGTCATTTCGTCCCTGATTTGACCTACTTTTGAATCCTTTCATGCTACTGGTCCAACCACCTACAGAGAATGCCCTATATTTATGAATCTGAAATGCCAAAGATCATTTGGATGTACGCAAGTTCCCGCTTTCGACTAACACATCGAAAGGGACCTAATTCGTATCCCGTCTCATAATACACGCTATTCATGCAAACGGAAACAGAAGGATGCGGAATATTGCCCGGTTTATTACCCATGTGAACATCAAATTCATGTGCAAGCTGGCGAGCCAACAAGGATATCTCGTACTACGAATGATGTCTTTTTGATTTCCATTTCTATATGATAAAAATGAGGAAATTCGTCCGTAACAGTAGAAAACAGGATACGACAGATAAAATTCAAAATACATAGATATATATATATATTTCTGTTTGAATAAATTTTTGTACATCTATTTATTCTCTGGATTTCGTTCTGTCTGAAAACCGCTTCTTGTAAAGCTTATCCTAAACGGTGGAGGTATGAACAGAAAAATCTTTTCTAAAAGAATAAATGAGAGGATAAATGTACATGGACTTGTCTGTGAAGTCTAATTCAACCCCTGACTTCTTGGTTAAACAAAATCATTGCACAAAACGAATATAATGGGAATACTTTGTGCTTTTATAGTCCACTATGTATGGTTTTGCTTCCTACTTTCCTTTTATACATTTATGGGTCACTTAAACTGTTTGAGATATGAAAAAAGTTTTCTAGTTTATCTTCTTCTCCTGTAAAAAGGATATCCTAGTTATATATCAGTATGGCACATTTATCCTAAATTCCGGTATATTTGTTTTATACTTTAGATCTAAGCGATCATACTAAGAATAGCTTTGTATCCTTCGTAATTTTGTCATTTCAAAAGGAATATAACCTATTTGCATTGGAGAAAGGGTATTTATAATTGTTTGCCAAGCATCAAAGCTAGTTTAAAATGATAGTCACAATAAAGTGGACCTTATTTTCATCAGAAACACAGAAACGCAAAGAATTACATATTTAAAGTGATCCCAGCACATAATTGAAATCCTTTTTACCAGTTGTGTTCTATATATGTATACTCGTATAATATCAAAACGAATTTTAACCAAATAATCCGTTTTTCTAAAGTCCCAAACACGGTAGGTACACAATTCGGTAAAATGATACTGTGAAGAAATTATTTGGATAATTCCTTAATGTAAAATCCTGTTTCGCATTTAACAAATCCCCAAAGCGTTTAAGTGATTTAATCCGATTTCATGGAATAATCGGAAATTTAAGAATTTATTACAAAGCTCAACATTGTTAAATACGATTTGAAATACCTATCGAAGTATATTGTGATTATTGTCTGCCTTATAAATATTCAGATTCCGCACCCAGGGATATTGCTAATGAATTTATTGACAATGTAAGGAAATTATCACGTAAAACATTCAAACATTTTCCACTGATTCTACTACTGCACAAAAATTTATGAGAAGTAGTGCTTAAACACTATATATTCTCAAATAAAATTGCACAGAGGAACTTTAAAAAAAATGTTTTAGTGCTAATTCCACCATTTCAAGAAATGGCACCTTCTTTAAACCCCCTCTTCTTGTTTATTTTGATAAACTAAACCAATTTCAAACTCGTTTTCGCCATCTTGAGAAAAAAATTGTGAATCTAAAAACACATTATAGAAATACAAACTGCTGTCAGGAAAACTTGAAATTCAATCGGATATTAACACGTTCGTGACATCGTGTACCACTGGTGGTACATGTACAGTACATGTACAATAATGGTACATGCATAGTGCAATCGATTTTTGAATATTCCTGACAGTCGTAAGTATAAAAACATAGTTTTAACATAAATTGTCAGTATTTTATGAAGTAATATAAAAACACGCACCGTGTACCACCGATGGTGCACAACCGCCAGAAAACAAATCGCTAGTGTGGTACACGATGTCCAGATGTAAAAAAAGTTGAAAAAGCAAATGTCACGAACGTGTTAAAAATTGTTTTTCATTTAAAAAAAAACAATAAGTTGGTTTTTCAAACAAAGTAAAAAAACAAAATAAAAATGTTTGGAAACCTTCGACTAAAAAAAATATCCTTAAAAAATTGAAAAATCCCAAAATAAAAAAAACCCTTTAAAAAGAGTAAAATAGGAGTTAATTTAAAACCAGTGGTCTTCTAAATAGATAGCCTTGCTACACAATGCAATGATTATACTACAGTAGAATCCCGATAATTCGTACCCCGATAATTCGTATATCCCGCTAATTCGTATGAATTTGCTGGTCCCTTGAAAAAAATCACGATAATTCGTACCCCGATAATTCGTACCCCGATAATTCGTACCCCGATAATTCGTACCCCGATAATTCGTATATCCCGCTAATTCGTATGAACTTGCTGGTCCCTTGAAATACGAATTATCGGGATTCTACTGTATTTTATTATTGTTTAAATGTTTTTTCGTAGAGGTTTTTTAAATTTTTTTTTTGGGACTATTTAACTCGGAGTTTTTTTGTAATCTAGATATGTAGCCTTTGCAGCAAATTACATATTAACGGTTTACAGTAAAAATCAACTAAATTAAAAATATTGGTTTCGAGAAAATCAAGTTTTGTAACCAATCTGGCAACACGGTCTGCGACCAACGCGACAACAACACCAAGACGACAAAGAGCCTGTTTACATTAGGACTCATTTGCGTCATTTTTTTGCCGTGTGCACACGGTTCGCCTTTTTCATTCGCTACGTCTTTCGCCTTTTTGACGTTCCAGACATTGGGATGAAAATAACCTCAAAATTTAACCGAGTTGTGAAATGATTGCAGTGAAATTTGTTAAATTTAATGAAAATACGGATCATATATGGATCATATAATAATTGCAGTGACAAATTATTTATATGCTTCATCAGCAACGGCTCTATTTTTGATGAGAGTAGTGAAGAACTAAGCGTCAAGCTGTTAACTTTTAACGAGAAATCGTCCCACAAATTAATATTTTTTGTACTTTTTTTTGTATAATAAAAACTGTCCCACAGTTTGAATATTTTAAGTTTGCAATAATTGCAATTAATTTTGGACTAAGTTCCAAAATAAAAAAAGCCTGCGGCGCAAAATGACATCGGGTTGACTTAGGGGGACGACTTAGGGTATGTCAGGGGAAGAAAATTCAAAAAGGAAACTATTTAACCGGTAAACACTAAAACTTTTTATGGAAATGTTGCTAGAAAAGACCGATTTCGTAAACATTAAAAGTTTTTAAAGCGCTTCACGCCACAACGAGTTAAATAAATAAGAAGTTTTTTAAAAACATAAATCGGTGTTTTATTGAAAATACTCGGGCAGCTAAGAAAATTAATGAATTTACGAAATCGATCTTTTCTAGCAACATAACTCCAAAAAACTGTCTTAGTTGATTTCTGTTGTAAACCGACAATACAAGTATAATAAATTTGTTATGACGTTGATAAGTTGTGAATTATCCTCATTTAGCAACAACGAAAAATTCTCGTACTAATGTGTCACAGAACAAGTGAAAAACTTGTTTTCCTCTATGAAAACCGTACTGTCCCGCCCCGCCCCGCCCCATCCCTACATATTTAATTCATGAAAATACGACAAACATGAATTTAAAAAAAAAAGTTCTCCCGTTTTTTCAGCGTAATCAATCTTTGGAATGAAAAAAACATCAAATTTCCCTGTTTAAATAACGAGAAGCTTCAACTGCTTTTACAGACCTAGTTATCCAGATGTCATGCCTTGCTTCCGTTCCCTGGGGCGGAAACTTTTTTTTTGTGAACTCGTTCAGCCTAATGGGATAACTTAACGTTTATGTTTAAGGATAAGTTTATATATCGTTTATCCATTTTTTATTCAATTTTTTGCTTCTGACTGCACAACGGTGACAGGACTATAGTCGGCATTTGTTACTCTTGGCACAATATTTTGTTGCGTGCTGTTCATCCTTTACATGGGCTCAAAGTAGAAGATCTTGTTTTCGTAAAAATCTCCCCAAATGGAAATTCATCATTGAATCAATACTTTATGGGCAAACATATTGAACTTATCCATTTCTATGCGGTACAAGTGTGTGTGTGTGGGTGTAATGTTAAATTCTAAATATTTGGGAAAGTAGGACAAAAAGGGATTTTTTTATGTTTCGTATCACCAATGTTGGCAATAACAAAACAAAAGTGGATTATTTCGTTCTGTGAGACAGACAGGTTTTTGGATTTTTAGTAGAGCAAAGTTGAATTATGGAGTAGCAGGTATTTGACAATCAATGAATATTGAGTGCTGTGCCATGTATGATATTGCCACCCTATTTAGTAAATTGTTTTTTTTTTTCACAAAAGGTTTTTTTTTTTGCCTAATACAAGGATAATAATGTACATGGGGATGTGAAAAAGTGTAGAATTTTTCGCAGAGAAAATAATTAGCAAGTTCGTCAATTTTTATCGTCCAACAAGAATATCAATTTACTTTAGTTGACATTGATGAATAGTCGGTATAGAGCATTTCTTCTATCTTTCAACATGCCTGACACACAAAAAATAACAACAGCCGTTAGCAACAAGCTTTAATACACAAAAAGTAACTGAACTAATTTTCATACACATTTTTGTACAGGAGAAAACTGAAAGACTTTGAAAATGGTTCGAAAAAAAGTCCAAATATAATGTGTGGGAAATTATTAGCTGCTGGCAAAGCCCCATTGTCAAATGATTATATTTCTGAGAAAATTGAAGAAATAGTGATAAACATTATAACAAAATTATATTGAAACCCTGATCACTTTTAACAGCTTCAACCTGAAAACTACTCGACCGATTGAGTTGACATTTTGACTTTTGTCTTATATCAGAAGAGGGAAAAGAAAAACCTGATTTTTCTTCAAATATCTTGAGAACCATTAGAGATTTAAAAAAAAAATCCATTAAAGCAGAAAATGTAGAAAATTTTATATCTTTTTAATTTTGCATAAGTTTATAGAAATTTTCAAAACCCGCTAAGATTTTCGTAGAAAAGGCTAGGTTAGGTTGGAGTGGCTGCCAAAAAGGCACACTTAGGCCAGAAATGGCCCATGGTGATACCACGCGAATCTTGACGATCCATTTCCATATACCTCGAGCATTTGGAGCTTCTGATGAAGCGGAGTAGATCTGCGACGCTTGAGGCGCTTAGGTCTTCCAGATCGTTTAGGAAGAAACTCCCCAAATGAGTTCTTCTGCGCTGAGCTAGTGCTGGGCAATGACAGAGAAGATGAGTTGTCGACTCCTCTTCGTCCACATCTCCACAGCTTCCAGAAAAATCGTTTGAGGGAGCTCCGAGCCTATCGGCATGTCTACCTATTAGGCAGTGCCCTGTTGTTATTCCCACTACCATGGGAAGATTTTCGTAAAACTCATTTACATAAAATTTCAAGTCGCTAGCACAACGAGTTCTTGAGTTATTTATGATACGTAAAACGGACAGACCGACAGACAAATGCACGGACATCCTCATAATTTTGTCTGATACGGATTTCGTACTGATCAGAAAGTTTCTATCTGCTTCCACCCCCCCTCCCCTCCCGTTCTTGAGTCGGTCTCCGGCATGAATACAATACTTTCCTTTTGTAGAAGAGGAAAGTAAAAAAAATTATCTATGAAAGTATGTGGACACATAAAATATTAGAAATATAGCACATATTTCGATATTATCGCGGATTTAGTTAAAACTTTGAAAGTTAATAACAAAGAAAATAGCCAACAAGTTTTTATTAAAAATTTCACTGTGTATGAATACTAAATAAAATCTAGAGTATCTTTAGTCCTATTAAAATGTAAATTTTACCTTAGATTCGATCATTCAAATTTGAATTTTTGCAACCAATTCAAACTCTAGGCACGTACTCTTCCAAATATAAACAAATTTCATTGCCTTTTTGCACATTATTTTATACTTTAGGTTGAGTCTTCGCCTAAAACTTCCAAATTCCCTGGCTGCAAAGAATTTTAGGCGTAAAAAATGGTGGCGAAAGGTAAACAAAAATGATAGACTCAACCTGAAGATCAAAAGGTTAATTTATACATTCAAGTAGCAATTTTAAAATTAAAGACTAAATGATAATTGAACGATTTCAATGAACATATTTGCATATTTTTCTATGGAAAAACCATTACAGTGAAAATCAATTTAAATGTCTTTCGACAGAAAATCGATTTATTCACAATATTTCAAAATAAACATAGTTAATAATTTTTTAGAAAAAAAACAAATCTTACGCATTTTATTAGAATACTAGAGTGTGCACACGTCGGTAAAGTAAACACTTTGTATACGTTTTAGAAATATGAAAAAAATTCAGAAACCACTTTCTTCGCCACTTTTGAGAAAATAGCTAAAAATTTCAAAGTTTGATAATATATCAAAATTTTGGCATTTGATTCGTGACGAGCGACCTCAAACACCCAAGCAAAAACGAAAAAACGGATATTTGCGTTATCCTTAAATGGCCTTAAAAAAGTTTCCCGAACGTATGAACGAACGAAATTGCTTTTCCGTCCCTAAAATATCTTATGCACATGACTTTCTTATACAAAATCTACGGTCAATTTACACTCAATTTACACCCCAAACCCAACGAATAAAAAATTAGTTTACATGAAAACACCAACAAAATCTAAAGATTGTGATTAATTACAATTAAAAAACTTTACTGAAATTACAAAATCTAAAATATCTTGATAATAGTAAAATATATCCAAAAGGCAAAAATGTCAAGATTTTCTAATCCCAAGCAACCAGATAAGGCATAATGCCTTAGATTAGGGCGTGGTGTCTTAAAATTGGTCGTTTTTAAGACACCACGCCCTAATCTAAGGCATTATGCCTTATCTGGTTGCTTGGGATATCTTTAATTCCTCTTTTGATATATCATATAGGCATATACTAGATTCAGTATACCGTTTGTAACGTATCTAAGCAATCGCCAAAATGAGTTACACCAGGATGTTTGGGATGACAAAAGATTCTGATTTCCGTATGTCCGTCCGTCTGTCCGTGAACATCATAACTTCCGAAAGGATTGAGCTAGAGACTTGAAATTTTGTATAATTGCGTTTCTCGCAAATGGCGAGACTAAGTTCTTTAATTAGGGACCACTCCTTCCACAAATTGATCTTTTTTTTCATGAAAAAAATGTGTCTGTCCTCATATAGAGTATGTATTTGAAAATTGGCCCCTGGAAATTATGGCTTGTCTTATGTTTTAATTCAAAATATATGGGAAAAACTAAATTACAGCCGACTATATAGATGGAATGTTGCCTTAAATCTTGATATAAAATACTATATACCGTGTATATTAGATGTTAAAAGCAAATCTTTCAAACAGTTACCCCCTAATGCGATGCCAGCAGGTGTAACCTCTTGATTCTAAAAGCTATATATTTATGCTCGGAAGTATTGAACCAGTAGACAGAAGAGTGGAATGGGATCTGTTGGGATTTTACACTACGACTAAAGGATGTGTTTATTCAATAAAAGGACGACTTCCTTACTGATTTCTAGATACAAATACAAATGAGAAAAAAAAGTCTGGTAATATAAAATAAAATCTAACACATTTAACAACACGGAAAATGAAGATTCAGCTAAAAGAAGGATTTCTTATAGTCGACGTCCGTAGATAGAATTTTCGTATCATTAAGAAGGCTTTCAACTCTAAATAGGTTTCCGAAGTGCTACAAATTGCTTTTGATTTTATGTTTCATTTTGATTCGCTCAACTCCAATGATGCTCGAAAAAGTATCCTGCCCGAAGTAAGTATACATTTGGAGTTTTTTTTTTTTTGTATAAGTGTGTTGATAAATATCCATTCATACAGACGCTACATACTCTGTGTAATTTTCTTCGTCTAGACATTGTATAAATATGGCTTATTCAAACGAAATAATAATCGAATTGTGTTTCTCCAATTTCATGCGAAAAAATCAAAATATTTGGTTTAAATTTACGAATCTTTTATCTAAAAATTATTTATTTCATTTCTTTTAAGTTATTTTTTTTTTTAATTTGTTGATTTTTCTTTTTTACTTTAACTAAGCGAGATTTAAATTTTCAATTGCCCGTAGTTCAACCCACATTTATTTAGATATATGGAAAATTATTGTTGAGTTCGAATGGGGCCCCACGGGACCTGGAGCTTCTTTCACCTGAATAAACACGGCCTTCAATAAAACGATTACTGCTGGATGTAGATCGCATAAGGCGTAACGTTTATTTTCTAATAAAAGAGTTCAACAATAAAATCACATTCATATTACTTCTTTCTAATTACTTACTCGGTTTTTGCTCCGTCCGTTGTTCATCGGCTCCCGTTTGAAACTGAACGAGTACAAAGGCCGCTTGGAGCAACTACCGATCACAATCAGTTATAAAATTCGATACAATCACATACAAAATTATGACTAAACTAGAGTACATTAATGACAATTATAGATACTTAACTAATTTTTGTTCAAACGCCTACTGAATATCTCATTGAATAAAGTATAAATATTCCAATGTGACCTGTAACTCGAAAATATTCAATATTCTAGAGGTTTGTTCCGGGAATCTCAACAAACTCAAACTGGGTAATTGCTTTAAATAAGGATGTAATTGAAGAATGAAACGTGTATGCGAATCAAAAGTATAGTTAAACTACACAAGGGACCAACTATTAGAAGAACAATCATTTGTGACAGGCATACAAGTCTGTTTTGTTCACCATTAGTGCCGTTCCTAAATGTTGTTCAAAACGAGGGGGTACTCGTAATCTGGTGAATGTGTGCTCGTAGGATTCTACCACGTGAACTCAATTATGTTAGCAATATGGGCAGAATGCTGGCACAAGCACTTGAAAATGTTAACAAATTGGATAAGTTTTAATGTAATTTTCAAACCCCCGTCCTTGATTGTAACAGTCTCTTGGCACCAAGTTACCCAATATGGTAGACTGACTAGCAGTTTAAGCTAACACATCGAGGGTATATAGCCATGTTGTTATATATAGGACTTTATGAAATTATATTTATAAAAAAATACAGTTTTTTGTGAAAAAATTATTTAGAGAAATATTTGGGCTATTAACAGCTGCTGGAACAATATTAGTAATAAAATCCCCATTCAAATGAAGGTGACTTTTTTCCATCTTCCACCAACATGCTAATTTCCGCTTTTTCCTCGCCTTGCGCGCTTTTCCCTGCCTTGCACGCATCTTCCAATTATTTGTATGGAGTGGCGATAACCGTTACACTACCAAATGCCTACCTTACCCCGATAAGTGTAATGTATTTTATGAACAGCCCCCTTATACTACCTTCACACTCTTGGTGAATGTACAACGAAGTACGACGGATGCGAAAATATGGTACAAAACAACATGTTCTGTACGATTATACACTTGTCCAACAAGAAAAAAAAAAATATCAGTTGTGATAAACACAAAACTTTCCTCTGTAATAATATTTTTTGAAATATCTCGAGAGCCGCTAAAGATGCGTAAAAACTGTTAAAAGAAAAAAATAGGAAAGGAAATTTTATTGTCTTAAAAAATGTAAAAAGAAAAAAAATTGGGAAATTTTATTGTCTTAAAAACTGTAAAAAGACAAAAATCAGGAAATTTTATTGTCTTTGAATTTGGTTATATTCATTTTTACTCAAAAGCGCATGGTGGCCGGGTAATTTTCAAAAAAAAAAATTTTTTTTTTTAATTACAGGGTGGGCCAGAATAGACGCGGGGGTTTGAATTCTTTATAAATTTTTTATTTTAGCGAAACCTATAATTTTTTTTTCAAATACATGTAGTTGATTGATGGGGAATATTTTTGGTCTAAACATGGAAAATTATATCCCGCAAGTGGTGGCCATTTTCTGCTTCGCAAATCCGTGCTCTTTCCAAGACATTTTCCATAACCTTTCGTGTTATGGCCTCGAATTCACTGCGAATGTTGGTTTTCAATTGGCTGATGGTTGTTGGCTTGTTGACGTACACCTTTTCTTTCAAATATCCCCAAAGGAAACAATCTGGAGTCGTTAGATCAGGTGAACGCGGAGGCCAATTGAAATCGCAACTTTTCGAAATAATGCGTCCGCCAAACATGTCCCGTAAAAGAACCATTGAGCCCACCGCCCACCGGTTCGTTGTTCTATTGTGTACAGGTCCATTTTAAATTGCCCAAGTCTTCTTAACAAAATGCTGAAACAAAATTAAAAAAATAAAAATAAAATAAAAATTATAAAGACTTCAAACCCCTGCGTCTATTCTGGCCCACCCTGTACCTTGAGAACCGTTTGAGATATATAAAACCCGTTAAAGCAAAGATTATAGAAAATTTTATATCTATTAAATTTTTTTATTTTATTTTTTTCCAAAAGCGGATTAGTTTCACAAAATTTTCAAAAAAACGTATTTTTTCGAAAGAAAAATATATGGGAAGTACCCGTTATAGTAACGTTCCTTTTCCAAAAGTTGAGAGAAAACTACCATTTTTGTAAAACTCATTTACAAAAAATCTCAAGGTGCTAGGTCAATGTGTTCTCGAGTTATTTAAGATATGTTAACACGTTGACTGCCAGACCAATTTTGCAAAAATGCAAGGGATATGCCAATACATGTAGACGTATGTAGAATGTACGTATGTATGAATGTATGTATGTATGCAAGTAGATTGTAGACACCCAGCTATCGAAAATGATAGCCATGGCAGTCAATGTGTTAAAAGGACCAACCGACAGACAGATGCACAGACATCCTCATAATTTTTCCTGAAACGGATTTCGTACTGATCACAAATTTTCTATCTGCCCCCCGATATCGAGTCGACCTCCATCATAAATACAGTACTTTTCCTTTATAGCCGAGGAAGATGGAAATATAATTTTAGAAGTTTAAAGACTCAATCAAATGCTGAGATATACTGAACGTGCAGACCTGAGACTGAGACACCAGTGTGAAAGATTTAGAATTTCATGTAGGCGACAATTTGAGGGGACTTTCAGGTTTAAACAATGACAAATTTATCGAAGGGTCACATTTGGGGGACATTCGAGGTAATGGAGGGACAATTTTATAAATACAATATGTATTTCAATAAAAACAACTCAAATAAATGATAATATAATAGCCATTTTTTGAAATAACTATTCAATTACAAATTTAAAAAAAGATTTTGTTTTTTATTTGAATCGAAAGCTTCTTTGAGTTCTTGAACGGTCAAAATTGGACCATTCCTTCTCTCCTCGCCGATACAAACGAGGTTTTTGCAATTTTCTCGAAAACGGTTAGTCATATTAAAAAATTTATATAGATAAAATGTGTTTAGAATATGATTTTACATAACCGTTCCATACACCAAAATCCAATCGGAGTACTGCCCTCCTCCCCCCACCCCTCCTATACAAATGGATTTTTTTTAATAAACATATTTGACGATTGGCCCCTCCCAATTGTAGCTCTTCTTATATTTGGCTAATATTTTGCAGCCAAAAGTAGTATTTGCTAAAATTATTATTTTATTATTTATTTTTTCACCAAATTAAAAGTTTTTCAGAGCCGCAAAAAAAGTTTTTTTGTGAGATTTTGAAATTGCCATTAATCTACATTTTAGCGCCATAGCATCTCTTAACTCGAAACGATCAACAGGAAAAAAAACGTCCTTAAATACGCTTTATATGTCAACTATAGTTATTTAAAATTTCTCCAAATAATAAATTCTTTAATTTTCAATTAAAATCCTCCTCATCTAGACAAAAACTGAATTTCTGATCACATATTTATGATTAAAAAAAACTTTTGTTCATCGCAAGCATTAAAGGCACAAAGGATCCACATTTTTTTAAACGTGCATGTAGTTGTTAGTATGCAGACTCAGAACTACGAGATATTTACATTACATAAAGCGCATAAATTTTCCAATAATTAAAACTCATGTATCTTTAGAATACTCGTAGCAAGGAATGCAAAATGATTATGCAAGTTTTGCAAATATTTCACTACTTTAAACATCTTACGAACATTCCATATTTCTAAGAAAATGCTATTTATTTAAAAAAAATCGGTTTTCCTAAGGAAAAATAGATAAATCTAGACTAGACTATAATAATGGGAACATCTAGCCATCATCTTTGTGTATTCATATTTAGGTAGTCATAATGTGAGACAGACTGTTTGCATTTGCAGTTTATGTGTAACTCCACAGTAGAATAAACAAACCCCGATATCAGCAAACAGTCGATGTTATTGCGGGCGCTAAAATGGGTTAGCGTATATAATATATATGGGAAAATCGGTCTCAGAATGGATTTTTCAGGGTATCCCTAGAACATTATGTATGATTCCCGGAAATCATGTCAGAATATTCGTATATGCGATGCTAGTCATCTTAGGACACATTCCATAACTTGCCTATCCCGAAGGTTGCCCCAAATCCTATTTTTAAATATTCTGGGAAATGAATAGCTGACGTTTTACATGAGATAACATCCACAGATACGAATAGGTATTCTCTGATGTACTTGTGTGAACCCTTTGTAAATCTGTAACAGTTAAGGGAAATTCTGATGAAGGTATTTGATGGATAAAAAATAGGCAACTACATCCCGACATGTTGACGAAGATGCTTCTGCATGCTCCCATTGCCAACATTCGCCTGTCAAACTGACATCTATCGAGATAGGCATTTTCCCCAATGAGAATATTTTTGAATATCATTTCTTCTGAAGGGAAAAAAAATCGGCCCAACTGTTATACTACGGAGATACAATTCTACTCATAAAATGTATCCAGTGAAATTTTGGGTTTGTTATTCCTGGTCCTAGCATAATATACATATTCGCTATTCTCATATAAGAATAATAAAGAAAAGTTTTGTTATGACTCAATCACTTTTTTCTAAATCCTATTGCTAAAAAAGGTCTATACCACTTAGGATCAAGATATTTTACACAATTTTACACAAACTGAAAGTCAGTACAGAAAAATTGAAATACATAAGAAGTTTGGGAACGTAAATATGTTTGTTATGTTGAAATTTGCTCGGATTTACGACACAAAACCCAACTGACAAAAACAGGGATCAGTTAAGGGTAAACTAAATTTCTGTTGAGCTATAAAAAAAAAAGATTTTTTTTTCCGCCCAGTACAGACATAAAGAATTTCCCTATTTCCCATGACGATGTGTTCTTTTTTTATGAAGTTCTTAGCATTCAATCTCTTTAGAATATAAGAAAGTTTTAAAGTCAAGTGTTCGCTTGTTATACGGAAATGAATTTCTTTTCACAAACTAATCGTTTAATACTCTACGTTCTTCATTTTCTAATAGCCTAAAGAAATAATCGATTCGAATTTGTTTCGCTCGTTGTATATTGCAAGCTATTATGTGATGTTTATTTTTGTAACCGGAACACTTTTTTATACATTAATTTCTTCAAGCTCATTGTCTCCAGAACCATTGCAACAAAAAAAAATCCTCTTAATTTTAGAAGTTAAAACCCAAGATATTTTTATTTTAAAATACTATGTTCTCGCTTTAGGCACTTTTACAACTCCTGTCGGATACTTATTTGAAATGAAACAGAAGAAATGTGGGTATTTTAACAGGCTGTTGTTTCATAAAGAATCATCTCACCATATTCATATATAAGTGATCAAGAAAGGCTTTTTTAATTAAGAAAAGACACCTACAAGTGCTAAAGGGTCTTTCAACAAGGACATAACCATTTTGTATTTTAATAAAAACGCACCCTAAAACTTTTTTTATGATCTGGCAATGCTAAAACGTCAGTCAAGGTTTACATTTTTATCATGGTGAAGTTCACAAACGAGCAATGTTTGGAAATTATTAAAACTTACTACCGAAATTCTGAGTCGGTGGTCGCAATCGTGTAATCTCGAGAAATGGTCCGGTCGAATGGCCACCTCGCTCATGCGATTTAACGCCGTTGGATTTCTTTTTATGGGGTTATGTTAAGTCGTTGGTTTATGCCAACAAGCCAACAACGTTAGAGGAGCTCAGGAACAATATCGAACGCGAAATTGCCAACGTTCCGGCCGATATGTGCGGAAGAGTGGTGGAAAATTAGCTCCAAAGAATCAATCAATGCAAACATGCTCGCGGTGGCCATATGAACGACATCGAATTTTATACTTAAATATAACAGGTCTACTACACCTGGAATAAACTTCAGCCCGATATCTCAATTATTCTGTGTTTTATTTAAATACAAAATTGTTATGTCCTTGTTGAAAGACCCGATAGAAAGAAATTTTCAAATAGCTGAAGTAAAGAACTGTTCATAAAATACATCACGCTAAGTTTTGCCTTTTCTAATTCCGTCTTTTCCCAGTGTCGTATGCTTTTCACGATTTTTGGCAACTTTTTAACTACTGTAGACCCCCCCCCCCCTCCGTTTCTCCCCCCCTCAAACACGTGCAACGTAGTTTATGGACAGCTCTTGACATAATTTTGAAAACTTTAACTTTAAATCGGGTTTCTTGAAAATTTTAATCAAAGGTCGATAACGCAATGCAAATCTTTGAAAAACCTGGACCTAGGCAAGCTGGAAACCTCCCGAAGTGGAAGATTTTCCAAAGTTTCGTAAATGAGCCGACCCTAATAGCGTTTTTACTGTTATGGGCAGTGACGGATTTACGAAGGCCGTTGGTGACACAAAGAGTATTTAAATCCTCACATATTAAAGAATGAATTTTTTCGACATTATACCATGTATAAGACTTCTTCAATTCATTCTTATCTGCACGAGTATCCCTAAGAATAATACAAAACTAATATACGATTGAGAAAAGTAATTAATCCCAGCTCAACCAATCTTATATAGTTGACAACTCAAATGGACATAGAAACGTACAGGTTTATCGCATAATCGGAGAATTGGTTTTCGCCCCAAGTAAAGTAGGTAACCGATTTCATCATATTTGCCCATATCGAAAGAACGAAAAAACAACACATATGGGAAACTCGTGTAAGGAAAATTGGAAAACTAGACTGGCAAGTATATCAAATCAATACGAAAAAAGGCAATTTATTTCCCAAAAGAAGGTTTAAGATTTAATCGTACTTATGCCAGCCACAACAACCACCACTAACTTTAGCCAACCATATTGCTGAAAATGGGGAAAAGTTGTGTATAAAAATAGTGAAAATGTCGGGCAAACTTGGGCAAATTTTTCAACTGAAAGCATTCATTAACAGTAACTGATATGATCGCACATGTGCTCAATTCGTTAATAAATGGGTAAGGCTGTTGATGGACAAGGCAAGTTAAAGGCTAATTCGAGTTATAGGGAAAATGAGAAAAAGTTATCTTAAGAACTTTATTCCATGCCATACAACTTTTACATCACGCTCGATTAAAGTCACTTCAGTTGCAAAAGAAACTTACACCTAAAACATTTTATTTGTTGAGTTCTTCCACTCAACCATATGCAATTTCCCATCTCTCCTTCACTGTCCGTTTTTACTTTATCTTCCCCATACAGTTTCTTGCGTTAGAAAAAATATTCTTGTATTGCTAACTTTTCCAACATATAAAATGAATTCCGAGTAAAAAACACTCAACTTCGATTATTTCGAATTTCTTGACTTTATCCTCGTACATATACTTGGAATAAGAAAATTTTCATGGAAGTTTGCTGCTGCCACCTCCCTATGAGAAATTGTCAAAAAGTATTTTGGCGATTTTTCCAACTTTGTTGTTGTTTTCTTTTAATGTTTCCTGGCAAAAAAACGTATTGAATTTACTTCTCGTAATTTCCATTAAAACTGTGTATATAAGAAAAACAAGATCGAAAAATTGTTTCGCTTTCCAATTTCTTGAATTGCCTTAACTTTTTCTGTTCTTTACTTTCAAGGAAATTACCGTAGAAATTGTTTGAATTTTCTGATCCTATCAATTTCAAATAGGAATGAATTCCAGTTTATTATCATTCGATGGGTATGCAAATCAACGGGTTTGTGCTTTTTCATTGTCACAATTACCCTTGAAATTGATCAATCGTAAAATTGGGTTCGATCTATCTTATTTTTAAATAGTTTTTGTACCTTGCTTATTTGCTCTTTGCCTTTCCGAATTGGGTGTAATTTTCAAAACTCACCTTACCCAAACGTGACGTGATGTGAATAATGGTCAGTGTGTTGGTGGATTTTTGTCCATTTTTTCATGTGTAATAAAAATGGGAGATTCTTAGGTGCCCAAGTATTAGTTTCGACTATAGATAGGAAAAAATGGGTGGTTCATCGGTCGGTGGACGAATTTGAGTGTTAGACCGTAGAGAAACGGATAACCCTGATGGATCCTTATGACAGAAAAACATTGAATCCTAGTCAATAAAATGTCAAGGGTTTGAGAATAAAATCGAAAAAGCGCAAAAATCGCAAGACGGCAGGACATAAACCACAAGGCATTGGAGAAGAATATAAAAAGCCACTAAAAATAGCGTTTCCATAGATGAATATTTTGAGGTATAATACGAGTATCTAGAAATAGAATGTTCTGCGAAACGAAGAAAAAAATTACATGAAATCAAGTTTATTATAATGGTACTCGTGTGGTATATAAATCTATAGAAATAGTGATTCCACTGTACTTGTACCGTATTCCATAGAATTTTATTATATTTAGTGATATTTGCTTTCAAATAATAATTTATAAGGAAATATTTATACATACATTTCAACTGAAGAAGGAAATGTTGATAAGTAAGCTGCCTTCAAATCATTTTCTTTTTTTCGTTATCAGTATACGTTAGGAGATTTTAGTAATCCCACACTAGATACTATACTTGGTAATTCTCGATGATGGCCAGTGTACTGTGGGGAGCAGTAAAGCCATAAAACGAAACAATATCTGGAATGAGAATACGAATATATCCGTCAGGGCGTACAACAGCCAGCAAACCGCAACAAAGCAGCCACAAAAACAATCCTCACCACATTCACTTATCAGTGTTGATATCCTTAAGGGACGATAATCAATTTCTTTTTATCCTGAATTTATGCAAAACAGACTAGCACACGATACTCTCTTCACCACCAGCACATCACGACTCACCGTAAATTGAAAAAAATAAAATTAAGAAAAAAACACACACAATGTGAAAAAAAAACGCAACCCCGTCGCACTTACACGATCAAAAACGCCATTATCATCGAACGATAAAGGATACAAAATATCCACTGCGACTGATGGTTGTGTACCGTTTATGCAATTATATCAATTGACTGAATCGTATCAATATTAAAAATTTTTTTAGTGCATATTATTAAAGTGGCAACAGTTCAAAGTTGAAATTGAGTGGATATCAATATAACCAACCAATACAATCCAAAATCACAATTACCACTTCAACCGGATCCTGTTGCTATTATTAACCAATATAGAACATAATATAATCAAATAACAAAACATAAAAGATTTTCATCTATATGTGATTAAAAATTCACAATAAGTCCTATACGAAGACGCTTTCTGTTTTCGAACTGAAAGCTTCAAGGACCCGACAGAAACTGAAACAGAAGCACTACACACTTTATTGCCACAGACATGGAATGGAGAGAAATCCCTGGCTGGGATCGAAAAGGATGAATTCCAATTTTCCTCCTCTCCAGCATAAAGGATAAGTCAGTGAGTGAATAGTCCGCTTGACAAGATCTATGAATGAGGGCGGTAGAATGATGTCAAAAGCGCACTGTTGCTCCATGTCGAACATATATAGAAAAACAAAGGAAACATACAGAGTCATTCTCTCTCTCTGATATGATGAACGCTCTCATATATGCTTAACTTGATTATTTTATTGAACTAAGGGAAAAATTCGCGGAAAATGAATCCTTCTCAATGTTGGTTACCTTGGAGATTTAGGATCCGCCATGTGGGTGTTTAACGCTAAATATAAGATTAGCGCATGCTTGTTGGTTATTATACGCAAAAAACCGCAAATGCAGCAGGTGGAGGTTTGCATCCTGGATTTGAGAAAATAATGCGAAAAGCTACAAGGAGCAAAGCTTTGCTTTTGGGTTGTGGTCGAATATAAAAAACATGTCCTTTTGCGGTATCGTGTCACGAGTCACCCTGTAAAATTGAAATAAAGGCGCACTTCCATTGCCGCTTAAAATTCAAACCATCATTTTGTAATTTTACAAAGTTCCCATACGTTTCTCATAAAGAAAAAATCAGTTGTGGTCAACACAAAACTTTCTTCTACAAAATCTACGACCCTGCGCAATTTACGCTAGAGCACTGTCGCGTTGTCAACCTAAGACGACCTCCCAATAAATTCTTGGTTTATTCAAAAATATCAAAAACGTACAAAATTTGAGATAACTTGAAAACTGTAAAAGATATCAATTTACGGTAAATGGCAAAAATGTAGAAAATGTTAACATCTTTAATTATTCTTTTAACTGATTTGTCGAAAAACCGTTAGTTTGAAAATTATTCGCAAACATATGATTTTTTACATATTAATGAAAATATCTCAATAACGGTAAAAGATAACGGATAACGGTAAAAAACAAAATTGTGCAGAATGCCATTCTCATTAATTCACTTCATACATTCAGTCAGCAAAAACCCGTTAATTTTCGAGATAATCGCAAAAAACTGTTTTTTTTTTTGGAAATAACGGTTTATCTCGATAACAGGTGGAGATATCGAGTTATAGCTAAAGACAAAAGTGTGGGAAATTTTATTTTCTCCAAGTTTTGTAATACTTAAGGCCACTAAAAAACGCGTAGTTTGGGAGTAAATCGAGAAAAACGAAATTGCGATTTTTGAAAAACCGCCATTTTGGATACTTCCGGTAAACGGATTTCCACCAAAAGTTGATAGGATCGTCCCATTTCAGGACCCAACATGCCTATAAAATGTCATGGCGCTAGCTCTATTAGTTTTTGAGAAATCTTGTACACAGACTGACAGACAGACAGACTGACAGACAGAAAGACATTTTTGAAATATGACTCCAATCGACTCAGGAGTGATCGGGAAATGTTTTTTAGGCAAAATTAAGAGGTCGAAATTTTTCATGAATACAATACTTTATTATACTCCGTAGAAGAAAGTAAAAACTCCAAATCACAACGACGCATCTATACTATATAATTTTGATACGAGTTAGGTCCCGTTTACACCTGCGACTTTTTCTTGAATTAGGTCCCCTTTACACCTGCGACTTTTTCTTGAATTTCTCCACGAATTTATCGTAGAATAAATTTACTGAGTAAAAGTTGTCAAATTTGAATTTATTCCGGTGGCTTTGTATGATTAATTCGAGTTCGGGAGTTCCAGAATTTTGTGTCGTAGTGTAAAAAAATCACGGAATAAAATGTCAGATCTAAACGGCACCTTACATTCTATATGGTTCCTATGCACAAACCTATGTGGGCGTGACCGCCTATATAATTGAAGGTTTGTATTTTGAAGCACCTAACCATCAGATAACTATAAAGTGGTTTGTTTTTCCACTGATAGATCTTTCGATTCGTCTGCCATCATACTGTTTCTGCAAGCGAGAGTACACCGATCGGTGTAAAGACAAACTACTCCTGCCATATGGAGCTTCACCACATTCTCTTCTTCAAATTGGCTTCACAACCAAATCATCAATGCATATTATATGGTAATAATATTAAAAATTCATGCAATGCCATCTACTACAAATACTCACCCAGCAAATTTAAAACACAACGTGTCCTTCATAATCCTCTTTTGATAGCAAGCCTTCGTAACAAATGTGATCGCAATTCAGAACTGTATAACTAGAAGAACTGTCCCCATCTAAAGCACTGCTAAGAAATTGTCCCAAAAGTAATTTCCCTCTTTATCGCAAATACATTTTTCATTCACCTTTCATCCACTGAACATGGACGATTGAATGTGGCGCGGAATTCAAAATTCGCGTGTGTCAACCAGTGCTATATTATTTGTATCTTGAGGGATCTACTCTATAGATTATCACCCCGATTCTGATAGTCGTGTCGTTTTCGACAAGAGTAGTTTTACGTGTTTTTGCTGGTAGAAAATAACTAACAACAACATGTAAAACGACTCTTGTCGAAAACGACACGACTATCAGAATCGGGGTGTATAAATCTATGGATCATAAACACTGTTTTAAGTATAGAGGGATCATCTGACTTCACAAATATAAAACTTTCCCTAATATCAGAAAGGATTTTTTGAAAAGGACTCTTAGATCATTTTGGACATTATTCAAAAAGCCTATATTTCCAAAACTAAGCGTTCTTTCACATAACTGTGAAACCCGTTTTCTTTGTAGGTGGGCGAGCATTCTTGCCACATTTCATCGAAACGAAGGAGTTTGGGCCCAAATGTTGGTTAATATAATTTGGAGACACCCACGGCTATTTTTCTTCGCGACTTTTCCATTTGTAAGAAAATCAAATGAAGAAAAATTCATTATTCGGATTTTTGGCTGACCCAATTAAATGTTAGTTGCAATTCCACAACTTTAGGTTCTACGAGTATTCTCTATAAACTGAACAAAATTTATCCATTAAAAATATAAAAATAAACTCACATTAACAACAAAAACACATCCAATGAGCTTTACTTAGGTTTTTTTTATTTGTGCAAAAAAAGGTTCATAAATAATTCTTTTTATTTGTAATTACAATTAAATTCTTTAGGATTTGTTTAAATTTCTTCTTCAACTCACATAGTTTTTATTTTCTTCAAAATTTGATCACTTCATTACTACTGCGACTACTACATCTAGCATACACAATTGTGAAAAAATAATCTAGAGAAATAATTTAAATTGATCCATTTCATATATTTCTTTTGTGTTTTACAGTTTTTTTTTTTGCTTCTTTAAAAGTTGTGTTTTTTTTTGGTAGTGTTGTGCTCTTTCTCGCAAATGTTCAAGTTCTCTACCAACATTTAGAACAGAGTAATCAACAAGAAAACTAACACAAATATTTTGCTTAGTGGCCTAATTACTATTACTAATTTTCATCTTAACAATCTAAACATTTTTGCCATTTTCTATTTTTTTTTTAAATTTTTTTTTTATTATTTTTTTCATTAAATTATATTTACATCTTTACAAATTTAAATTACTTTGACTTTCCCTTGGGGCATTTTTGATTCAAAATTTCTGCATATTTGTGCATGTGAATGTTTTTTTTTGCTATGCTTCTTTATTTTGTGATTTACATTTACATTACACTAATTTCTACACGTAACTTGTAAATTCCATGACTAATCGCACAGTGTTGGCCCATTCTGTTCTGTATTCTTTTGATCACGATCGGTTGGCATAAATTGCAAATAGGCTCCAGTGATGGTGCCATTTTGCTGCTGTTGGAATTGCTTCTGAAAGTAAAACGAATCGATGTTGTTTAGTTTTCCAACGATTTTTGGTATCCGATCGCTTTCGCCGGCATGACCAGTCAGTGGGGTTGGTGCTGATAATAGGGCGATGCCACCATTTTGCGCCACCCGATGATAATCGGCTGGCGATTGCTGCTGCTGCTGCTGTTGCTGATTGTGCAGATTTCTATCGTTACTCAATTGATTTGGAAACGATATCGTTTTTCGTATACTGTTAAGTGTTAAATTCTGTACATTATTACTATGAAATTCGGATGAGACTGGTGTGCAACTATTATTGTTCTGATTTGATAATGAATTCTTCGATCTCGTTGCTAATGATTTTGTATCTAGATTTGATGTGATTGTATTTTGGTTTTGTGCTGTTTTATATCTTACTTCTGTCGTCGTCTCTGTTGATTTGTTATTGTTTACGGATGTTTGTACAAATTGGTCAGTCCCATTATTTGAATTTTGTGATCTCGTCGCTAAATCTAACCAATGTCTCTTGTTTTCTCGCACACCATCTACCAACGGTACTAATTTATCCGAGAGAGTTGCAAAAGCCTAAAATTAGCAAAAAAAAATCAATCAAGTTTTACTTAGTTTTATCCAATTTTGAATCAAAACGTTTTTGGATCGTATCGGGAAAGGACTTTTCACCTTATCTTAGTCGGTATTTACGTAAATTATACAAATTCAATTATTTCAATTAATTGGTTAACCCAAATTTATTCTGGTCATTCTTACCTCATAAATAGGTAAACAAATCGAATCAATAAATCCAACTTGCATCATGGGTAACTGATCTTCCTTCTCTCGATTCATAATATCCTAAAAATTACGAAAAAATTAATAATTGAAAACGGTAAAAAAAAAAGATTTTCTCTTACGATTGGTGTAATATTTAATTCCTCCTTTTCCATATCACCCTGTTCGAAAAATTCCGAACTGACAAGATCTGCCACTCGTTTTTCAATCTCCCAGGGTTTCGTGATCGCGGACAAATCACAGACAGTCATGCTCATCGCTCTCAGCAACTCTCTTGGCTCCTCCTCAGACCAATATGTCATTGAACTCTGTTCCACTGATTTCAAAAACGGTCCTCGTTTTCTGAAAGAAAATCAAAAACGAATTAATTTGATCTGTTTTTTGAAGTACTTTTTCTCAAATTTAAATTAAAAAATAATAATAGTGACATTTAAAATCACTTACCGAAAATAGACAGCTAAGTCAGTTGATAAAATGGCATCTTCTAGGACTCGTATCACACGGCTATAATCCTCTGACGATAAATTCGATAAAATCTGATTGCCCGGACTATTAAGGATCATTAGGCATTGGTCGAAATGATGATGTTCCATTGTTGAAGTCGAATATAATTGCGCTAATGGTGATGACGCTCTATTTTTTTTTAAATAAAATATCGTTAATTTATATCTTTCTATACAAATAATTGCAGAAGGTAAAACTTCCAAATTTGTTGGACTGTCTTTAAAAATCGTGCGATGGACTACGGGATATACTTGGTACGGAACAGCTTATAATGGAAGTGCTTTTTATTTTTTATTTTGCTGGTTTTAAGGTTTGGTTTGTGAATTTCTTTCAAAGTGATTTTTAGGATCCTTTGTGGCAATTTTTCTTTCAGCTTTTTGAAATCAACCGATTGGAAAACGGTTTTATAATTTAGATCAGAGATGCAAACCACAAGTTTTTTTTAGTGTGGTTCGATTTTGGTTCAAGGGTGAATTAGATTTCTGGTTTTAGGTTTTGGTTCCTAAAATTTCAAAATTTGGTTCTGGTTTCTTAAATTTCAAAAATTTGAGTCTGGTTTTGGTCTCTAAAATTTCGTAAATTTGGTTTCGGTTTTGATTCCCCAAAATTTCAAGCGTTTTTGGTTCTGTATTTGGGTTACTGATTTTTTAAGTGTTTAATAGTGTTTGCCCTTACAAAAGATTGGTAGAGGGTTATTTGGTACTACATTAACATAAAAAAGTTGAAAATAGAAAATAATATGAATTTTTCGATCCTGAAAATTCAAATTTGAACCAAACGGTACCCCTAAAGAAGTTTCTGGTTTTGGTTTGATTACAGGATTTGTTTTAACAACTAATATGGTTTTGGTTTGATTAGATCATCTTTTTTTAAACTGGTTTGGTTTTGGTTCGATTCAGTTTGGATATCTTTTTTCCCAGAGTGGTCCGGTTTATGGTTTGGTTTTGGTTCATTCAAATTTCAATGCTTCTGTGTTTTTTGGTTCGGTTCAAAAAACCAGTTTGCATCTCTGGTTTGGATAAAAACTATTTTCGACAAGCCAGAAGCAGAAAATTCAAAATCTATACTTCTCGACTTTGACACACCGCAAGGACTTTGATCTGGTTTTCAATACTAGATATTTCGTCTTTTCTCACAAAAATAAATTCACCCCGTCCCTTGTAACCCCTTGCCTGCTATCTCCTTAACCCCTAACAGAATTTTCAGAAAGTTTTTTATATTGGATGGGTCATCTTTTGAAGATCTTTTTTTTCTATAACCTTTCGAGCCCCCCATGATATATCCTGAGCATCTTGAAAAATTTGCATAGGATTGGATTGTAACACGATAAGGGACGCAACGCCTAGTATCAGATTTTTAGAAAAATATTTTTAATACTTACTTGATTTGAAATGAGTTATTGGTCCCCCGGTGATCTAGATCGTGGCATAAACAACCGATTACTAGAGCAAGGCACTCAATTTCACCAAAAATTTTCCACCATTGTGTGGCCTAGTATTTTTTTTTAAATTAGTTATTCAAAATTTTTTTTCAAAAATGTTACTTACAGTTAGTATAGAAAACATCATTTGAGCAACGTTGAAGGCATGTCGCCAATTGTGGTAGGTGACATTTCTATAGTTCTTCTTAACACTTAAAAGCCAGCGGCAGAGGACTTCATAGTCAATGTGAAAACGTTCGACAAAATCTAAATCTAGGAACATACGTAAACAAGCCTGAAAGGAAATATGAAAAATTGAAACAGTTATTCAGAAAATTCACAGAAAAAAAAATCCATAAGAGTTTTATGTTGCATGCGAAATTTCTAATGAGTGGGTGTTTAGGGTAGACGCGCACTGAGATGGTAAGCATGTAAAATTGTGCTAACGTAGCAATTTGAGTTTTTTGAAACCCATTTGATACGCGCTGCCATACTGGTTTTCATGTGTTTCAAATACTCAAATTGCCAACATTCAGGTTTAAAACGAACGGGACATGCAGACGGGCTTTAAAAAAGTAATTTTTTTTTCTAGAAAATAAATTTCTGTTAACATACCTTAAGAGTATCATCATCGTCCATAAAGATGTCATCAAATTTAAAGTCATGTAACTCAAAGTGAGCTGCTGATGGTATTTTTAATTTCTGTAAACCAAAAAAAAAAAAATTAGAAATCATAAAAAAAAATTCAAAAGGAAACTTACTCTTAATCTTAGTGCATCATCAATGGATGCGGATGCATGATAACTTAGAACTTCCAGTGTGACGCTTTGTTTGGCCATCGCTACTATCGCCTTCTCATACATGTGCGTATTATGAATGCCCATTCCACAGAAAATCGCAAACGCTTCCACAAAATTCTCATCATTTTTGGTAAAACTCTAAAGAAATTTGAAACTCCAATTAGATTTAATAACTTTTAACTATCGAATATTTCTTACCAAATCATCAAATTTATTTATTAATTGAATTACTCCTATAATTTGACCTAATGAATTCTTAATCGCCATACAAAGGATTGATTTATGCTTGAACTGTTGACCATCGTCAACGCTCGGATCAAATCTGCTATCCTCGTATGCATTTGGTATAGTGACAGTCTGCAAAAAAAAATATATAACACAATTTAACTTGAAGTTAAAGAAATTTCCACCACAATATTTAAATTTTATTAATTTTTATTGAAAATTTTGCCAATCCAAAACTAAATTCTATTCAAATTTAGTCACTTTATCCAGCAAATATATTCACATTTTATGTGTATGTAAAGCATAGAATGAATAGAGCTTACAAATGACTTGAGAAATTTCGAAATCGATTTCAGAAAATCGATTTATATAATTCAACGCTATTCAAGTATTTCGTGTTGGGGTGACAGATAGAAATCCTTTGGATCATTTACATTTTAGATCGAAATTAGTCTCAATTTTATTTGTTAGCGAAATATGCACACCTTTGCAAATACGTACGTATATATTCAATAAGAAATTACTGAAATATTTAGCATACAATTTTGTTTTGCATTGATTTTAAAGAGAGTAGAGAGGGATTACCTTAATTCTGTCTGACTATAATTAATGAGATTATTTACCTTAAGATTGATTTTGTCTCTGTGAAAGCAATCACTAAAAGTGCGTTTTCGTGGTATACAAAGAAATTTTCACTTTTTGGATAATTGTAATCTTACTCAGATTTAACATTTTCTTAATTTACTTAAATAAAGTATAATTAAGTATTGAAAATTGTAACAAAATTGTCATGGGAAGAGAATCTTGAAAAATTAGTTTAGAAAGAATTCTAAGACTTTAACTTTTATTTAGAAAAAATCATATCGACTTTAATTTCGGAATTTTCAAACTTTTTTGAACTCAAAAATCCTTTGTAAACGAGATGTCGATGTAAAGATTAATGTTGCAAAGTTTCAATTTCAATGAAACATAAACCCAGATCAAGGAAGTCCATCACCAGAAATTGTATTTTATGCTTTAATGGCACGCAGTTAGAGAAAATAAAACCCCTCGTAAAATATTTCAAAATTGTTATGCCCTCAAAGTTTTGCAGGTAAAAAAGTATCACTTTCCAAATTAAATTAAAACAAATCCATTAAAAACGAAAAAAATTTACAACAAATGTATATTGCGTGGTAGGCCATTACTCAAAAACTTTTTGAAGCACCCGTGGGTGTTAAAAGTGCCTTTAGTTTACAAAGAATCAAAAAAGTCCATCAGTTATTCGCTTGAATTTTGACTTTGACAATAAAAAAAGTTTCACTTTGAAGTATTCTACCCTTTAATAATTTTATTAATAAACATGCCAGTAACATTTGACACCTCAATAGATATAGATGTCCAACCAACAACAGAGATTAAAATTGGTGGTCGAAAAAAAATTCTATAATCTATTTTTATTTTATTAGTTAGATCCATATTTTCTTAACTATCGACAGACTAACCGACAGACATACTGACAGACAGACCGAAAGACAGACCGACAGACAGACATACAGACAAACAGAACGACAGACACGCAAACAGACCAACAGACATACCAACAGACAGACCAACAGACAGACCGACAGACAGACCGACAGACAGACCGACAGACAGACAGACCGACAGACAGACCGACAGACAGACCGACAGACAGACCAACAGACAGACCGACAGACCGACCGACAGACAGGCAAGCAGACCGAGAGACAGATGCACGGACATTCTCATAATTTCGTCTGAAGCGGATTTCGTACCGATCAGAAAATTTCTATTTGGCGGGAAAAATTCGCGAAAACCGTGACGAAGGGAGGGGGTATTCGAAAAGCCGAAAATTAGCGTACGTATTTTAGTAATCCTTTAAGCCTGACAAAATTCGGGATAAATTAAAAGTGCCATGATTCAGGAAATTAAGAAACGTATATTAAAACCAGGAAACAATTATTGAGCGTCGGATACCAAAACGTCTTATATCGAGAGACGCCCGTATATTGACATGCCATTCCATCAGGACCCCATTCTTCCTTCCATAGTTCTCTCCCCTGCTATCTCCTAAACCGCTCAAGGGATTTTGATCGGGTTTTGACCACTGAATAGATTTTATCACATACAATTTGTTGCCCAACAAAAGCGGGCAGTGCTGCAATCACTAGGTTTTATTTCTAAATTGCACTTTTGCTTGATGCGATTTGTACTTACCTCACCTGTAGTAGCAACATGCCCCGTAATTCCAATGTTTATAGGAAATCTGGACTCGAATGGGCTAAAAAGAGAATTTGATTAAATAAGAGTTATTTTCAATTTTGAAATTTGTTGCAAAATAAAAAAAAAGATTGTCTTAAAAACCATAATTTTACCTTGTTCTTGAACTAGAATCGTCTTCACTCAAATCATTCGCTTCAAAGTCAAAGACTCTTGAGAAGCTTCCCCTTGTCGCCTCATGCACCAACAAAATTTGAACTCTTTGGCATTGGATTAGGCTCTGCATGTGGGTTAGGATCCGGAAAACCATGTGCTCTATTGTACTTTGCTCTTCGAATATCATTCGGGCCAAGTCTAACAATACCTGATTACGTTTCACTTCCAGCTGTGATTTCTCATACAGCTGTGCATTACGTAGCCCAATACCACAGAACTGTAGATAGGAAGCAAAAACCTAAAAAACAAAATTATGAAATATTAAAACAATGTATATATTTATTAAAATAAATGATAACATTTTTATCAAAAATTATTGGGTTTTTTTTTCTGAAATTCTGACAAGTTTAATGTTTCCCGAACAATGAAAAATTGAATGGTGCACGTAAGTCAAAGAAATCTTTGCTTTACCTATAAGATGTAGTAAAATCCATTGAAAACGAATTTAAGTATAAATCAATATTCTTCAATGCCAAGCAAAACAAAAATTTAGACAACGTACGAATATTGAAGGATTCCATCAATCTTTGGAATTTATTTTATTAAAGAATCTAATCCTCCTTCATGGCAGGAAATGTTATCTAATATTAAATAAAAAGTATTTTTTTTTTTTGGAAAATAGAGCAAAATTATAATTTACATCTATTCTCAGGTGCTTCTTTTAGACAAAAAGGAAATCAATCCATCAATATGTCCAAATAGGAAATATGGACAGTCCAATTCTATAAACGAATCAATCTTTGTGGATAAAATCATCACAGAAATACAATTTAATGCTACTGTCATGCCACAACTGTACCAAGGGATGTTCCATTTAATAGAGAACTACGATAAACGTGAAGGTTCTTTTGTAACAGAAAAAAAAACTATCACCACATTGAATTTGGGGTATTGGAACATCAATGAATTCCTATGTGGTTCACCCCATTTGCCTTTCAATGGATTTCAATAGTTCTCGTGTGAAAAAGGGGCAATCACTAACAATGTTTCCGATTGTAGATGTATATTTAGTGTAATATGAAGCTGCACACAAGTGAAATTTACTAACAAACCTTTTCATCGTTTTCTGTAAAGCAGTCCCCATCAAGTTTGTTGATGACCTGGGCAACGCCAACAACATCACCAGATGAGTCCTTAATCGGCATACATAGTAGAGCTTTGGTCCTGTAGCCCGTAAGACTATCAATTTCTCTGTTGAAACGATTGTCCTGGAAAAAAAATATTCATAAAAAATTGTTGAAAATTAAGTCATGAATGCTCTTTATAAAAACATTTTGTTACGAATTTTACGAGATATTAAGTATATATAACTTATAACTAGAGTGACCACATTTTTTACGTGTGAATTCGGGATAGTTGATCATGTGGGGACGGGAGGTGAGGAAGTTAAAACTTTTAATGACAGAAAATTAACAGAAAAGCACTCAACACGGCGAAGCGACAACCGCTGCAATAACTTTACCTCCCGCTCCCCGCTATTTTCCAAAAAGTGAGCTTTCGTGTCACATTGGCACCATTTTTATCTGTATTATAGCACTAAAAATATATCATAATCAAACATGTTAAAATAAATTGAGCCGCGGGAATTTTACGGCAAAAATTTTCCAGGGGCCCTATCAGCGAACACGAATCGAAACGTGTGGCACACGAATTCGAATAAATGGTATCATGGAACACGAATTAGTATGTGATTTACTCGTTTTGATCGTGTATTTCATTCGATGACATTTTACTTGACGAGTGATGGGTTCGAAGAATATTGTCTTGATAAAATGTAAGCTTTTTTGTTGGTATTTTGGCTAATTTTCTCCAAATTATCGTGCACGGGCATCGTGCACGGGCATCGTGCCCAGGCATCGTGCATGGGCATCGTGCACGGGCATCGTGCCCAGGCATCGTGCACGGGCATCGTGCCCAGGCATCGTGCCCAGGCATCGTGCACGGGCATCGTGCACGGGCATCGTGCACAGGGATCGTGCACGGGCATCGTGCACGGGCATCGTGCCCAGGCATCGTGCCCAGGCATCGTGCCCAGGCATCGTGTACGGGCATCGTGTACGGGCATCGTGCACGGGCATCGTGCACGGGCATCGTGCACAGGCATCGTGCACGGGCATCGTGCCCAGGCATCGTGCACAGGCATCGTGCCCAGGCATCGTGCATAGGCATCGTGCCCAGGCATCGTGCACGGGCATCGTGCCCAGGCATCGTGCACGGGCATCGTGCCCAGGCATCGTGCACGGGCATCGTGCACGGGCATCGTGCACGGGCATCGTGCACGGGCATCGTGCACGGGCATCGTGCATAGGCATCGTGCCCAGGCATCGTACCCAGGCATCGTGCCCAGGCATCGTGCACGGGCATCGTGCCCAGGGCATCGTGCACGAATTTTCCGGAAGGACTCCCCACGAATTTTCCGGCATTTTCCTTAACGTATTTTCGCACTGGCATCGTGCACAGGCATCGTGCACGGGCATCGTGCCCAGGCATCGTGCACGGGCATCGTGCACGGGCACGGGCATCGTGCACGGGCATCGTGCATAGGCATCGTGCCCAGGCATCGTGCACGGGCATCGTGCCCAGGCATCGTGCACGGGCATCGTGCATAGGCATCGTGCACGGGCATCGTGCACGGGCATCGTGCACGGGCATCGTGCCCAGGCATCGTGCACGGGCATCGTGCACGGGCATCGTGCACGGGCATCGTGCATAGGCATCGTGCCCAGGCATCGTGCACGGGCATCGTGCACGGGCATCGTGCCCAGGCATCGTGCACGGGCATCGTGCACGGGCATCGTGCCCAGGCATCGTGCACGGGCATCGTGCCCAGGCATCGTGCACGGGCATCGTGCCCAGGGCATCGTGCACGAATTTTCCGGAAGGACTCCCCACGAATTTTCCGGCATTTTCCTTAACGTATTTTTTGGGAGTACTGAGGACATTTTATTGCGTTTTGAAGTAAAGGCTGTGTATCTACAACGAACCGTTCCGGAAACATAATTTTTTGAGTTGTTTTTGTGAAAATTAGAAAACAGGAGAATCTGTTGGCTAAATTTTAAATTTATTTTGCTTTTGTTGATAAAACCTCAAACCCGAATTTTTTTTTGCGAAATTTCAAACAAATCTGAGGCCCGCCGAAAAAAAAATTTCCGGTCATAAAAAAATTCAGACTTTTGTTTTGTTAAAAAAAAAAACCGAATCAATTGAAAAAATATGTCTCGGAAGAACGCCTAAATTCCCACATTTACACTAAGATCACAAATTTTAATTCAGAAAAATTAGCTGAGCGATGTTCAAAAGCCACTGCACATTATTATGTAAATCCTATCCTAATAAAACAATTCTCATAGCTGCGATAAGAACTTAACACTGTTTACCGTTCACAAAAGGTTCATTTGAAAATTAATCTAAAATATGTTCATTAATTAGCTAGGATATATCATATTTGTTAAAACTGCTATCATTTATCATAATTTAATGTCAAATTTTCGATGCAAATAACAGAACATGATACCAAGTTGAAAATGAGGTAAGCCAATTACCACACCAACATTAATCAAATAATCAAGTTTCTAGCATGTTTGCCAACGTGTTGACGAATGTATCATTCCTCTTTCAAAATGTCCATCACCAAAATTATACAAATAATCACCTACTCGCCATTACAATATCACTTTTTGGGGTTGAATTCGGTTTTTCCTTACAGTTTTTGTTTTTTGTTACCTCCAACAGACAGCAATTTACCACTTCTAGCCTAGCCCAAACCATTATTAGACGTGCAATGATGAATCAAACATGGCACGTCCAACATCTGGATAAAAGGGATTATCTCTCACTTACACGTCCTTTAACTCTAGACCAGTGTCTGATAGTAAAGTATATGTGACAATCGCATAGACAACACGCCTCTAAATATTTTATATATACCACGTAGAGCGTAGGTACCGACCATCCAACTCAATAACCCATCCTTGTAGCTTTTGATGCGATATCATTTATTCAAGTCGGTAACAGAATACCGCACGGAGGGATGGGGAGTTTATCCCTAAAATTCTTCTCACAGAATTTGATCTAGTGGCTGGCAACAGAGACGTATGGGACGATATAATAAGAAAATAACAAAGCTGTCACAAATAAACGACACAGGTTTGTATAAATATAGTACCTACAAAATATATAGGTTTTTACTACAGATATATTATGTTAGCTGTGAATAAAGTTTCATTTCCAGGATAGTGAAAAAAAAGCCGGACAAAAGAGTATAACGTAAACTGTTTGAAAAGCCAGTGCAAATATCCAAAATATACTCGTGCAGGACATCCAGGATTTAGTTAGTAAAGTATAGAAACGAATTTATTTTTGTGATTAATTATCCAAAGTTGTTGGTATTATTTCCCATTTCTTAAGAAATACTGCGTTGAACACATGTGATGATTAACACGAATATTTTATATAAAACACATTGTCATAATTTTCTTTTCGGATAAGAAAACATTTTTATCGAATGAATTATAGATTTGGCTCCTAAGAAACTGAATTGAAAGATTTTTTTTATGTCTTTGTGCATGTACACTTAAAAAAATTAAAACCAATAACTAAAGAAAAAACTACTGAAGTTTTGTATGTTAGAGAGTAAACTAAATATTATGTGACAAATTCTCTGCCCCAGCCCACTCCATCAGATTTATACGAGCAACGCATAATGACCACAATCAAATGAACAAAACGACGCAAAGGCGCTGCTCATAAAAAACGGCATTGAAAAAGGAAAAAACGCAGGAAATTGTCTTTTGAAAAAGGAAAAAACGCAGGAAATTTTATGTAATTTGAATTTATTTATATGCATTTTTTCTCAAAAGCGCATAGTTTTGCGAGAAATTTTGAAAAAACTCGATTTTTTTCAAAAAAATGGAAATTTGTTGAAAACTATTAAAAATACGTAAAAACCGTTAAAGCAAAAAATATAGAGAATCTGATATCCTTTAAATTTTGTTATTTTTTCCCCCCAAAAGCGCTAAGTTTTGTAGAAATTTTCAAAAAACTGATTTTTCAAATAAAAATTGTATGGGAGGTATCCGTTATAGTTACCGTTACTTCTTCAAAAGTTAAGAATACTACGATTTTCGTAAAACTCATTTAAAAAAATTTAAGTCGCTAGCTCAATGCGTTCTCGAGTTATTAAAGAAACGTAAAACGGACAGACCGGCAGACAGATGCACGGACATCCTCACAATTCAAACAGATTTCATACTGATCAGAAATTTTCTCTCTGCTCCCGTTCTCGAGTCGGTTTCCGTCATGAATGCAATACTTTCCCTCTACTTTCGCAGAGGAAAGTAAAAATAGGTATAGGTATATCAAAAATCCCTAATTCTACCACAAAAAAAATTTAAACCGATCTACCCAAAAATATATTTGTCTCCAAACCAAAAAAAAATGGTCGTTTGAATCCCGCATAAATCGCAGAAGATGGATACCTCGACTCCGAATTATTCTTAACCCATTGAATTCGTCCTTAGATTGATTTTGCGCTGAATGATAAATGAATGGTAATCACATTGGTTCCCAACACATCTCTCAGCTATAAATTAATATCATTTTGTCCCACATATATAACAACACAAACCTGATAGGCATCCGGTATGTTGACTGGTTCTCCGCTTTCTGCGACGTGACCCGCAATTCCTGTTCCCCAGGCGACACGAACCTCATCCTGATTCTCCATTTCCTCCACGGTACTGCGGGAACATACATCAAAAAGCTTCGAAACGAGACATCTTAAAAAGTAATAATAGCAAAAAACAAAAAAAACAAATGTATTTCTTGGGATATTTTTTTAATACATAAAAAGTACAGATATATTTATAGTATGTGATAAAAAGGTATGTCTTTAGCGCGTAAAGAGCACAAAAGAATAGTAAAAAATGAAAGGTGAACATAAATAATGGATATTTGGAGAGCTTTTTGTGATATTGTCAAATGTTGTGGAAACGAAAGGATTCTTTCTTCGTATATGAATACACGAAGAGCAGCAGCATAAGTTTTATGCTTCTCATTACTCAACTGTATTTCATTGTAAATGCGTCGTTTTTCGTTTAGCCACAAGTCCTGTCTATTTTTATTATTAAAAGCTTTTATTTAGCTCGCTATCTTGTTTGTTTGTCTGTTTGTCAGATCAAATCTTGCAACCCAATTTTGACCCACTTCCACTTGTCCGATTGACTTGAAATTTTGCACACTTATATAAGTCCGATGACAATACAATATTTTCACTACTTCGTCCTTATAAGGATAACGGAAGGTCCTGTAAGGATAACGTGATTATCCTTTTCTCCAAATTTTCCGGAAAAAAATCTATCCTGGGGGTTTTTGGCGTCGCTGAATCCGAATCTGTCATTAAAAAGTCAGTAAGGATAACGGAAGGTCCTGTAAGGATAACGTGATTATCCTTTTCTCCAAATTTTCCGGAAAAAAAATCTATCCTGGGGGTTTTTGGGGTCGCTGAATCCGAATCTGTCATTAAAAAGTCTGTAAGTATAACGGAAGGTCCTGTAAGGATAACGTGATTATCCTTTTCTCCAAATTTTCCGGAAAAAAATCTATTCTGGGGGTTTTTGGGGTCGCTGAATCCGAATCTGTCATTAAAAAGTCTGTAAGGATAACGGAAGGTCCTGTAAGGATAACGTGATTATCCTTTTCTCCAAATTTTCCGGAAAAAAATCTATTCTGGGGTTTTTGGGGTCGCTGAATCCGAATCTGTCATCAAAAACTCTGTAAGGATAACGGAAGGTCCTGTAAGGATCACGTGATTATCCTTTTCTCCAAATTTTCCGGAAAAAAATCTATCCTGGGGGTTTTTGGGGTCGCTGAATCCGAATCTGTCATTAAAAAGTCTGTAAGGATAACGGAAGGTCCTGTAAGGATAACGTGATTATCCTTTTCTCCAAATTTTCCGGAAAAAAAATCTATTCTGGGGTTTTTGGGATCGCTGAATCCGAATCTGTCATTAAAAAGTCTGTAAGGATAACGGAATGTCCTGTAAGGATAACGTGATTATCCTTTTTCTCAATTGTTCCGGGAAAAAATATATTCTGCGGGTTTTGGGGTTCGCTGAATACGATTCTCAAGTTAAAAAGCCTGTAAGGACATCTCAAATGTAAAGCTATATATTCGAAGACTAAAAAGAACAAAATAAAAAAAAATAAAAAAAAATTTTTTAAAAAAAGCTTTTATTAAAAAAAATGCACTAAAAAGAAAAAAATAATTTTCTGGACGCTGTGTATCACAAATATAAAAGCTTTTAAAAAGCGAGATAAAGCATAAAACAATAAAATAAACATTTATCTCGCTTTTTAAAAGCTTTTATATTTGTGATACACAGCGTCCAGAAAATTATTTTTTTCTTTTTAGTGCATTTTTTTTAATAAAAGCTTTTTTTAAAAAATTTTTTTTTATTTTTTTTTTTTGGTTATACTTTTTTCAACATATAAAAATTTCTCGGTTTTTTACCATCCATTCGGATAAACAAGCACTACAATACAGTGACATACATATGTACTAATTTTTATAATAGTAAAGTCCTCACGGGTATAGTTTTCGTTTCGGTTATACGTTGGTAGCAAGGATCGAAATAAAATCCGGGAGATTTCAAATCTACAAATTTGAAAAACTTTATCTTACAAACATTCGACCATACACACATAAGGGATGGATTATATCTTTTTGCGTAAAGGAAAAAATCTCCTCATGTACTTTTGGGAATTTCAAGCCATTGTGCTAGCAGAAGGAATGGATAAATGGAATGTGGAGTTTTTCAAAGTTCGTATTTTTTGTTTCTTAACAAAAACTTTGTTACCTCATATGACATGAAATATTAACAAATCCCCAACTTCAACATTTGCCGAAAGAAAAGTTTTGTTTAGCAAAGAATAATGTAGGTGGGAAAATCCAAAAGATTATTTCCTTGTTAGATAAATTAATGGTTCGAGTTGTATTGCAGTATTTGGCGCGCAACAGGATTTTGAAATTTTGGTACTGATTTCTAAATCCACGAGCCAGTGATAACGTAAAATATTACGGGGATAGAATTGGCCATAGACATATATAGCAAAATTTGCTATAACTTTTCTTTTGGCCAAGCTCAAACGGTTGGAAAGTTTTCGATTAGGAGGCTCCCCATAAAATATTTCACGTTTATTTCGTTCGCAGGCAGGCACATGTTTTTAACTAAATCTGAAGCGGACTTTCCATGACGAGCTTCATTTTTTAAAAGGAAGCTCTAAGTTGAAACATAACTAGCCGCTAGTCTCTTAATAGAGGCGTTATTTATTTTGCCATGAATATCTACTGTTTTTGATTGACCTACAAGTAGCATGGCAAAACTTGCCCTCCGTATGAAATAGAAGCAAATACCTCACGTTGATTTTCGCATTTTCGGACCTTGATTCCATCTTGTCGCCCTTTCCGGATTTTTTGCAAATAATGTTGTATTACAATCACCGCTTTTACAATTCTTACGATTTCCCAAAAAAGAAGAGTATTATGCGTTCAGTTATAACTGCCGAAGAAGGATGTTCTCCTGTAACTTCAGCACACCTCGACGCAGAACATTGAATCACATTGCGTTGAATTGCTTGAGACGGTGCGGATGTTTATAGACATGTACGCAGCAGGTCTCTCCCTCCCCTCTTACCCCTTCACCAACTAACTAGTAAACCAGTCAACGGATTTTTATGGATTTTCCTCCATTCGACAGGGGAGTCTTTAGAGAGTATGTAACCTCAAAAAACAATTCTAATTTTAATAGGGTTTTCGAAGTAATGAACTAATTGTAATGGAGTTTCCAGTATTGGATAGAGACTATTAAGAGAGATATATGTAGGTAAAAATGCACACTATTTTCCATTAATACAAAACAAAAATAGCACTTTGAACACAAATAAAATAAATTTTCTTTAAATTAAGCTAGAAAAATGAATTTTCAATTTTACAGTCCTAATCTGGCGACTGTCAGTGACCGGTGACTAGTCACAAGAGCCTCAAAAGTGCCCAAAAAAAACGACACGCTATTCTTCGGCTTTTCAAACCCACCCTCCCCCCACCCTCCTCACATATTTCGTCACGTTTCCCCATGCCTTTATAAAATCCCTTTTACACAAGACGCAAAGAATCATTAAGTATTCAACTGCTTTTACAATCTACAGACAGCAAAACATAAAGAAAATAATCATTTAGGTTGTCCTTGAAAACGCTTCATTTCAGCTGCTTTACAAGAAACGCAAACTAAAACTAAAAATTCTAAGTTTCTATGAATCTTCATTTTATCCTACGCCACATTTATCATTATTTACATAATTTTACATAGCTTGAAATTCAAAATCATGTTCTTATCTTCTTCTCGTACACACAAAACTCATTATTAAATACTACGCGACACCACTGAAAATTCATTTTGTAAATTATTGTTAAACTTGCCTAAAGTAAACGCTTTGGTCTAAATTTTCGCTATAAAACTTCGATTTTATAGTGCTATAAGACTAATAAAACTTACAATTTAATTGAAAAGATTTCAAAAAATTCTGCTGATGAAGCTTGAGAAAAACATTGATTTTTTTCACAACAATAACGTTTTTATCGTGCCCTTGAAAAATAAACTATTCTCATAGAAGAAATGTTCAATAAATTTTGTATCGTAACCAATACTAAACATAAAACATAAAACGATTATGCTATTTGCCATGACAGGATATTTTTATCGCCGGAAATGGCTAGGAAGGAGAAAATTTAAGAGCAAAAGAAAAATGTCGCCAAACAAATGATATAATTAACACATTTGTCTTGTCAACTTCAATAAAGTTAAAACTTATAAGTTGCCTGTTTCGACAGTCAAACATCAAGATCAATATTAGATAACTAGAAACTATAATATAGTACAAAAGTTATAATATATTTCTCCATCAGTCTCGACTACTCTATTTGAAGTGTTGTTATATTCACGATGAATGTTTGTTTGTTCAAAGGAGTTTACTACTCACATATTACATCCTTTCGCCTATCATTGAATGACTAGAAGAAAAGTTTAAGTATTTCTTTTCTGGTCATCCTTTTTAATTTGCCTAGTTTCGTTCGAAATGCTGTTATAGCATGATTTCATGCAAAAATTAAAGAAGATATATATTAGAGCTCAAGCCATATATCATTATGTCATCAGTTTATCTCTACAGACAAAATTAATTTGTTATTAATTAACTGCCTATCAATTGCCATTTATTGAATAGTTTCAAAACGAAAATATAATAATCTGTCATACAACACTCTGTTGACTGTTAAATAGGGTGACCATGTCTTTAGGGGTCACTCAGGATCAAGATGAGCGGTGGCAGGGAGTGGGGAAGGGAGGTGTGATTTCCCAAGCTTAATTTAGACGAAAACCAGTTAAACTTAATTTAGACGAAAACCAAGGGAAAAATGGTAAGTAACGTTCAGCGTAGGCGAATTTTATTAAACAGCGGGTGGCATATTTGGTAGTACGACGCTATCATATAAATTAAGAGTTGCATAGTCCCAGGCGAAATTTAACTCAATTCTTGGTCCTATTTATGTTCCATAAATAATCACAACGAAAATTGTAAAAATACCAACAAAGAGAAATACGCCGCAGGCCAAAAATTTTGAAACGAATGCACGATGCGTCTATTTCATACGCAGGGCCAGTATTGCCATACTGCTTGAAGGTTAATCAAAAACAGTAGGTATTGATGGGATAATAAGAAGCCCGTTGCTCTGCTATGGCGAAAATTAATATTTTTTGAATTATCATAAAACTATAAGGTGCCTCATTTTTTTAAAGGAACATCCCAGTTGAAAAATAAATGACCAACAAAGAGCACGCGCCGCTACTAATACACTAGTGGCTAGTGATCTTTCAACTGAGACCTTCCTTTTAAAAAAATGAAGCTCATTATAGAAAGTCCGTTTCAGCTTTGTTAATGTGTCTGCCCTACCACATTTCCCTGCATATGAAATAGACATATGCACGATTTGTAGAAAATCATTGAAAAAAATGCACTGCAGGCGAAAAATTTTTATTTACAAAGTAATTTTATGTGTTATTGCTAGCATTTGATGAATTACAGCACTAATCCGGGACAAAAATTTAGTTTCTGGGACGGAATGCCTAAATCCGGGACTGCGCCGGTCATTCCGGGCGTATGGTTACCCTACTGTTAAAGGGAAATGGGAAATCATATCGATCAAAAATTAATAAATATTTTCTTCAGATAAATAATGAACGATTATGATGTATATAATTGTTGCTCAAATTCGATACAAAGGTGGCTATTTACAATTATATTGGTTGATGAATTCACAACCCAATTAAGGAATATAATTTTAATCAATTAAAGATATTCCAGGAAATGTTTAAAATATGAAACTCTTTGGTTTTTAGTGTTCTCTTCCTTTTTACTGTCTAATAACATTAAATTACTATTATAGAGATAAGCCGGTTGTTTGTGGCTAAATTTACTGAAAAATGTGGTGGAAAAAACCCCTTCCGTCTTATCCTCTCACCTGATATCTCTTGAAGAACGGAAGGTATTAGGATTTGATTTTTACCATTAAAGAGGTTATCGTTCAAGAAAATGTGTTTATATAAAAATATCGGCCTTGGAAATATTTCCAAAAAAAAAATTTGCCCATTTTTCCATTAAGGGTAGGGGAGACTCGTCCTCGTTGTCACAAGTACTAGTTGTCACAATGGCTATATCTCTTAATTCAGAAATATTTTTGAAATCGGTTCTTCGGCAATTTCGAAGCTCACTCCACCACTACCAATTTCAGAAAGTGTCCTGCCGATCGACCTCATGTGTTACGTTTTTTAACTCGAAATCAAAAAATATCGTTAGTGAGTAAATTCTAATGGATTTTTTGATTTTGTTTATTTGTCATACATTATTAAGATAGAAGTGTATTTTGATTGGTATCTCTTAGGACATTGATCGACTTTAAACATAATTTTGAGTGTTTAGGTTCTACATTAAGGGTTATAGGTTTAAATGGCTGTCAAAAATTATTTGTCTGTCGGTACTAGTTGTCACAGGGGCTATTTGCTTGTCTCAGGGGCTACTGCAGAGCAGGAAAATCTGCAGGGCAGAAAAATCTGAAGAATCTAAAACCCAAGAAACATAATAAGCAGGAAGATAAAGGACTTGAGATAGAGAAATGAGTTGTTAACAGCGATGGAGACGAAGACAACGAAGAACTACTGTGCGAGGTTTGTTATGAAACTTGGTCAAGTAGCAAACCCAATGCAGGGTGACTTCAGTTCATCAAATGCAGACTGTGGGCTCATGATAGATCTGAGGGGCAAAGAGTTTTTTTTGTTACCCTAATTACGCCGGGAATGACCTGTGACAACGAGGACCGCACGTTGTGACAACTAACCCCAGCCTTGGGGTAAGTTGTCACAGTAGACTTAAATTTTTATTACATTATTTTCATGACGTTATTACTTGAAATTTTAAATAATTTGTACAATTAATGAAGGACGAAAGCCCGAATATACGATTTATGCGTTTGACTTGGCAATTTAACTTTATTGTCTCCAGAAATAAGGATTTTTATGATTTTTGTGACAACTAGGACCAGTCTCCCCTATTCACAATCCTCTTTTAAATTGCGGGTAATTTTACCGCTCGGTAATTCAGTCAAATTTAACAGATTTTTACCGAGACGGTAACTTGGTTCATGTAAAAATGAATTACCGGATTCGGTAATTGTATACATGCCTTGAGTCGTGTTTTCCGGCCCGGTTATTCGGTATCAAGAATCAACCGCGAGTGACGCTAGTAATGTTTTTGGTTGTCAAATTTTCTCGCAGGTTTTTTGTTAATCTTATCGGACTGCAAATTTTTTCAATTTTGATAGCCGTTGCCACAATAGAAATTCAAAAGAATACATCAAACATGGATTTAAAGGTATGTGACATATTTTACAATCAAATTCGCAGTTCATGATTTGGTCACGTATCCAATAAAAGCGCTGTTCTCAAATCTGTGCTGTGGGACGTTCACAGCAGAATATTTTCAGTCTTTTAATATTACCGAAAACACCGAATACCCAAAATTAAAAGAGGACTGTGAATACCCTTATTGTCAATTAAATTGTTTTACAAAAAATACCCTTTCTTTGTATCAAAATACATCCGGTGTATATTGGATTATAAATTTTTTGTGTGAAATAAAATTGCAATCCGAAACTCCCTAATTATCCCAAAAAAAATCTGCTTTGCTATTCTATTAACGCGTTGGTAATTTCGTTATTATGAAAATGCTAAATCGTAAGAAAAATCTAAAATTGTATTTAAAATTCCCCATAAACTAATGAAATTGCACCCGAGGAAGATAACTTCCGTTGCTTGCCATCCTATGGAAGCAAAGCCAACGTAGGGCAATGATAACATAAAACATGCTGAGATCATACTTCAAAAAATTACCAGCTTGACCTTAATTATGGGATTAGAATATTTTTATTGAATTTGGCCAGTTAATTAAGAGCTTTATTTCGTCTGCGTTCGTAAAAAAACACTCACAAACAAACAGAACAAACAAAAACAAATAAAAAAAACAAAAAAAAAAAATCCCCCATGGCCGTGATTAGGTATCGCTATAAGCCAAGGATATCATGTCTATAATCAAGGGATGAAGATAATTTTGGATGTGGTTTAACTTAAAAACATGAGTAAAAATAGAAAATAATAAAATAAAAGCGTTGTCGGCGAGAACAACAGAAGGAAAACATTGACAGTGGCTATGGGAACAGACAGAAAAGCACAAGCCAAGGACTGAAAAATAAGACCAAGGATCTAATTAGGGACACCATTGGAATAGCAAATTGAGCCTGTCATCAACATTTTTCGACATTAGCCAAAGGAATTTTTCCACTTTTCCTTCCGCTGTCTTAATATACACGTTAATATTATGCATTTTTTTCTGCTAACTATGATACCCGACGAGTGTTTGTTAACATTTTTTTATTTATTTTCTTTTTTCCTGGTACGTCCTTTGCCCAGATTATATGGCAGCGCATCGGGAAGATGGACAATTTTTAGATTCGAGCAACACATCCCATAAGAATAGAATGGCATATTTTACTTTTGTTAATAACAGATGGCTGATCCTCTTGGCTTGGCCAAATACCCAGCGAATCCATGCTAAGCCAGTTCCAAATCGAAAGGACTAAAGCCTATGAATTACGAAATTTATTGCCACAACTTGAAAGACTCACCATTAGGGATTTTCTCTGGTTAGTAATTTTATTAATGTCCCAATGGAGATTTAGTGGCTAGAATCAGATGTCAAAGTGTTTTTTGATATTTTTACTGCCTTATAATATAAATTCGCGTCCCTCATGAATAATTCGTTCAGTCGATCTTCTTAAGGAAATTAGATGGTATTCACTGGGATTATCTTTTAGTGATGCTTTCGATAAATTAATAATTTTATTGAATCTCGCATAAGAATATACGATGGGCAATAAATCTTTTAAAGTAAATATAGAAAAACAAACAAGATTTATTGTTAATAAATTCTAAATATATTCCAATCTGCTCTTAATAAAGTATAGGATGATAATCGGGCAGTAAATCTAGTATGAAATTAGAGGATATGGACTAGCAGTTTTTGAATGTTTTTCCCAAAGATTTTATAGCTCTAAGCCTTTTTATGAGCTTTTAATTTTTCATTTAACAAATTAAAACGTCCAAAGAAATTACGAGAATTTCAACAGCTTTGTAAAATCCCAAGCAACCATTTGCGACTCCGGTTTAATAACGGTTAGAAACCAGTATATTTGACTATTGAGTTGTGATTGGTCACAGTTGCAAATTGGTTACTTTGTAACCGATCACAAAAAAGCATCCAGTTTGTAGCCCCATGTATTTGCAACCAAAGTTGTGCGATCGTCGCATAACCGATATGTAACCATTTTTGGTTACTTGAGATTACGCAATGTACTGAGAAATCAGAGCTGGGCTTACTTCAGTACATTTGATACTGCAGTACACGAGCAGTACCAGTACATAGATACTTGTACTGGGCTTGCCACCAGTATCAATACCTTAAATATTGGTACTGCACGATCAGTACCAGTACTTGAAGTACTTGTAATCGATGCACGGATCCAGTCCCAGTACAAAAAGTACTGGTACTGGTTTTTTACAATATTTGTATTTTTGTACTGGTTTTTTACAATACCAGTACTTTTTGTACTGGTATTGGTTTTTGCAGTACCAGTACTTTTTGTACTGGTTTTGAGTTTTGCAGTACCAGTACTTTTTATACTTTTTCAAGTACTTTTGCAAAAGTACTGGAATTTTTTCAAGTACTTTTGCAAAAGTACTGGAATTTTTTCAAGTATTTTTCGCGAAAGTACTGATATTTTTCAAGTACATAGCACTGGTACTGGAGTTTCAGTACCAGTATCGATGTTGGTATTTTTTTACTGCTCAGTCAGAGCAATACCAGTACAAAATTTACTGGTACTGAAATCTCAGTACCAGTACTTTTTGTATTGATACTGAAATGCGGTTAAAAGTATCATTACCATATACTGGTACTGATACTTGAGTATTGAGTATTTTGCCCAGCTCTGTGAGAAATTATAGCCACACGATGATAAAATATCTGATGCGAACAGCACATCACTTTCTTATACAAAATGTACGTTTCAGCACAATTTACACTATAACCCGATAAATAAAATATTAAGAGAAAAACAAAAATTTTCTTTTTACGAAATTATTAATATCTCGATAACGGTAAAATATATATTTACGGAAAAAGGCGAAAATGCAGAGAATTTTGGTATCTTTTTTTTGGAATTTTGAGAAAAACTGTTAGTTAGCAAAATCGTTTTTTTAGCTTTTAATGAAAATATCTCAATAACGGTAAAAATAACGGCGGAAATCAGTAAAAGACAACATTATGGTAAATACTATTTTCTTCAATTCATCTTAAGGTCGCCCTCCATTACAAGATAGACTTATGTAGATCTAAAAAGGAATGACTGAATACAAGTTAAACGCTATCCCTTCCAGTTTTACAAAAAACAGGGGAAATTATTCTTGCAGTTGCCGACAAATTTTTGCAGTTGATTCTTATCTCCCTTTCTCGTCAACGTATCTTCACATAAATGTGTCTCAATTTTTTTGCAGTTGCCGACGTCATGGTAATGGAGGGCGACCTTTATACGTTGAATCGCCGAAACCCCGTTATTTTTCGAGATAATCGCTAAAAACTGATTTTTTTTTTTTAAATAACGGCATAACTCGATAACGGCTTGAGATATACAGTTCTAGTAGAGGACAAAAGTGTAGGAAATTTTATTGTCTCCAAGTTTTGTCACAAATAAGACTATTGAAAAATGCCTAGTTTCGGAGTAAATAACGAAAAACGAAATTGCAATTTTTAAAAACCCGCCATTTTGGTTACTTCTGCTTACCGGACTGTCACCAAAAGTTGATAGGATCGTCCCATTCCAGGACCAAATATCACTGCAAAATTTCATGACTCTAGCTCTGAAAATCTTGTACACAAACTGACAGACCGAAAGAAATTTTTGTACTATTTTTTGTAATATTTGTAAAGAAATTTCGATTCCAGAAAATAATTAAATCAGAACAATCATTGATACATTTTTTACCAATTTAAATTCAAATTAAAATTAAAATTCAGATTCAAAGTTGTTATTTTCGGCAATTTATGCCTTGATATATTTTTTTTTAATTACACACATTTCTTCTACTTACTTTTTTGGTCCCTCAGTTCCATTATGTTTTCCTTGTACTAAAAATAGAGATCCTCGATCTGCGTTCAGCAATATCGAAACATTTTGAAGAATTTTATGACACAATGACCTTACATCCAATTCATTACAAATATCCTTAACCTGGAATTGCGAAAGAAAATCACAAAAATTAATGTGGACCTTTTAAATCGTATGAGAAATCAACATTGAAAATATTTTGGTCATTAGTGGACAAGTCTCAAATATGAAAATCTGAAATTCTTTACTTATATTACAAAAGTAAAATTCCAATAATTCTAGATTGCAGTTTTACCAGAAAATTTGGAAAAATACTTTTTCAAAAATTTAACTTTACTTCGAATTTTTCGGATTTTCCCCGTCCAAGAACAAAAAATGTCCCCAATGACTAAAAATTTAAGATAACAAAAAAAAAATAACAAAATTTTGTACAATTTAACAATTGTGAGATTCTACAAACTAAAGATCGAAAAATTTAATTAGAAAATGAAATAAAACGAAAAAGACGATACCTTACCAATTCAAAAATAAGCTGTTTCTCATCGAGCTGCTTTAGCTCATTACGTGACAGTCTTAAGGGTCGATGTTGGCCACTGTTTAACGGTCCAGATTGACAATTAAGTGGATGTGTTACGGAATCATTTTGTATTCCTATACTTAAAAATGTCGGCGTTCCATCAATTGTGTTTACGATTGGCTTAAGGAGTCCTCCACGCTCAAATTCATGAGCTGATATTTTCCTGTATACCCAATGAATAAAGCAATTATAATTTTTTTTTTTATCCAAATATTTATATTAGCTAACCACTACCGTTTTCATAATGCTTTGAGTGGTAAAATTCAATTATACCTGACAGGAGTTGTTGCTCCTGAGCCACCCCTTGATGAACAATTCGGTACACTTCCATGGGTTGGTGAGCCACCAACATCGTTTCCAGCTGATGTTGCATGAGAAACTAGCCACGAATCTACTACTTGCCGTGTTCCTTTCCTAAAATTTAAAATAAACACGCATTAGAATAGAGATGCAAACCAACAGTTTTTTGAGTGTGGTTCGGATTCGGATCAAGGTTGGATGGGGATCTGATTTTTGGTTTTGTTTTCTAAAATTCCAAAAACTTGGTTCTGGTTGGGGCATGTGAAATGTTTTTTGGTACTAAAGTGCTGGACTCTAAATCTGGTCTAAAATAGAAAATAATATGAAATTTTCGTTACTAAAAATTCAAATTTGAACCGAACGGAACCACTGAAATTTGGTTTTTTATATGATTTTGGTTTCTAAAATTTCAAAATTTAGGTTCCGGTTTTGGTTTCTAAAATTTCAAAATTTAGGTTCCGGTTTTGGTTTCTAAAATTTCAAGAAATTGGTTTTGGTTCTGATTTTTGTTCACTGAATTTTTGATGCTTTATGCCGCGGTCACACGACGCTGTTTTGCCAGCCGCTGGCTGCTGTTGGTTAGAAGCGCTGGCAAATAGCAACAGCAGCCAGCGTCCTGAGAGGATTCACACGATTTCTACTTTAGTAGCGCTGGCAAGTAGCAAAACAGTGGTTTGAAATTTTAATCTGGGAGATTTTTTAAATAATAAACGTTACACACAAATTTAAATAAATAAACGTTAAATAACAAGTTACAATAAACAAACTTTACCACTTATCAGACTTTTAACAGCTCAGAAACCAAGTGACAGAGTCACGTGATCCCTAGTAGCGCTGGCAAAATAGAACGGTCTCTACTTTACTAGCGCTACTAAAATCATCACGCTGCTGCTGGTGATAGCAACGCACTAGGGTTCACTTTGGTGCTGCTGAAACGGCTGCTAACAGCCAAACAGTCACTAGCGCTGGCAAAACAGCGTCGTGTGACCACCGCATTAGTGATTCTTGTTCTCGGAAAATATTGGTAGTGGTTTTTGTTCTCTCAAAAGACTGGCATGTAGAATGTTTTTTTTTGGTACTTTATATGTATTAACATAAAAAAGGTTCTGGACTCTAAATCTGGTCGAAACTCAAAAATACTATGAATTTTTCCATTCTAAAATTTAAAATTTGCACCAGAGGTGGATTTAGAGAATCTGAGATCTTCGGCGCAGAAAAAAATTGGAGTCCCCATAAACAATCTGAGGCGCACCGCGAAGTTTCGAAGAGGCAAAAATGACTTATATTATCTATATGTACATTTTTTCATTTTGATTATGCAGAGAAAACCCTGTATTACAGTTCACTATATTTACTATATTTCTATCCCAAAATAACTAAAATATTTTTTTAAACAGAATCGAACAAACCTTAAAAAATAATCCTGAACAAATTCCTGATTCTCATCCAACCAAGACTCCATTCGTGCATATTCAGCATCATAGCAGGTCTGTGTAGGAGGCATCATCTGTAATGGCAGGGGGACACCGGTACGAGATCCCAAATTATCGAGTCCCATTCCCGGGCCCCCCTGCTCAGATGGCATTCTGTTATTCTGTGTCTGGGGCTCCTCTATGCTGCGTAAATGCAGACCTGCAATGAAACAACAAAAAAAATTATTAAAAACGAAAAGAAATAATAATTTTATGGTAGAATATATAAAATTTACAAAAATCTCCATAAGTTGACATGATGACAATGTCATAGACTACAGATTGATTTAAATTGTACTTTTGTCAAACTTTGCACAGACCTAATGCCGTTACTACATAAAATATGGTGTGAAATTGTTGCGTAAAAGTTTGAGGATTTCTTTGAGTTAGAGCATACAATATCAATGAAAATGATGTATACTTTATGTAATCGAGGGTAAAAGTTGTAAATATTTATGTGCTAACTCTAGGTTATTTATGCGCACAAACTTAGATATGAACCCTATACAAAAGGTATTTATTCCACTGTCAGCTGGTATTTATTGTACTCGTATTTAGATAAATGCCATAGGAAATGGAAATTTGCATACAGACACGATACGGTACTAGAATTTTAATTAGCAGCCGAACAAGTGTATATCTTGTCGGTTACTTGCATATTAACAAAATTGCAAACATACAATGAGAAGCTATATATGCTGCAATATGAAAACTGAATTAAATGTAAAGAGGGTCGCCCTAAAAAAAACTACCCATTACCCTTCCATTCATTTTAAACTATAGTTCAGTTAGCAGTAATATTACTCTATAAAATAGATATGCTGCAAAGTTTTTTTCTATATCACATGGCCTTGTACTATAAGTCACTAGTATAGCTTGAATACAACAACATAACAACTATCCGGCCGCAAAACCCTAATCAATGACTGATAGTAAATAGAAACACAAATTTTGCACAATTTCAATATACATAGATGTGTATATGCATCTAAATAAAACTTAAAGGTAAAGTGTAGATTGTAAACGTTACTCAACCTTCAGTGAATTTTATTTAGATTTTCCACTAGATGTAATATGTTTGTAGATAGGTTGTATGCAAATTCCTGGCAACAACAGAAAACCGAAGGATTGCAGACAGGATAACGTTTATATATAGATGGTAATTTATTTTCAAGGTTTCCACCATGATATTCGCGATTCTTGACATTTTAAAGCCGATTTGAAGTTTGCCATTGAAGGACGACTTACCTATATTGAAATAAAAGGCAATTCCGCGTCAAGGATTTTAGCAGTATGGGGTTTAGAATTATTTCCCTTTACGCCTTTAATAAAATCACAAAAGACGTTACTTTCTTTTGAATGAAAGGCTATAAAGAGATTTTTTTGTTCAATTCCAATTTCAATTAGAGTTATGACACTTGAAATGAAATTTCAAATCAAATTTTGATAAGTTATGTGAAATTATGTTTGTGAAAGTTCTTTATGCCCACACGTTCTTGAATGTATGTCATTTTTAAGAAAATCAAAAAACTGTCACATTGGTATGTAATGAAGGAGTTCCTCAGAAAAACTTATTAACCCATTTTTCGCCGCTCGTGGCCGCGTTCAAATTTTTTCATGAACATTTGTGTGGATGCTAATTTTGGGTCGAATATGACTTTCAAAAAGTTTCAGAATTTTCCGACCAACAGTTTTCCGGAAAATTGTGGTAAAAATTCTTAACAACAGAGAATAGCCGCGATACTTTTATATGCTCAATATGTGCACTCAGAAAAATGGAGGCTAACTCGACGACCTACATACGGCTTAATTGGCCTCGGGCACGCGCGCGTTCGCCTGCATGTGGGCAAGTAAAACTGAGTTGACCTGTGGTCGGAGAAATTCTGAAATTAAGCCACCAGCAGGTGAAGTAGGGCATTGGGAGCTGCACGAGTTGACCTTAGATAGGTTAACTCTGACCGCTAGCTGGCTTACAGAAACCTCTGTAAGGTCAGAGTTAACCTGACAAAAAGTTGACCTGGACATTTTTCTGAGTGTGGTATTTTTTCAGAAAAAGGTGAAAATTTTTATTAAAAATGCGAAAAAAAAATTGTGGTAAGAATTCTTACCAACGGCGAAAAACGAGGTCTTCTACGTTTCTGTGAAGGTTTTTTGTCTGTTTTGTGGCAAAAATGGGAAAGTCCAATCACCCAAGTTTTTCATTTTATAATCAATTGATTAAAGAATCTTTCTTAGCAATCAACGAAAAAGTAATTTGATGAGTTTTGATGAACATTTAAAGCTGTGGTAAGAATTCTTACCGGGTGGCGAAAAATGGGTTAACAATATTTTTAAAAAACATTCCTTACCAAAAAAAAAACTTCATTTAAAAACTTTATTGCTTAAATAATCCGCAAAAATCCAAAATGTTATTATTTCATACAATTTCACATAAGAGCTTTTATTGTCACATTGGTGGCGCGAAATTTTCATATAAAAATTCCAATATATCGCACATTGTTAAGAAGTCAACAAATTAAATTTGATTATTTGAAAAAAGTAACAACTTCTGAAGTTGCGATCCTAACATAGAATAGAGAATGTCTTTTCCAAATACATAATTTATGCATACACGGGCATGTAACCGTAATCAATCACATTTGAGCATCTCTTCCAATAAATGTCAATCAAATGCGAGACAACGAAAATATTTACGCGTTTTTTTAACACTGTCAAGTTTTTTATTCGCTTTGACTAGGAATTTTGTAATACCGTTTCCAAAATTGAAAAGCCACCAGAAAAAAAGTCATTATTGGAAAAAAAAATAATGTCAGCCATGCAATTGCATTTTTAAGAAATAGGGAAGAAAAACTGTTTTCCCATTAAAATCTCAGAGAAAAATTTACTAACATTGACCCTGGCATATGCCAAAAAAAAAATCAGAAATCACTTTCTCAACAACTTTTATGAAAATATCGTTATCTTTGTAGAGCTTTCGGGTACAAATATCAAAATTTTGACATCAGACGGAGGGCGGCAGTGATAGGGATGGATAGATCTGAGAAGAAATTTTTTTTAAGCTTTTGGCTTCCTTTATACAATATGTTTTACACATCTTAAAAATCACTAGTTTTCTTGTTACATTCAATCGATTTTGGGGAAATGATGATTGCTTAGAATCTAGGAGGCACCCTCAAGGTGCTAAAAGATTTACAACACAACCTTTTCGGTGGTGAAAACCCGATCAAAATTTCTTAGATGATATAGGAAATATCCGGAGAGGGGGTTGACAGGCAGGGAGAAGGGATTTTTTTTAATGACAGTTGTCGCTTGTCTGTGAGATCCTTCACCCAGGGCAGAAAGCCCCGTTGCAATCGGTTGAATGCTTCAAAATTTAACCGGGAAGGGGTTCCTGAGGTAGTGAAAAAAAAAGTCAAAATGATATATCCTATTGTTTATTTTGCAACTAAAGGTGCCGCTCCACATGAGAGTAAATACGCGAGCAACTCTCAAAAACTCTCGAGAGTTACTCGTAGGAGGTTGTCCATTTGAGAGTTAATTTCGGCGATGTTTCTCTTTTCAAGACCAATATCTTGATTTTTTTGACATCTTGCTTTGGCGAGTTCTCGAGAGCTTCTAGCGAAATTCAAACGCTGTTCGTATCTGGTGAGCTACTCTCCGAGAGTTCAGTGGAGGCCTGTCGACTAGAGAGTAGAATCACTTTTGACAGCTCGCAGAAACTGGCTCGCGAGTTTTTGCGAGTTTCTGCGAGCGACTCTCAGAGACGTGTCCATTTGCGAGTAACTGCTATCGACAGGTTCTCGCCGGCATTTACTCCAATGTGGAGCGCACCTTAAGTCTACTCGTGTACGAGATTTCATCGAAATCGATTCAGCTATTTTCGCGTAGTGCCGGGACAAACATACAGACAGACAGAGAGACAAATAAAAAAATAAAAAATAAAAATGTTTTCTCTCCAGACACAATAAAATACGTCATTATATGTCAAAATTTCTAAAAGATTACAAAATTTAAAAAATGCTCCCCGAAAATGTTATTTTTATAGATTATATTAAAATCTCCAAAAAACAATTTCAATAAAAAAAATCAAGCAAAAAAACAATTCTACATGGCAGAAAATAATAAACAACGAAATTGAAAAAAAATAATTTAACAACTGTTAATACAATTAAAAAGAAATTAAATTAAAAGGAAAACATTTGAGCAACCATTTGGAAATTACTTCACAATGTCAGACAGTTATCCTCTGGCCAGTCACCTTTAGTAATAATAAGTGCAAAGACCTAATGCCATACTACGGAAATTTATCTTAACAACCGGACAGGACACTTAATAATGTCTATTTCGAGCGTAGCCTGTTTCCTCATCATCGGTTCCTTGACACCAAAGAAAGGATCGCATAACAGACGCGTATAAAACCATCAAAATTACTTTCATCCTAGAGTCATAAAAATCCAATGCTACTGTTGCTCTGGTAGCAATGCTGTTGTCCCTTAAGAGTCCTATTTCATTGCCCTGTCATATTGAGGAATTTTCATCAAAATGAAAAAAAAATCCTGGCAACCAGCAGCATCCTTACGTGAAGTATACCTTCACTCAAGCAATGGCGGAAAAAGATAAATAAACAAAAATAGCATAAAAAATGTTTTTAGTACTTCTAAATCGTCTTATTCACCTTAACGACGAGAAAAACAGCTTTCCCAAACTACTCTTTTGGGACAAAACACGAAATACTGCAGTGTATCAGAACACAATGTTTCAGAATGCTGGGTTAAGTTAAGATAAAAGTAGGTATCTATTTACTGGCAAGAAAATATACCAAAATTACAAGCTTTCCGTATTTTGAGTCCCATCGGAATAACGTCATTCTACACCAAACAACCTACATTCAAGTAGGCCCATGTAAGCAAGCAAAATGACTTGAATTTAAATAATAGACCAGCAGTAGCACAGGAACTTAAATGCAGTAAAAGTTAACTTTGCAAGGAAAAAAACAAGTTAATTACATACCCAAACTTACGTCAACTTAAGTGACCACTTTGGTCCTATCAAGAATGGTGAAGTATCTAAAATTAGATTATCGATTTGTTTACCCCGAAAATAGAACTAAACTTTTCCACCACTCCTGAATTTTCCCGTCACTAATCTTCAATATTTTTCTGCCATTTCCCGGACTAAAGTTCTCTTATATCATATTTTATCTAAAGTCGATTCAAGTGTAATAAACACAGATACCGATTTTGATATACGGGTGGTAGTCATAACGTTATAACTATAAATAGCTGGAAATCCTCTCAACTTTTATTACTATTAGAATGACAATTACCAATAAAATTCTGGGGAAAAACAGATATTGTAGGTGTAATGGTTTGGATTGTAATTTTTATTGTTGGAAAATTTTGTAGTCGGAATTTTTTTCTTTTAGGGGCTGCCCTTTAAAAGGTAAGACTAATTTTGGGTTTTTTCCACAGCGCCCCTTTCTCGTCACATTTTTTCGCATTTTTTTCGGAATTTAGTCCCGCCCCGTCACATTAACGAAACCGAAGGGCGTTAAAGTTTAACGTATTTTATGATTTATGATTACAGCCCACTTAGTTAAAAATGGGTTCGGTTAAGAAATATTTTTAATGTTCTTAAAACACTTTTGACAAATATATTATGTTTTGTCAACTCCTCACAAAGCAAAAGATATAAAAAGTACTTCGGCCAAAACCATTCTAAGATTCATTAAGAATCTCGAAGAATGGTGGCTGGTGGCTAATCTTCCTAATCTTACTGGACTTCCCGTCATCCTTACAAATACGAAAAGAAAATATTATGTCGTCATCGGAGTTACGTATGTATGCAAAATTGCAGTAGATCAAAATTAGATTACAAAATTTGACCATGACAGACAAACAGACAGACTCACATGAAAGCAAGCTAAATAAAAGCTGTTAAAAAATAATTTCATGTAGGGATTTAGCCTAAAGCATAACAAACGCTATAATTGCCAATCTGGCAATTATTGGAAACCCGTATGGTGATTTAAGTGAACGGCGAACAAATGTATCAAAATTCCACAAGTCAAACTTTTCAATAAGATGTAGAATCATATCCTAAATAACTTTTGTTCTTGGACTTTTTTTGATAAGGTGCACCGTTTTTGAGATATTCGCAAAAACGTTTTCGTTCCTATGGGGGGTACCCCCCCTAATGGTCCATTTTTGTCCATGAACCAACTTAGCCTTGCATTTTACGAAAAACGGACCTGTGCAAAATTTCAAGTCTGTAGCTCAATCCGTGCGCCCGCAATCCGCGCCACAGACAGACGGACGGACGGACAGACGGACGGACAGACGGACAGACGAACAGACGAACAGACGGACAGACGGACAGACGGACGGACGGACAGACGGACAGACGGACAGACGGACAGACGGACAGACGGACAGACGGACAGACGGACAGACGAACAGACGAACAGACGAACAGACGGACAGACGGACGGACGGACAGACGGACAGACGGACAGACGGACAGACGGACAGACGGACAGACGGACAGACGGACAGACGAACAGACGAACAGACGAACAGACGAACAGACGAACAGACGAACAGACGAACAGACGAACAGACGAACAGACGAACAGACGAACAGACGAACAGACGAACAGACGGACAGACGGACAGACGGACGGACGGACAGACGGACAGACGGACAGACGGACAGACGGACAGACGGACAGACGGACAGACGGACAGACGGACAGACGGACAGACAGACAAACAGACAGACAGACAGACGGACGGACAGACGGACGGATATGCAAAATTCAATTTTTTTTCATTCTAAACACACTGGTGTAATTCATTTTTGTTTGTGATGACGGGATCTTGGCGTTACAAACGGTAAGGTACATTTAATATACCCTTTGGTTTCACCATACGGGTATAAAAATAGAACTAGCAACGCTTTCTTCTTCTTTTTTTTAGACCAAATCCCTACGTAACATAAAAAAATATATCCCAAAAATTCTGAAAAAAAATGTTCAAAATTGAAAGTCTTGAGAGAAAAATTGAAAGAAATGACTTAAGCAGAGCCATTACTGATAAAACCAGTAGTGGTTCTTCCTAAGTCATTCTATGACACCTATAAAACAGGGTGGTTAAAAAATCATCAACTTATTAATTTTGCAACATTTTGATTGATCAATGGCCGTTTTTGTACACGAAAGATTTCGCTTAATTTAATATATTTAATTAGACCAACAGAGATTTATTTTGTTTATCGCATTTCTAATCATTTTAATTAAAGACTGTAATATTTTAAGCGATTAATAGTATTTTTCCTCAGCTGGATTAAATTCAAATTTAAATTATGGGAGTATTGCTATTATATTTAATTAAGATGACTTATTTAATAAGTATTCAAGTTGTGCGTAATGTCAAAAATCAAAGTTAAGCTACCTGTCTATATTCTCATCCTGGTACGTAAATCAATTCGTAGTTTATTATTCGAAATATCTCAACAGGCATCAAATTATGGATGTTTACCGTCAAGAATTTTACAATTGATATTAATACAGTACACTATACGCTATACGGACTCTAGAAAATCATAAAATCGTAATAATAACATTCCGAGCACATTCGTATATCTTGTTTTCGAAGAATATAATTTCAAGAAACGACATTAAACGCCAAAGATGACGCCAATATCATTGATATCTCGTACTGTGTTGAGATAAAATAAAACAGATTCACAGCATCTTAATGGATTTCTTCCACTGTTCGGTTTTCTCTTGTGCGAAGGATAAAGCAGCCCACCACCCTGTGCGAGCTCTCTTAGCTAAGCTATGAACTACGCCAAACCTATTGTCAATTTTGTCTTCGAAGATGTAATATTTTTGCGACACTTTCAACGTTAAGAAAGATTTTGGAAAACAGTACTACGTACAATAAATTCAATATTATATGCAATGAAAGTAACTCCAGATATTTCTCCACTCCAAACTACAGCCCTCACACCTCTTACGACTCCACGCCAAAAACATTTTTTATCAATAAAGAAAGACGACATTATATCAAGGACAAGAAAATAAACCACCTTACAAGATATGGAAAAAAAAACGTGAAGCAGAATTTTATTTCAATAACTCCCGTACGTGACATCTTACACGGATTATGATAAAAATGAACACAAAATATGTGGAGAAAATATTAGCAGCACAATGATGGTTACATGCTTGTAACTTTACCGAATGTTCAAATATAAAATATTTCCAGAGGATATAAAAATGTTCACATTTTTTTATATTTATGCAAAATGTGATTTTAGGTGGAACTAAATTGAACAAAATCAGATTTCTATTACATCTTTATTACATGCTACACATTTGCGAAGTGTTCAAATTCACTCAAGAGTGCCATACACAAGACAATTTTCGTGTTCATCACCTGAATCAGAGATAATATAAAATCAGTGAATTTTTATTCGCTTTCAGGCTTCAAACTGTTTATAATAACATTTTCACATGAATTCATGAATAAACACGAAGTTTTTTTTCGCACCACATTTATTCGAAATCGAAAGAAAGCGAGGATTTTACTAACCGTCAAAAGAAGCAATATTTATGAAAAAATTACCAAAAATAGAATCATTTACATGGAAAAAAAAATAATTACAAATATTCGCTTGTTTTTGTGAAATTCACTTCTTTTGATCATTTAAGACTGATGATTTTGATACTCCGAGTCAAAAAGTAAGACATTCAACAACATTTTGTGAAAAGACTTCATTCTATTTGATTGATTTTAAATTTACTGTGAATATGGCCGCTTTTAAGAAGTGTGGATGATGTGAAAACAAACCAGATTTTAAATTCTACGAAATTAAAGTTCATAAAAGCAAACCCTCATAAAAGAAAATTTATGAAAAAACTTTTTCTTGAAATTATTAGTTAAATCTAAAAAAAAATCTTTTGAAAGTTCTGAGCCTGCAAGAAAAACACTGCCTTATGACTCCTTTCTTCCGACGATCCTTTTTCTGAAAAGACCAAAGAAAATTTTATTTCAATCGACGCAGTTGTATCCAAGTTCGAGCTGTTAAAAGTGAATAAAGCTTTGTTTTCTAGCTGTTTTTTCCACATAATTTATGCATTTTTGTGTCTAAACGAAAAAAAAAATGTTAGGTGTCTTTTGGAGCACAAGAACTGTAACAATGAAAACCAGCAGGAAAACTACGAAAAGTATCCCAATTTTAACTTTTCATAAATATCATCATACTAATATATAAAAATGAGTTGGTGTCTGTCTGTCTGTTTGTCTGTCTGTTCCTCTTTCACGCAAAAACGGCTGAACCGATTGACTTGAAATTTAGCATGAGTCTCTGTGGTAGTTCTGGTTCCAACATAGGCATACGGAAAAGTAGCGCGAGGGGTGGGGGGAGTAAGGGGAGGGGGTAAAGAAAATCCGAATCTTTTAAAGAAAAACACGGACAACTTATTCTATCTAATTTATTGCCAACTAGCTTGCATACCCGTCGTTGCCGGGTTAAGCTTTTTGTCTAAGTTTTAGAATACGAAGAAAACCGGAAAGAACTTAAAAACTTTTTAATGGATCTATGTTGGGGCTGGACCCCCGACGAACAACTATGCCAAATTTCAGGCCAATCGGTTCAGTAGTTTCCCCCCGAAAGAGTAACATAGCGCAAAAACTAAGTTTCGAAATCACTTCACCCCCTCCCCTTACTCCCCCCATCCCTCGCGCTACTTTTCCGTATGCCTATGTTGGAACCAGAACTACCACAGAGACTCATGCCAAATTTCAAGTCAATCGCTTCAGCCGTTTTTGCGTGAAAGAGGAACAGACAGACAGACAGACAGACAGACACCAACTCATTTTTATATATTAGTATGATGATGATTGAATTTTGTTTTCTTAGATTTTGTTCTACTCACGCTTTTAGCCGGGCGTAGCCGGGTCCAAATTCTAGTGTATAATATAGTAAAGTGTTAAAAATCTTTTGATTTGCCCCAACCTCGGTATAAGGCATTTCGACATATGACGCCTAACGTTTCGACACACAACAAATTGGGGCAAATCCCAAAATTTCGCGGAATCAAAAATGTCGCAAATCGAGGGACACTTGTATAACCCGAGCCAACACAAAAAGAAGTGCGAAACTATTTTAGCAAAAAAATATCTTATTGGATTTAAAAGCTACGACTCAAAAACCACTCGATATTGTAAATCTTATATTTATATATTAAAGTTTCTTTGCACAAGTTTTTTTTTGGAAATAACAAATTTGAAAAAACCTGTTATCCTTTCTGGGCTCAGATTCAAATTTGGAAATTCTAACACCTGATGTGTGATCAGCGACCTCCAAAAACCCCCCTAATATCAGTTTGTCCGAGGAAAAATGAAAAAAAAAGGATATTTGCGTCATCCTTACAAAACCTTACTTTTCGAATTTCAAAAAGCCGTTTCCTAGCGACCACCTTATGTCGTAAGATGAATTTTTGTGGAAAAATTCATGGCAATCAGTTTAGTCGTTCGGGAAATACTGTGAAGCGGGAGTGAAAGTGTGGCATTCGGCTTTTAAACGATATATTACATAAATAAAACACTAAAGCGCTCCGCCTCCGCATGTCACTTTTTTAGTATTTGAAATAGCATTACAGACAAACTATAAGTCGCAGCTGCAAGCGGTTTTCGAATATTGTAACGAGACATAAACTCAATATTCGCCCAACTATTACCCCCTTCACCAGCTATCCTCTTAACCGTTACAGCAAGTTTAACGCCGCTTTCTTCATTGGGTAGGTTATCCCCTAAAGATATTTTTCGCATATTAATATGGACCTCTAATATGGACCTCTAATATAGACCTTTTAACTGTGAACCCCTCTCCTGCTACTTCCTGAACCGTTAAAGAAATTTTGATGGGATTTTCGCACTTAGATAGATCGTCCCTCAAGTAAAGTTTTCGCCCACAAAGATCGACCCCACCCCTTGCCTTTAAACAAATTTCCCATACATGCAGTTGTCAGAAATAACAAATTGAAGTTGGCTTTTTTGAAGATTTTTTGAACTAGAATCTACGACACAAGTTCAACTTTCTAAAATTGATTTAAAAACAAGATCGTCGTAGGACGTGCTTTAATTCTTCTATTTAATATATTTCATATATTTTATATGGTAAACCTGACTTCAAAGCCAGACAAATGCAAAAAAAAACGTAATTAAATTTAAAAAAACTGACCTGGCAGCAGAGACTGTGATTCGCCTACACTCGTGGAGAGTGTGGATCCGTTTTCGGGGGCAAAACCATTACCACAGACATACAGAATAATACATCAAATTTTATATAATAGATTTGATTTTTCAACAATTCGATTTTTCAAATTCCAAATCACATTCAAATTTAGCTATTATGTTTTTTTACAAGGATAGCAATTGGATAACATGAATCCATGTACGAAATTAGCTGCAAACATTCTATGAAATTCTGAAATTAAATGCCATTCCAGTGGGATGTCCTCGTCACTTCTACGAAACACAGAATTTTCACGCAAACACTCATTACAAACTTATGAAAACAGCAAACTTATGAAAAACTCGTAATAATAAGAAAATGAGTTTTAATGTCAGCAAACTGTGCCACATATATTTGTCATAGCAACCACAATAATATTTTAGCGAGCATAATCCAAAATTAAAATTTTCATCTGCTGGCAATGTTACAAAAATAAGAAAAATTTTAAACGTTGGCCATTAAACCAACTCGTTTACGTTTATATTTTAGAATTTAATACTTTTAGCAGAATTGAATTTGCGAAAACTTGTGTCTACGACCATTAATAAATTTTCCCAACTGTCTTCAATAATAATGAGGGAATCCTTAAGGATTATAGAGGAAACATTTATTTGGCACAAGCAATTTTAATTATTATTTATAAAATAAATTCGTCATATATTAGTGTATTTACGAATGACTAATTGCGTGGTGATTTATGAGTGAATTTATCGCAAAATATTCTTAGATTCGTATTGGGTATATTGAAATGCGAAATTTCGACACCGGAGACATAAAACAATTTCCAAAAACCATTTAAACAAAAATGTATTTTGTTGAAATAAAAACATCATACAATAGAGCTTTTAAACAAAAGTACCAAATTTTTACGAAATTTTTGCAAGAGTCTTTGAATTGTTCATTCTTAAATTACGAATAACATCCAGTAGTATTATTAAAACCTTGTGCAATAGTCAAGACGAAGGCATATCAATCTGTATTTGAATGTGACCCAGACCCTGGTTCCTAATTTTTCAATATAATACTACCAATTTAGTTGAGTTGTAAATTTTATTGCAAAAGTCAATGAAAATCATTTGAAAATGATAAATTATAGTAAATTTTTCAAATAAATGAATTAACAAAGTGTAATTTATTTAGCCATACCACACCTGTTTTGTTCTTCTTGTAGCGACATCCACGAAATCGGCACATACTAGCAGCCTGGCCCATGGGGCCAGTCAATAACGCATAGATTAAACCCTCCGTTTTAATGTATTTCTACGTTCAACAGCATTCGATTATGTGACACAATATTTTTGCTCGAATAAAAACAAAATTCTGTCGTATTTCGAAATGACACTACTTGTTCAATAGTCTTTTAATCAAAATTTAACAACACTTTTCCAATAATTTCGCACATCTAAAAATATTGTTTTTTAAAATGTAACCATACATGTGCCTTTTGAAGGTTTTAATAAATAAATAATTACGGAATGGCAACACGTATCAAAAATGTGGCTTTTTTTAAAAAAAAAACTAAAAAAAAGAAGAAAAAGAAATTCAATTAACCAAAAAATACGTCCTAATAACCCAAAAGCTTTTGAATATTTAAAAATTGTCTCGCAAAATCAGCTTAACCGCTGTCAAGCATATCGAGGTCAACATGGGAAATACCCGCAATAATTCCATTTCTGTTACACATTTGATTCAAACCTCAGATGGGGACAACTTTGATTCGGGATTTGTTTCATTTTTGGATCCAAAACATCCAAAAGTCAATCCTTTTTTTTCATCTTTAGTCAAACAGATCTCATCTCATACCAAATTTGCTCTCAAATAAACTTTAATAGGTTTCGATTAGGTCGAAATACATTTGATTTGGACGTAAAGAAATGTCTATCAACGGAAGTCACATTGGACAGCTTTGGACAATTTAAGGGAATTGGCTTACGATTCACAAAATCGATTTTTCAACTGGAGTAATACGTTTTAGTATGTGGGAGTAGTTTGATGTACAAGATATGAGAAAGTTTGTTTTGAATAATGTTGCTATAGTGACATAATCTTTCCATTACGGTATGGAAGTGGACATTCTAAGAAATGAATTTTTGTTTGAAATGTAAAAAAAAGCTATAACTACGGTTGCCAGAAAGGAAACTTTCAACTCCATTTTCATAGAAATTCCATTTCTTTAAAGTTATTCAAATCAACGAACACTACGACCTTCTGTGCTCCTTGGGTAAGACAGGAAGTATTCTACTTTTAGAACATTCGCGAACTTTTTTTTTGAAAAAAAAACGTCTGGCCCTAATTTTAAGGGTCCAACCCAAGTCCTAACATTGTCATGGCGTCCAACCCAAGTCCTAACATGGTCATGGCGGAGTTTTTTCACTTTCATCTTTCAATGAACCAAAATCCGTTTTTACATATTTTCAGATCAGGCAGTCTCAAATTAGACAAACTTAAATCGAACAAAACTTTAATCGTCTAAACTCTTCTACATTCCCCAATTCTAATTATGAAACTTTACAGGAATGGTTTTAAATAATGAAAGTTTAAGTGTGAACTTTTTCAAAATTTTGAAAATGCGGCTTTTTGGGGTATTTAGGATAAATATTTTGTGGTGTTACCATAAAATCAGATACTAGCGAAAACAGATAATGTTACATAGTATACTAGCTTGCATACCCGTCGTTGCCGGGTTAAGTTTTTTCAAATTTTAACTTCAGGCCAATCGGCTCGGTAGTTTCCCCGCGAAAGGGTAACATAGAGGAAGAGCTAAGTTTCGAGATCACTTTACCCACTCCCCTTACTCCCCCCACCCCTCGCGCTACTTTTCCGTATGCCTATGTTGGAACTAGAACTACCACAGACACTCATGCCAAATTTCAAGTCAATCGGTTCAGCCGTTTTTGAGTGAAAGAGGAACAGACAGACAGACAGACACCAACTCATTTTTATATATTAGTATGATTAGTATGATATCAAATAAAAGCTTATAAAATGAGCTTCAAACCGAATTTTATAACAGACCTCTATCCTTGAGTATTTTTTTTTTTTTTGGATTGCGCTTTAGCAGAAAATTGTGGTTTTCGAACAATTTCAAAGTGCTGTAACTCTGAAACGACTGCAATTAAAAATCTGAAATTTTGCACTTTTAACAATCTCTGAGGTAATTATTTAAATTTCTCTACCTCTAGGATTTTAATATTTTTTTATTTTTATAAATTTCGGGCTATGGGTCATATTGGATTTTTTTTCTATCGAAACCATTTTTATTCAAGTACCAGATTTATTGAATAATCCAATGATAATAAATTTAAATAGAAAACATAACAAAAGCTATAATTGCCAATGTGGCAATTATTGAAAACCCGTATGGTTATTTAAGTGAACGGCGAACAGTTGTATCAAAATTCCTCTTTGAAGTCAAATTTTTCAAAAAAAATTTTTTAAATGTATTCCAATCGGATTTTGATGTATGGAAGTTTTATGTAGAATCATATCCTAAATAACTTTTGTTTTTGCACTTTTTTGATAAGATGCACCGTTTTTGAGATATTCGCAAAAAACGTTTTCGTTTGTATGGGGGGTACCCCGCCCCTTAAAATTGTTCATTTTTGCCCATTAACGAACTTATCCTTGCATTTTTCAAAACACGAATCTGTGTAAAATTTCAAGTCTCTAGCTCATTCCGTGCGCCCGCAATTCGCGCCACAGACGGACGGACGGATGGGCGGATGGACGGACAGACGAACAGACAGACGAACAGACAGACGAACAGACAGACGGACAGACAGACGAACAGACAGACGAACGGACAGACGGACAGACGGACGGACAGACGGACAGACGGAAAGACAGACGAACAGACAGACAGACATGCAAAATTCTATTTTTTTTTTATCATTCTAAACACACTGGTGTAATTCATTTTTGTGTGTGATAGCGGGATTTTGGCGTTACAAACGGTAAGGCAAATTTAATATACCCTTTGGTTTCACCATACAGGTATAACAATGGGGAACTGGAACAATTTTTAATAGGAAACCTCAAGTTTTGGTCTCGAGAATCTAATGGCTAGATCTCGTCAGAATGATGCTCCGTCTGTCGTGACGCTCTGTCTGTCATCTTTGTCACTGACCTGACCCACAAAGGATGATGTGGACGAGGGAGGAGAGTTGAAATTTCTCTCTACAAGTCAATTAGGTACAAAAAATAGGTCAAATTTGAAAAAAAAAAAATTCAAGAAAAAAAGTTTTTTTACTCGTTTACTGTCATGGATTCATCCTATTATACGTTCTTAAATAAATTAGAAATAAAATCGTACCTACATAAAATGTTTTACATTTTAGAAGGCCCTTGGGTTTCTAAATCAGTAATTCAACATTTATGTAGAATCTAACTGAAATAGTCAGGGAGCCCAACATTATTTGAAAACTATCCACCATATCAGTAAAAGAACTTTCATTATCGCTAAACTTTTTACGTTGCCAATTACTCCCAAAAACGATGGTCTAATTCTAGATGTCATAAATTTTCTTATCAGTTTAAACTGTTTGATTTAATCCACAAAACGCCCAACCCAAAAATCCCATTCAACAGGTAAAATAATTGCGCTTTAGGAAAACTAAACATTCAAACTCCCATATGGTTTCCCATTGAGAAACCCTACTTAACCGAACTTCTCCACGATTCCATGAAATTTATTTGAAAATGAGAAATAAAACGGTTGACTAGCAATAATTTTAATTCTATTTAATCAAAATGTTGAAATGAAAACCCTCAAAATTGAAATGAATCGTTAAAAGTCGCCCTTAACAAATTTCTAATTTATTATAAAATAATTCCCCCAGTGATAAAGGTTTTTATTTCAAGTAAGTACGAAATCCATATTAAAAGCGTCATAAAACATTATAATATCTTTTGGTGGTATATTATAAATAGATCTGGTATATAGAAGGAAGATTTACTCGAATAACGAGCGCTTTGACCATAAATTCAAATCTTATTGTAAATTATCTCCTAAATTCATTAAAATTCCAAGAATTACAACAAAGCCCAAGTTTTGGATTACTACTGTAAGAGAGGCCACATTTTTCGGTTTTTTTTTCTTCTTTATTTAAATCTGTCTGCGTTCATATACGCATAACAATATATATTTATTTATTTTAGTAGACATGTACCTATAAAATGAACACGGCCAAATGAAACGCACGCACATAAACAATAATAAAGGACACTTAAAAGGGGATAAAAGAGTCACAGTTAAACAATCTCCTGCAGCAATATATCATACGTAAACATCAGTAGAACCCTCTTCGTTCTATGCAAAGTAAACAGTCTTCCACCACCAAAAAATTTATCTACATAGGCGTATAGAACCAGACTTTCATAACATCTTGTCGAGGAAGGAACTCCTTCAAGTTCAATGTCTCTAGAAAAAGCAAAAATTTATTAAGGAAAAAAAATCTTTTTCTTCTTGCTCATCGTTTGACTTTTTTATTGTAAAACTCATGTTCGCAACAAAGTTTCTATTCGTTTTTTATATGACAAAAATTTGGAGCTCCAAAATCTTGGCATTCAAAGACTTCACTTGCGATTTTTTCTGAAATCTCTCCGCAAGTTATTCACAATTTTTTGCGCGATGAATAAAATCTATCGCATAATCAGTTTATTTAAAAAAATGTTATCAACATTTGAATTTATTCCGGCGATTTAGCATGAAAATATTTGATATGAACAGCACATGACTTTCTTATACAAAATCTACGTTTCTGCACAAATTACGCCGTAAACGAATAAAATAGTAGTTAATATAAAAACATGAATTTTGATGTTACAAAATCCAAAATATCTCGATAACGGTCAAAGTTAAAATTCCAGTTTCGGTGTCTTTCAGGAATAAATTTTAAAATTTTGTTAATAAAGTTTCAGATCTAAAGAGAGTACCGTTAAAGGATATCCATCACGCTAATATAAGGTCTCTCGAAAACCATATTTCAAAAACTTGTGACATAACATCTTCATCCACTCGTGTCTTTAATATTAACATTTAAGCTGAATCGGTTGAGTCGATTTCGAGTTGTAATTTTAAACAAATAAGAATCTTCTAAAATTTCTGCTCAAATTATATTCAAGACAACTTTAAACTATTTATTCCTAGTACCATAAAAAAAAGCTCAACACAATTCTGTGGTCACAAGGAAAAACTGCTTAAGTCGAAAAAGCGTTTTTGAGTAATTTGGGTTTAAAGTTTTGATTACTTTCTGGAAAAAATTGGTTATTCTTTTAAACGAAAAATGTTTTCCAGTTTGAAGTAAACACATTAAAGACTACTTTAAACTCAAAAGAATCTTAAAATCGAATTTGGTTACAGTGTTATCATAAAAAAGGCGTTTCTTCCATATTATGAACAAGTTTTTCCAAAACCATAGTAAAGCAAAACTGGCTTAGGTTATATGGTTTTTGCTCTGCAAGGGGTACAGCATGCAAACCAAATTTTGACAGAATATAGAACTGGATATGGAGAATTGAAATATTCACCAACCTTTAAAACTACATAACTCGACTTAAGCGGTTATTCCTTGTGACCACAGAATTTATATGTTTAAGATAAAATGAAAGGTTGATTAGTACTTATAGTTTTACTAATTTATATTTTATAACAACCACAATACCTTCCGACTCGATGCCGTAATGATAAAAAAAGCATAAATTATATTTTCTAAAAAGAAATTCCTTTAGACAGCCTTGAAAAGGTTTCTAGAAATAGCATGAAAAAACCATTGTCGCCTAAAGCTTAAAAAGCCTTTAGTCTGAATTCTAAAATTTTAGTCCATTATTTTGCTTACACGTGTAGCACTCTATACATCGCATTTGCAAAGTGTGAATGCCACTTTTATTTCCTTCGAACATTTTATTTCTCTTCTATTTTTACTCCGAATAAAATCAACATCAAAATTCTACCCCTCGCAAAGGGCTCCGAACTGAGCACATGAACCTAACCCAACCCAATATAATATTATTTTCTCTATTTACATATTTTTGTGACAAGCGCTCTATTTCAAATTTGGTCGATTCACGAATTGAGATGATGGTAAACATAGAAAGAATTGCTTGAAAATCCTATGCTATGGAAACAGTAAGACTTTTTTTTTAGGTGGCCCACAAGAAAACCCAAAAAAGGATGAAAAAATAATGGGGGAAAATCTGAACAAAATTCCATCTCTTTACTAATGCTATAAATCCTATCCGGACTATGTTACTTACAACTGACTTCGAAAAACACACACACGCACACACAGATATACAGGTACAATCAGGAATAAATTGATTCATATTTGTAAAGCTTGGCCCCGAAACAATACAACAACAACACTAACAACAAAAGAAAAAAAAGCAAAGGATACGCATGCTAGAATTCATGCACTATTCTTATTGAACCGAAATCAAAGCATAAATCTTTGAGGGCAAGCATCTGAGATGAATGTGAAATTAAGGACGAAGTGGTCTCAGCTGGTTAAGATCGAAGACCGGCTAAACGCAAGGATGAACCCGACCATCATCCATTGGGCCATAGCTATGCAAGGATGATATTCTTAAGTGGTTTCTCTTTTTCAAACGATTTTACGAAGCCATTTAACTACAGCTCTGAATAGAAATTTAGCCGGAGTGGACTTGGAGTTGTCTAGCCGAATTGTACAACTTCGAGGAGTAAGAAAAAGGAGTGTAGGATATCCGATTTCGCACAGGATAAATGTGTGGACCATAAATTATAACTTTCTTAAGATTTCTTTTTTTTTTTGTAGTAGGTACTTAATTTGGAATTGAGCCAGAATAGATCATTGAATCATGTTAAAAACGGACGTCACCCTTGTACGCGAATACATATATTAGATCATATGGCATAGATGTTATCACTAACTATTCTCATATTTCAGCAAAATACCAATGAGCAGAAAGGATTTATGATGTTACATGATTTAATGCGTCTTCTTTTACCAACATGGCAACGAAAATTGTTTTTCTTTTGTGAACGTTTTTTTTTCTTGAAGGAAAAATTATGAGCGAATCAAAATCTAATCAACGAGGACGAAAAAAATCGGTTGATCAAATAGCTAAAATTGCTTTACTTATTGAAATACCACATTTGATTCACTTGAACCACTATAGAACGCTATGGAAGCGAGTATTGGCAGATATTCACTGTTTTGAAATTTCAAAGACTTAAAAAACACTCTAAAACTATCATTTCAATCCATATCAGGTACCGACTAAAAATGTACTCCATGTAAAACATTTTCACGAATTTTTGAACCGCATTCGATTCATTGCATTTTTAAAGAGTGTCCTGAAAACCTTTATGTATCTACCATAGAAATATTAACATTCTGCATACTCCAGTGCTCCAATTTTGGTTAAAAAGAATATCTCAAAATCCTTTTTTTTTCACTGCACACCAACAACATCCAACACAAAATGTTCAGGAAAGGAAATGACACCCAACAATGAATTCAACCGAATCGATATCACAGCTGGAAATCCTTTTAAACCTTGAGATATGAATGCGGAAACATCCCCAACGGGAACTGTATTTCATACAGTTGGATGTGTTCCCTGTATACAACCCCAGAGAACAGGAAATTGAGTTCAGCTCACTGTGAAATTTAGGAAATATTCCACAGGATCATATCTGTTGGCACTCAACAATTCAGTTTTTTTTTTAATTTCTAAAAAACGACGGAATTCCAGCTTGTTGGCTCTACAATATTCAACGAATCTTTCATGTACTACGAAGGATGCTAATGCAGTAATACACTAGAATTTATAAACTTTCAAGCGTTTATGTTGTATTAAATTGTGTTATATTATAAAAATGTTTTCGAGGATTTAGAAACAATTTCTTTTATCCACTGCAAATAAACACGATTGAAGAAAAGCTTTTAACCCTAATTTCCACTTATTTTAATGCATTTCACAGCAAGTGAAAGAAATAAAAGTGGTAAAATACTTAGAAATAGTCATATATAAGGTTTTTTTTGTGATTTTTGTTGATTTAGTAGATTTTACCTAAAAAAAATTAAAGGGATTTTTTTATTGAAGAAAAGTGCTTAAACAGCTGAAGAGAAATCGAAGTTGCAAATAGATTTAAGGGTGTCGTAAAACAACATTAGAGATTAGAGACTGATAATAAAATAAGTCAAGGAGTTAACATCGCCGTCACACTAGTGCAGCCCTCACCCTTCCTTAATGTATAACTTACTTTATGTACAATCCCTCATGTGGAAATTTAAGACCAAAATGTCAAGTTCTAGACAAAAACATCTTTAAAAATATCTGATTTGAATAGCACATGACTTTCTTATACAAATTCTACGTTTCTGCATAATTTACACAATAATCCAACGAATAAAATCTTAGTTTACATAAAAATATTATATAAATTTTTGTTTTTCAAAATCTAAATCCCGATATCGGTAAAGGGAAAAAAGTACAGAATTTTAGTACCTTTAATTCTTCTTTTAACTGTTTTTTTTTTCAAAAAACCGTTATTTTGAAAACGACTAGAAAAAATCTAATTTTCCATAATGGCTGAAAAACAAAATTGCGGAAAACGCCATTCTCATTAATTAATGTGACAAATACAGCCCACAAAGTTTTTTTTTTTTGTGATTTCAAAAAACTGTTTTGTTTTAAATAACAATATATCCCGATAACGGCTTCAAACACCCAGTTCTAGTAAAAGACGAAAATTTGAAAAATTTGATTGTCTCCAGCTTTTGTCATACATAAGACTACCGAAAAATGCGTAGTTTCGAAGTAAACTGCGAAAAACAAATTTGCATTAAAAAAGCCGCCATTTTGGTTATTTCCGGTTAACGGATTTCCACTAAAAGTTGAAAGTGTCGTCCATTCTAGCACCAAAAAACTCGGTAAAATTTCAAGGCTCTAGCTTAATTAGGGTTTGAGAAATCTTGTACACAGACTGACTAACAGACTAACAAACTAACAGACTAACAGACTAACAGACAAACAGACTAACAGACTAACAGACTAACAGACTAACAGACTAACAGACTAACAGACTAACAGACTAACAGACTAACAGACTAACAGACTAACAGACTAACAGACTAACAGACTAACAGACTAACAGACTAACAGACTAACAGACTAACAGACTAACAGACTAACAGACTAACAGACTAACAGACTAACAGACTAACAGACTAACAGACTAACAGACTAACAGACTAACAGACTAACAGACTAACAGACTAACAGACTAACAGACTAATAGACTAACAGACTAACAGACTAACAGACTAACAGACTAACAGACTAACAGACTAACAGACTAACAGACATTTTCGTAATAATGCGCGAATCGACTCAGGAATGCTCGGGAAATGTTTTTTAGACAAAATTAAGAGGTCGAAATTGTTCATGAATACAATAAGGGTATTCACTCTTTATCGTAGTTGATTGTAAACTCGTAGAATCGTAAAATTGTAAATAAAATCGTAGTTTTTTTACAGTTCTCCATATAATTTTTTTTATGACGAAAACTACAATCTACCACACTCGAGGGTATGGTAAAATAGTAGTTTTTGTCGTAATTCTAATAAAGTATGGTTAAGACATGTTTTGTGACATGTCAACTTAGTTCCAACTCTAAAATGGACATTGGAAAAGCAAGTAAATTAAAGTATTTATATGATTTAGTATAAATTAAGAGTTAAAAAATGGTTTAAACAACAAACTGTCAAAAATTTACGACAAAACCCACAACCTCTAGTAAAGCGCTGCTCACGCTTCGTTGTACTTTTCGATCGTAGATTTACATTATAATCTACGATTTTACTATCTACGATCAAGAGTAAATAGCCCTAATATTTTATTATACTTCGTACAAGAAAGTAAAAATTCCCAAACATCTTAAAAATAATCGTACTGGTGATGACAACTCTTAAAATTCGTATAAATTTTAAAAACTATACAATAAATCTTATCAAAATCGAATTCATTTACATAAACGTTTCAAAAAATTGACATTAAGTGAATTAGCAATAAATCTCCTGCCAATATTTTATAAACAGGTACATTGTATTTTGGTCAATACAAAAACATATTGTACAACATAACAAAGAAAATTGCTTTTCAAAACATAAAAAAAGCAATTTAATGGAAATCAATCAGTAACCTCTTGAATTGAAATTAAGTCCACCATAATATTTTGAAGTTGCAATTACGCATTTACAAATCAACATCGCATATCGAAAGAGTCCAATTCCCATTCATTTGGTCAATTTATAACCCCGAGGAGTTTCGGAGTCACCACCCCCAAGTACCATTTACACTAGACAATCATCATTAGAATACATAACAAAAACAGTAAAGGCCCGTCACCCATCTGTTGATGAAATCTCCCACCGTATATTCTATATGGGATAAACTAAACTAAAAGGTGTACAATTTCAATGACAAAAAAAAAGAACGCGAAAAAAAATCGTTAAAATAAAAAAAGTGGCGATCAGAGTGTGTTGCAAGTCAATTACCGTCGCATTCACGAACGATCCGCGATCCGTAGTACACAATGAGCCATCAATCAAGTCGATCACTTCGCTTTCGACGTAATTTATAAGCTACGCTCGGAATATTTCTCGATTTCTATCAGATTACGACGATGACACCACACTATACTATGTCAGTGGCGCCCAGACCTACGAACAGATAAATCACTATTTGACGTCTGCGTTTTACATCGAAAAAAAATCATTATCGTCTTTTTAGGTACCCAACCTACAGAGACGATAATGCGTCGAATTCTAAACTGATAAGATTTCTTTCTGTTTTAAATTGCTTAAGTTTATATCGAGTCTATCAGTTTTCCCGAATTACTATCAGGTGGTTAAAATTGTTTTGGATCAGAATTGTTTGGATTCATTTAGTAAAGCTTGATTATCATTTGGTGTTGACTACAAAAAATACACTCACAATTTTATTTAAAAAAAAAGATACCCAAAATAAGAAAATCGAAGTTCTGGAGCATCATTTCTTGTGCCGACCTCGTCCCCTTAAAATCGTAACGTGTTTTATGGATGCCCCTATATATTAGGGCAATTCACTCTTGATCGTAGATAGTAAAATCGCAGATTGTACTGTACATCTACGATGGAAAAGTACAACGAAGCGTGAGCAGTACTAGAGGTTGTGGGTTTTGTCGTAAATTTTTGACAGGTTGTTGTTTAAACCAGTTTTTAACTCTTAATTTATACTAAATCATATAAATACTTTAATTTACTTGCTTTTCCAATGTCCATTTTAGAGTTGGAACTAAGTTGACATGTCACAAAACATGTCTTAACCTCACTTTATTAGAATTACGACAAAAACTACTATTTTACCATACCTTCGGGTGTGGTAGATTGTAGTTTTCGTCGTAAAAAAATTTGTATGGAAAAACTACGATTTTATTTACGATTCTACGATTCTACACTCAGAAAAATGGAGGCTAACTCGACGACCTACATACGGCGTAATTGGCCTCGGGCAGGCGCGCGTTCGCCTGCATGTGGGCAAGTAAAACTGAGTTGACCTGGGACGCTATTCTCGGAACGTTACGGATTTTTCCGAAACGTTTGTGGTGCAGTGGAAAAAGACCTCTATAAGGTGTACGTACCGCCTATATTGCTCCAAATTACGTCTCAAACATTACGAAGCAATTCACCACTTTACACGAAACCGCATTCTCGAACTTAGATTACGGAAATATCCGAAACATAACAAAACATTACGTTTCGGATCCATCCGAAACGTCCAGATGTTACTTTTCGAAACGTTTGTGTGCTTTGAGTTATCGTTTCGCGTCCGTTGTTTATTGTTATTCGATGCGGGCATAATTTTAATCGTGTAATAAGCATAATACGGAGAATAATTCTTTTTCATTGATTCATTTGCAAATGATTAGCACGAGAATTTCAGTTTTCATTCACTCACGAATTTTATTTTTCCATTCTCGTATTTTTAAAATTCTATTTGCGAATGGAATGGAAAATTTTACGAATGGAAAATTAAAATTCGCTCACGAATTTATCGCAAAAGAATGATTTTTGAATGGAATTATTGTATGAAGTAAAAGTAACGCCATAACTTTCAAAAGGATTGAGCCAGAGTCTTGAAATTTTTTATAGTTGCCTTTCTCGTAAACAATACGGCTAAGTTATTGGACGGGAAAAATCGGCCCACTCCTTCCCCCCTCCGGCATTCAAATGAAAGTTTTTTACAATTGTCTCAAAAACGCCGCTTCATATCGTAAAATTTATAAATGTAAAATATGTTTAGAATACGATTTTACATAACTCTATACATAATAATTCAATCAAACCACTCCCTTCCCCGTAACAAACGATAACAAACGTTAAAATCAACAAATAAACAAAAATAACTCATAATACACTATTACTTACATTGAACACTAGTCAAATATTATTAACTGATATTAAATTAGTGAAAAATTACTCTAATACAAGTTAAACACTAGTTAATAAATATAAACAAAACAAAACTATTCAAATATTTCCGTTTTGACAGCTCTATTCTACGTACATTTCGGAATGTGGTGAATATGGTGAATATAATTCCGAAACATAAACGTTTCGTGACCAGAATACGATCTTTCAAACGTTTCGGATTTAGATTACGGAAAAAACATTTCGGTGAGATTCGTAATCCGTAACGTAACGAAAAATCCGAAACGTTCCGAGAATAGCGTCCCTGTGGTCGGAGAAATTCTGAAATTAAGCCACCAGCAGGTGAAGTAGGGCATTGGGGGCTGCACGAGTTGACCTTAGATAAGTTAACTCTGACCGCTAGCTGGCTTACAGAAACCTCTGTAAGGTCAGAGTTAACCTGACAAAAAGTTGACCTGGACATTTTTCTGAGTGTACGAGTTTACGATCAACTACGATAAAGAGTGAATAGCCCTATTATAAAGCAAAACTTGCGTCGTTGGCGGTTGACATGCTTCTTCACCATTTAGGTCGCAGCCGTCACTGGACTTCCGAAGCTGTTAGGGGAAATATCTGATTTAAGAGCAAAATTATGTGGCGTTTTTTTTTTTGAATCAAAAGTTATTAAACCGTACTTTTCTTAAACCCGAGTGGTACATAAACCGAAACCCCATATTTTATGTATGATGAGATAAAATAGGTCATGTAATTCTTGATTTTTTAGACCAACATTTTTTGGACCCTCATTTCTTAGACCCCCGTTTTTAGACCCCCGTTTTTAGACCCCAATTTTTTCACCTCAATTTTTTGACCCTCATTTTTTAAGCCCCCAATTTAAGGTCGCCATATTTTAGATCACAATTTTTCAACCCCTATTTTTTATAGGGAACGAGTATCACGTTTTTTTTGGTAATTTCTTTTCGGATTGAATACCGCCGTCACACTACTGCATTATCAAGACTTTATACCCCCCTACCCCCTAAATGTTTGACGTTTTTTATGGACAATCCCTTAAATCTTTTTAAAATGCATTATGTTTCCAAACAGTTGATTATTCACTACAATTTTTGAATAACTACTCCACTGGTCGACGAAGAAGGCGCCACACGATCGGATTGTATTTCTCAAGATTTAAAACTTCTTATGATGATCATGACAATTTACTCATAACGAGACAAAAAAAATCGAAAATTCATCCAAGACTACGTAATTTAAGTTTTTTTATTCAACTTTTCAATAATACACTTATACGTAGCTATATACGTAGCTATAACTAAATTAGTTTATTATTAAAAATTATAATTTAATATTGTTGCGCCATTGAATTGTAGGAACCTAAAGCGATATTTAACAATAAAAAAGGCAATTCACCTTGTATTGCCTGTAATCAGCCTTTAGCAAAACTTTTCAATCCACGATGAATAATTGAAACCTTTTGGATCGGTTTCCCCTTAACGGGTATAACCGCAATTTGGAGCAAAGTAAACCATAATCAATTGAATGATCAGCACGAAGATCACCCCATCAAGGCAATCAATTCGAATTTCATACGAAAGAAAAATGATTTCAAATTGAGTAATTCGAATCCATGTGATTTACACATCGATTTCACATGAAATTTATGACAATTTTTTTTTGTTTTTGCAATCAAACGATAATTATACGGAAATCGATAAGAATATAATGTTGAAAGATGACAAGTAAAAAGACATTGCACAAAAACAAAAGACAGAAAAAAATTGCAATATTTACAAATGGAGAAGGTATTAAACAATTAGGAATTAATCATTCGATGGTACAATTTTTCTTTATCTTTAAATGATTTTTCTCGGAAAAATAAATGAATTAAAATTGAGTTTACATTGAAGAAAAATTTAATAACGCAACTGTGAAGAGATTTTCCCAGAAATTTTTATTAAAACTTAGTATTAGACTTGCCCAGAGAAACTTTTAAAATTCATTTATATGTATAATATGCACTCGACATATTACGTCATAAAATAAAAGTTTTTTTTCTTTAATCAAATTGAATCAGCGGAACTCCAATAAATAAAACTTTTTGCTTTACTTTCCGTGGAACTGATATATGACGATTGTCAAATAAACGTCAATTGCAACAATTGTTATTTACCAAAGTTCTGGTATATTGAAACAGTTGTTCAAATTCAATTCATTCATTTAAATATTTTTAACTAGATCAGCGATAAAAAGTAATCATGTTTATTGAGTTCATTAATAATGCTTTTTTAAATAACCCAATTTTTACATTTTCTTAGAAAATCTATTAAATTTTTAGGTACTAAAGTCGACTGAAAATTTCACAAAACCATTTTTATATTGTAGAAGGGAAGGGGGTAATTTGAATTCCGGTTGAATTAGGTGGACGCTTTTTTTTTTTGTTACTGGACAGATTGAGCCAATGAGTTTCAAATCTGCCTAAAATTTTGCACACAGGGTTTGGGGTTTTATAAACAAAAAAAAAGTGACGCCAAGCAAAAAAAAAGCACGCCTAAGAAAATTTCAATTCATTGACAGCCGAAGGCTTTTAAAAGGATGGTGGCGCTAAATGGGTTAAATAAGTCGAGAACGTGTTGAGCTAGCGACTTGAAATTTTTTGTGAATGAATTTCACGAAAATCGAAATTTTCTAACTCCTTTAAAAGTAGTAGCTAACACTACTTTTAAAAGAGTTGTTAGAAAATTTCGATTTTCATAAAACTCATTTACAAAAAATATTTTTTTTTTTTTTGAAAAATATAGTATTTGGAAAATTTCTCAAAACCTATGCGCTTTTGGGAAAAAATAAATATTAAGGATATAAAATTTTCTACATTTCTTGCTTTAAAAGTTTTTACATATCTCTAACAGTTCTCAACATATTTTGAAAAATTTAAGTTTTCTGAAAATTTCTCGAAAACTACGCGCTTTAGAAAAACTGCATATAACCGAATTCAAAGAAAATATTGTAGAATTTCCTGCATTTTTTTCTTAAACGGTTTCTACATAACTTTTAACGGTTCTCAAAATATTTGAAAACATATTATTTCTTACATAATTTTTCCAAAACTAAACATTGCAGAGAAAAGTTTTGTGTTAATCATAAGTGATATTTCTTTTATCAAAATGCAATCAAATTTCCTCCGAAATCTAAAAATTTTTGTTGCAAGAATATTTTAATGAAATATTTTCCAAGATTCCGATAAAGGAAAATTCCGATAAATTCAGAGCTTTTTCTCTGAAACTATTGTTCTCAGATAGTGATTCTAATGATTTATTACTTATCCGAACATATAAAAGTGGCATCTGAAAATAGCAAAGGATGGGATTAAATAAATTTCACGGCAATTAAAATTTTGGCTAAAGTTCAGTTTAGCGACAATGACGCTACAAATTTTTCTTATATAGGGAAGGGTAGAGAAGCATCCCCTATCCAAAATTGGTATTTTTATCCGTCGCTCGCTCCCCTTGCCGCCTCAAGGAGTCCCTAAACTTTGTATGAAACTTTTTTCTGGGGGGTGGTAGGGGGTGTGTGGTACTTTTTTCGATGAAGGATAAATCGAAGGGTAAGGGAAAACCCTATCGTGCTATATCAATGATTACCTAATATAGATGGGAAGTAAACGGAAGTTTCCGTTTACCTACGGCAGAGAAAAGAGATGCGCGATAAAAAAAAGTCACCGAGCAACACCATCTTTCCCTTTTTTTCCTTCATGTCATATGGAGTTAAAGAAAAAACAAGAAACTTGTCGTTTAGTCAGGGCTAAACCAAGCGAGATTTTCATATCCTTATAGCAGTCAAAAACTTGTATTATATTTACACAACCCTTGCACTAACACCATCATGCTTCCGACAGCGGCCTGACAGCTCACGAAAATTTTCAAGCAAATTATAACACTTTTTTTAGTATTTAAATCGCGAAATACACTAAAAATCAACGAAATTAACACGAAAACTAAATTTTCCACCGAAATTGGTGGTTTGTTTTGATTTTTAACTAACTGACTGCTGAGAATCAAATTTGTGTATTGCCATTGTGCGATTTTTTTATGGTTTTTTCGAGGCGCATTACAACTAATTACGCATTACAACTGAGATGTGGGAACACTTGAGATGAGGCCGCACACATAAATAACTCAGTATTCACACAGAAATTGAAACAGCCAGCATGTCGCTAGTTGTCCCTCTCTCAAACCAAATATTTTAGGAGAACTTTCTTATCTATATTAGGTAATCATTGGCTATATATTATTGGAATGTACTCTTCAATACCTTTCATTTGAGGTACACCCCCTACCAGCCACCAGAAAATAGTTTCATACAAAGTTTAGAAACCCCTGGAGGGGGCCAGGGGGCGAGCGATGGCTAAAAATAACCATTTTGGATAGGGGATGCTTCCCCTTCCCCCCTTCTATGCAGGAAAAGTTTGTAGTGTAATTGCCGCTAAACTGAACTCTTGCCAAAATTTTTACATAAGAGAAATAGTGATTAGGAGCTGTTCATAAAATACGATAATTCAGGCTTTCGTACATTTTTCGCATTTTTTTGTGTGGAGTTTGGTACTACCGTCACACTATTGCAACCCCTAAAGCTATTTTAAAATAAAGTGATTGCCAAAAAATTCAAAGCAAAAGAAATAATAAAATTTTCTAAACAATCCTTTCCATTAAAATGCTTTTAAAAAAACAACAAGAACAAAAATATGACTTAATATTAATCATTCAATTAAAATGTGGTAATTAATAAAAGCTCACATTTGATTAAAAGACGAAAAGCGAGTCATGTAATCAAATACATATCACGTGAATGAAAATCAAATTGTTGGAATATTATTAAATATCACAATAATATGTAAATGTGTATCACAGTCATGCTCAATATTCAAAAAGATGTTAAACAATTTGTACAACTTGTAATTAATCACAATCGATTCACGGAAATTATCTAAGAATATTGTCTGACAAAAGTAGTAGACAATTGATGAAGAATAATCATTAATCAAGACAAAAATTCGTTTAATCAAAGTTAAAAGTCCACAACAGTGAAGGTCTATCTGGTGAAAAAAAAAATGATGATAACATTCCAACCGCTAAAACTTATATTTTCAATTCAAGTTGATATTTCCTTTTAACTGTAAACAAATCCCTTTATCGGTTTATTTTAAATACCAAAAATTTTCCCTTGTGATATTCATTTCACGTTAGTTCAGTTCTTTAAAAGATCAAAGAAGATATGTATATTTAAATGGACAACTAAAAAGCTCCTTGGGATTGATTCCCATATGCGAAATTGCATTATTCGAATCGGTTAACTGGAAATAAATTGGATTGCATGGATATTGCATTTGCTCAATCAAACGGAACTGTTTGTGTTCATCTGAAATTTACCCGAAAAGGATGTAGGAGTCAACATCAGATATGAATGTAAGAAGTTTCTGAACAGAAGGACACAAGATGGGAAGCTTCAGAGAAAACCTTCAGAGTTACTAAAAAGTTCAAGTTAAACATAGTACCGACTCCTAAAATGCTGATGACTTATGAAACCCACATGCAAACATAATATGTAAATGAATTAGATTTTGGCTTTGATTTCTACGTTTGATACTCAGTCAAGGAGATGAATCTGTAGATATTCCCATGAAATTTATCCATACTAGAGTCTCCCCCCCTGTCTACCCTTTCGACCACGATTTCACTTCATTGCTTTCTTGTCTGATCGTAGTAAAATACATTGGAGTCAAATGAAACCTCCAATGAACTGTAAACTTTTAAATTAAATTTAGCCCCAAGTTGGCAAAGTTTCTTTACATAATTGGCTTACGTGAAAATGTTGGCTTTTCGATATCATGTTTACATTGAACGAAATTTTGCACTCACCATGATTTGTAGTTAAACTATCAAAACAAAAACTTACTAGTCACTTATGGTTAGTTAAATTTAATCATAATGGAAAAGGATCTTATCCCTAATCTTACAATATTCAATCAGTCGAAAATTAATTCGTTAATGGCTCTAAAACTTTGATAATCATATTAAAATCAAGTTAGTACTTATAGTTAAACGATTTGAAGTTAATAAATTTACTATTTTTTGTGTTTAACCATTGAACCATTTCTGATTCACGGTTTTCTCTATTAGAATTTCTATTGGAATTTCTGGGCTTTTAGGTCTGCAAAAACAATAAATAATATAACATCCAATTTCCATGTCTGCCCTGAAAACCCATCAGCAGCCTGTTTCTGGAATGGAAGCTGGCTCACCGTCATCAGAGCCTGCTGTTAATAAATTTATTCAAAAAGTTTATCGGTTAAGGATTGCAAAAAAGTTAAATTTTTAGTATTTAAAAAAAATGGAAGGGTTTTAAAAATTTGACCCAAAGGAATTTCCTTTGACCGTGCAGTAAACATCAATTTTTTGTCTTACTGAACTTTCTTTCGAATTTCCACTAAAAACAATTTTTGCATAACTATTTTTAACTCTTTTCAACTATATCTAAAAACTCAACTGTTCAAAAATAAAAACATCAATAAAAAAATTTATTTCCGTTGGTATGAGGGAACCCATTGAAGACATTTCATTTTTAGTATCATTTTACAATTTCGAGAGTTATATTTACAAGACAACCACATTTACCAAAAAATATTTATATACCAACCCACGTCCATTTAAAAATCAACCTCTGGCCAAAAATGTCTATTAACCCGATATCATTTTGTCAAACGACATCAAATATTGGACTCGATTTTTATTGATACCACATTAAATCAACATTAATAACAAGAACAGACTAGGGTCCAATTCAGGTACGTATCTATAAACCGTACCGTGTAAGATATTTCTTGGAATATCTTTTAATGTACTGTAAATACATATAACCCAATGGCATATCCCCAAACACGACAAGATACGTGACTTTGCCACTAAACACGGAAAACGAATCCCAAAAGACGGATACGTTTCAAAATATTTTCATCTTCATTGTGAGAATGTCATCCTGTTCCAAATTTCTGACATGTTTTAGACAACGAAATGGGAAAAATTACTTTTCCGCTGATGAATTATATGTGAACGTTTGCTTTTCACGTGTGATTATAAAATATCATGGTTTTAAAATTGTGCTGAAATAATTTTTTTTTCCATTGACATTTTATTTATTTTTTATTAGTTTCAAAGAAGACAGCGTGTCGCCAGAGAAATTCATCAAGTTCTTCGCAATTATCTGTGGTGTTAACCAAGTAAGTACGAAGAATAATTGATGAAGATTTTTTTTTTTTAAATTCTATGGCAATAAGCAATAACTGCTAAGTCGATTTTCATAAGAAGCTAAAATATTGCTTTTGCATTGTCAAATTCAGCTCATATTGAAAAAAAAAACTTTAGTCGACTTAAGCGGTTGTTACTTGTGGCCTCAGATTTCGTAGCGTTTATACACGGAGAGAAATAAAGGTAGAACCTGAATCGTACGTCGATGCGTCCGTCATGCGTCCGTCCGCTTGACAGTTTTATGCGGTGACAGTTGGGTATGGCAACGAATCTGGAGTTAATTCATTGTTTTGCACTTCTTCTATCAGTTTATCGTCGAAACAATTACTTTCAATTTGTTCCATACTTAAATTGCTTAAATCGTAAGCAAACTTTTTTGCGAAATGACATTTCCGTGCGTTGCCGCATGTAAAAGTAGAAAGTCGACCTACTCTATGCGGTTGCCGCATCGGAAAACGTATTATTAGGGGAGTACTCATAACAGCCCGTTGATTTTACTCGAACTGTCAACGTGACGGACACATGACGGACGCATCGACGTATGATTCAGGTTCTAGCTTAATAGGAAAAATTCCTCTAAAAACTTGGAATATTCGAGATAGTGACATTTTTTGGTAATGACTCCCATACAGAAGGCGAATTCATGCCTAAAAATATAAAATTTTCCCAAAATTATTGGAACAATTTCCTATTTGTCGGGAATTATTGTAAAACAGTCCACTGTCTCGTATATTCCTATTTGGATTTCTCTCCATTTAGCTAATAATATGAATGTTATGATTTTAAAGTTGAAAATGAGTTTTGTAATATCTAATGCTGCGTTTACACGAATGACAAATTAGTCATTTTTTTTGTCATAAATTGTCATTATCGTGTAAATAGTATCATTTTTGTCATTATTTCTGTCAGAAAAATGACAATCTCTCATAAAAGAATGAACTTGTCCATTCTGTTATGACAGATTGTCATTATCTGTCATCCGTGTAAACCCAGCATTATCAGTGATCACATTTTTACTTTCCTCTGCTGTAGCGGGAAAGTATTTTATTCAGGACGTAGACCGACTCGAGAACGAGGGAGACAAAAACTTTCTGAGCAGTACGAAATCCGTTTCAGGCAAAATTATGAGGATGTTCGCACATTTGTTTGTCGGCCTGTCGATTTGCTGTCAATCGGTCTGTCCGTATCTTAAATAACTCAAGAACGCGTTGAGTTAGCGACATGAAATTTTTTGTAAATTAGTTTTACCGAATGCGTAGTTTTCTGTCAACTTTTGGAAAAGTAACGGTTGCTATAACGGGTAGTTCCTATACATAATTTTTGAAAAAACACATTTTTTTTGAAAATTTCTCGAAATCTATTCGCTTTTGGGAAAAAATTAATATAACAAAATTTAAAGGATACAAAATTTTCTACATTTTTTACTTCCTAGGTTTTTACGTATCTCTAACGGTTCTCAACATACTTCAAAGAAAAATTGAGATTTTTGAAAATTTCTGGAAAATTATGCGCTTTTATGAGAAAATGCATATTTTTCCTATACGTATCTTTAACGGTTCTCGAGATATTTGAAAAAATATTTTCTTTCACATACGTTTTTTCGAAACTAAATATTGCAACTGTTATAAAAACCACTGATATTTTTCCTATGTTGCCAAACTTTTTTGGGAGGTTTTAAAAAAATATTTTCAACTTTTTATGAAATTGGAAAATAACGAATCTACTAAAAACCTAATTAAACGCAGGGTAATTAAGGGAGAAAAAATAATGCTTGCGGCTCGATTTTCAATAATAAGAATCTATCCACTACAGCCGGAGAATGAGTTTCCGTGTTCTTATTAGAGTAACTGTAAATTTAGAAAGATGGGGTCGCAAAAGCAAAAAAAAAAATGACTGCCATACATATTCTAACTAATGTAGCTAGGATAAAAAATTCTGATCCAAATCAAGAAAGATCAATATGATCTGTGAAAAAATTCTTCTTTTCTGTAGGGGTAGTCACTCTCAGAAAACACAAAGCTTTCCAGAGCTTACAGCGGCTCAAGATATCCAAAAACAGTGCATAGACACGCTGTAAAAATTATGTTACTTAAATAAACGTATAAAAAAAATTTCTAGGGTGAAAAAGGATCGTCAAGTATTTTCCCGACCCAAAACTTTTCACTCTACCCTCAAAAACATGCTCTCAATAAATAACATTATAATTTAATCATGTAATATATATAAAGCTATTACATAAAAACTTGCTAACTATAAACCGCCACGGGCCACAAGATCTACAATTGACACTTTTTTCAGTCAAAGGTCATATCCGGAGGATATTCAAAAGATATCGAATTTATGATTTCGTTACACTATAATATCAGTAGTAGTACTTCTTTTAGTGATTCAGAATAATCAGCAAAAACGATATTTATCTGTTTTCCTCCACTCATTCGTACTGTAGATAAAAAAAAATCTTATGTGTACGAATTTAACCCCAAGGAATTGGTTATCTATTTTTAGCAACTGATGGTGTTTATTTTACTCCGTTCCAGAGCTCCCAAAAGATTAAATCGTTTTACGGATATTTTTCCGGATTCCAATAAAAAATCTTTTCTCCATTCATTCAAGACGTTTCGCTTTTCTCTGCGACGCAGTGTGGTATGTATGTATAAATGATACAAAGAACTACCACATCAAATTTTTCCCATCAGGCCAAAAATAAGAACTTTTCGAGAATTGTCGTTATTATACCAAAGTTTCAGTGCTTTTGGGTAAATTATTAAGATAAAATGTGTGCGTGTATGAATTTAAAGAAGGAATACGTCCTGCTGTGATACAAAAGAGTTCACAGCTTCCAAACGACAGTTAAGAAAGTAGAATATAGAAGCGAATATTACAAAACCTTAAATCATGTTTATAATTTGTAAAAAAAAATCTTATTTAAGGATCACATTCTGTTTACTTTCCAAATTTACTATCTGTCTTCTGAGGGATTTATAACAATTGCTTCTAAATTTATCTCCTGCTTTAAATTCAATATAGTATCCAATTAAAGCGGTGACCATAAAATTTAATAAATAAAATCAATTTTAGGAAATTGTTTGTATTATTTGGAAACTGTATGGAAATGCCATGCGAAAATAGATAAAATTGAGGTTCAATATGAATTGAATATTAGAGTACGAGTTTTCCCCATTTCGTAAAAGAAGGTAATCAGAATTTTAAGGCCTCAAAGGAAAAACAAAGTTAAGATAAAAATGCGTTTTTTTTTTTATTAAAAATTTTCAAACCTTCAAAAGAAAAGATCGGCGCAGAAAAAATCCTATTAATTTGGATAAAGGAATTTGGATACAGGAATTTAACAAAATGTAAACAAAATCAATTCTAAAACAAAACAAAAACATAACAAAAGCTATAATTGCCAATCTGGCAATCATTGGAGACCCGTATGGTGATATTCGTATCAAAATTCGAACAGTTGTACCAAAATTCCACTTTGAAGTCAAACTTTCCAATAAGAATTTTTAAAATTTATTCCAATCGGATTTTGATGTATAGGAGTTTTATGTAGAATCATATTCTAAATAACTTTTGTTCTTGGACTTTTTTGATAAGATGCACCGTTTTTGAGATATTCGCAAAAACCGTTTTCGTTCGTATGGGGGGTACCCCCCCTAATGGTCCATTTTTGCCCATTAACGAACTTAGCCTCGCATTTTACAAAAAACGGATCTGTGCAAAATTTTAAGTCTCTAGCTCAATCCGTGCGCCCGCAATCCGCGCCACAGACGGACGGACAGACAGACGGACAGACAGACGGACAGACAGACGGACAGACGGACAGACAGACGGACGGACATGCTAAATTCAACTTTTTTCATCATTCTAAACACACTGGTGTAATTCATTTTTTTGTGCGATGACGGGATCTTGGCGTTACAAACGGTAAGGCAAAGTTAATATACCCTTTGGTTTCACCATACGGGTATAAAAATGATAAAACGTGTACATCAGGAAAGAAAATCCTTGAAACAAATTCCCGGCACGTGTTATCCATTGTAACCTGGCAATATTATCCCGCAGATAAACATTAATCATAAACTGGTGTTTATAGAATGATGAAATAACTTTTTAAATCTCAGTTCAATTCGGAAACACCAAATAATTCGAATAATTTATTATTGAACTTCAGATTTCTAATGATTTCCCATTTAAACAACTGATGGCGATTTACATGCTGCAATTTCAAAATTACCCCACAGAAACTTTTTCTTAATATTAGGTCATGTTTTTTATGATTACAGAGATTTGCTAAACCCTAAAGTAATCACAAAACAAAAATTTCGTTCCACTGAGGTTTCTTAAATTTATTGCTCTGCCATGACAAAGAATTTATCATTTTACGTTTTTTAAAGAATATTTTATAAGAAAAGACCTGTTTTACGTGATAAATTTTCTCCCTCTGATAATAAAAGAAGGCAGGGATTTTCAATTTGCTTATGCCTTTTTCGTGGAAAGCTTTTGACCTGTACCAAAGATTTTATTTTCATCATGGAAGTGATTTAGTTTAAATAGATGTGTTGCTCGCAAGAAAATCAAGAAAAGTATTTCGGTTTTTTTTTTTACTTTATGCCATACATACAATAATAAAATTACATTTTAACACAATTCCCACAAAATAAATTTTTGTTAAAAGCATCTTCCAAAATTGAATTGCGTTTTAACTTATTTACATTTCTTAAAAAGAAGATATATTGAAGATTCTTTTGAACTGATTCAAAACTGTACCCTATTTCAAGCAAAGCTTTTGGGCGCTTTTTTAAAGAAACTAAATAGAAAGTACACAAAGGCACAGCATTTTTTTAACAGGTTGCAAAACAAAACCTTACAAATGTCACAATTTCAGCTATGGTTTGATGTGTCGGAGAAACTTGGTATAAGACCTAAATTTTAAGAGACCAAAATTTCTTGGGATATAGCGCTCAGAACTAGAAAGAGAACCGAAACTTTATAAATGTCATAAAACTACAACTTTAGCTTAATTCCATTCAAACATTTAGAACCTAATGAAATATTAATTTAAAAATATTTACAAATATGGAGATACATATCTCAGTACGTTTAAGCCTATTTGGTATAACAAAAACTTTTTTACCCCGAAGTTTATCAGTCACATCTTAGCATGAATTCTTTTCCTCTAGAAAAATGAAAAAAAAATTAGGTATACGAATACAGTAAATTTATTTATAGTACTAAAGTTCTTTAACAAGAAACGGTTTTGCAACAGATATACAAACTATACCAAGGCAAAAAAAAAACTATCAGCAAATTGAAACACAACTCCTAATCGATTTTCCTTTGGCCAAAGGTGTATGCTTACAAGGTGCTATAATGGAACTGGTATATCAGACTAATAATAAGAGAATAAACTTCTTGGAATTGTCATTTTCTTAAAGGAAAAATATTTCCACCTTCAATTTTCTCTAGTTTTCCGTAACGTCAACATACCTTGGAGGAAATAGTTGCCACTTTCACGAGAGAAAAAGAAAAGAGAAAAAAATCTGCCCAGACAGAATAACCACTGAATCTTGGTGTGAGTGAAACTATTTTTGTTTCTAACATAAAAGTGTTGGATTTTATTAAATAAGGAGTTTTTCATACTTTAAGAAAACCTGTTTAATTTAAAATCCCTATTTTCGGTTTTTTTTAAATACAAGAATTTGAAATACACCTTTGGACTACATCCTTAGGTTTAATTTGGTCTCCTTATAACAATTATCGTATCAATTTTCTTGCAGTTTTACAGGGACTACGGATTATAAATATATTGTGACATTTGTAAGGTTTACTGCAACTCATCCGCAGCAGAAGCAAACAAAAAATACTGCAAAATCATTTAAAAATTACATTTGGCATTTAAAAAACCTGAAACTGATGATTAAATCAACATTGTATTTAAAAACAATTTAATTTATTTAAAATCATCGTTTCGCCCAAATTCATTAAAAACAGATAACATCAAAGTACAACCATTTCGGCGTAACTTTGGTAATAAAATTAATAAATATTTTACTTTTTTCTCTCATATCAATAATATTACTCTAATAAATCATTATAATGTAGCAATTGGAATGGAAAAACAAACAAATTACTTTTATTATAGTCCTTTAAATAATTACCCATGGAATCAATTAAATTAAACTTCGTTCTGATAAATCAAACCTATTAAAATCAATTTATTAAATAACGAAATCAGTGAAAAAAAAACTGCACAAAGCGGCTTGTAATATTTTTAATTAATTATATTAAACAAACAAATTTTATAGAATAACCCACGAAGTCCGAAGAGTAGGAAATTCGTAAAGCGTTGTTTACACAATTTGTTACAGATTTATAGGGAGGGTGAGTATGCAGTAATGTGTGAAAATCCTTGACGAGTCGTTTTGTTTTTACGGGGGAAACTTAACATCACAGAGTGAAAAAATCGCATTTTTTTTCTTTTTTTTCCAAAATTGACGCTACGGTGGAATTTTGATAAGTCCAGGCTCGGATCCAGACTTTAATTTAGGTTTTAAATTCGTCGGTTTAAGAATCGATGGTGATGATCATTATATGAGAGGTAGTCAAGCTTTTTTCCCATCAACCACCACGAGAATTTCTCAAAATCTCATCACTGCAGAAGAACTGCAACAAAGAAGTGATTAAGTTTAGGAGAATAAAAAGGGAAAGGAATGCGCCGCAGGCAAATTGTTTTGAAAACAAATGTGCCGATGTGGTGTAGGTGAAAGTTCTCACGTACTTTTATAAACATTGTTGCCGAGCAACACGGTCGCGTACACAATACAGTAATCCCTCGAACTGCGCGGCTTCGGACTGCGCGGTTTCGCAACTGCGCGGTTAAGTTTTTAATACCAAAATTTCGAACTGCGCGGTAAAAATTTCGCAGCTGCGCGGTTTTTTTTATAATTTCCGTATAAAAAACATGTTCTGAACATATATTTTGGTGAATCCCCGACAAGAAGGAATCAGTTGGTAATTTGGTATCTTCGTACATATTTGGTAATTTCGTGCTTATATTAGTGTTTATATTTAGTGGAAATTGGGACATTATGTAAGACAATTGGTGGGGACGAATTTAAAAACTTAGAGTCAGAAGATATCATGGAAGTCCTTGCAAGCAATGAAGAAAATATGACTGCTGACGATATTTTGATACAGTTCGGCGATAATTATAGCGACGAAAATGATGAAAGTGAAGTTATAGAGATTATAAGAAAGAAAAATCTTACGCACGAAAAACTGACAATTTTTTTAATGCTTGGTAGTCAACTTCAATAAGAAGCTCTTAATAGGGACCCTGATATAGAGCGTGCCTTAAAATTTCGGAGAAATTTGACAGCCGCTTTAGCCCCATACGCAGAAATGCATAATGAAAAACAAAAATCGGGTAATGAATCACTAATTTTTCAAAAAGATTAGTAATACCTTAATAGGGAATATAGGGACCCTGATATGGAGTGTGTCTTAAAATTTCGGAGAAATTTGACAGCCGCTTTAGCCCCATACGCAGAAATGCATAATGAAAAACAAAAATCGGGTAATCAATCACTAATTTTTCAAAAAGATTAGTAATACATATCATATCTTTGTATTACTTTAAATATGTCGTTAAATAAAAACTTTTTTCTATTTTTTTTTTTTTTGGAATTTTGGTAATATCTGGGACTTAACCCCAATATTTCATACAAAATAGGGTTCACAGTGCGCGGTTTCCCAGTGCGCGCTCTTTTTGAGGAACGTATCTACCGCGCAGTTCGAGGGACTACTATATGTTTCTCCAGCCCTTATGCACTTGCGCTCGGAAGGACATTCATATAATTTTGTTCGAAACTGCTGAGTTTTGAGTTATCGTACCTCCTGGGCTCTCAGACTTCCGTAGGGCTACTGGTTTGTGATAAATATACTGTGAAAAACTTTATCTTGCATCATGACTAATTTTCAACCACGACAACTCAAAGTTTCTTGCAATAACCTCGCTAAGTCAAACCTCGATATCTCGAAATCCAGAGTAACTCAAAGTTTCAAAGTGTGTCTCCTTCCACTTTGATTTATCGAGGTCCCCCTATATTTTGTTGAAAAAATTCTAATAGAAAAAAGAAGGTAAGTACTTGTCTATAAATATATTTCCAATATTCAAAAACATTTAGAAGCATTTCAAAGGTACAACGATGAAGCAATGGGCAGAGTGCCTGGACTGGAGTTCAGTTTGTTTAATTTTCAGGAACCAAATTCAAATCCCACCGGTATGTTTCTTTATTTTGCTTTTAAATGTTATTATTTTAAAAATACTCGGTAAGTGCTATTGTACATAGAATAGGGGCCGATAGGTTAGAATATTAATATTACGAGCACATATCTGACGAAATTTTCAAAGCATATTTTATGGCTTCACTGTAATTTTTTTGCAAAGTGAATTTCTCCATTTATTTCAATTAATTGTAATTAATTGATATTGAAATGTTTCAAAGTGAAAAAAAAACTTATATTTCATAAATTTATTTGTTTAACGAAGTGTATTTTGGTGAAATGTTTTATCTCTGAACGACCTTCAAAACTTCTCCAAAGTTTGTATGTCTTGACAGCATCATTATCTTTATCGGCTTCTCAGTCAAACATATTTCAACCTCTAACAAATATAAAATCTATTTTTTTTTCTTAAATTTGTATCTATACTGTGTATACATATATGTATGATATACATGTGGTAATAAGAATATCGAAACAAGGTTTTTGTGGTGAACCTAGAATTTATGTTGTAATAAACACTGTGTACAAAGTAACCGCATTTTCATTGAAACCCTTTGACGTAAATCGGTTTTATTTCTAAGAGCTTTCTCTATTTATTCCATAACTGATGTATGGATGATTCAAAAAGGGTTGCGTTTCGATGGAAAATTCTATAAATCCAACCACATGAATCATCGGAAAATAGTTTTCGCATAATTCAAACCATCAAGGCCGAAAGTCAAAGACTTTCGACAGACAAAACGTATAAAAAAATCAACCAGATTTACTTTCTTGTTTATTCACCTGAAGATTTTGTGTATATATATTTATGACTTTGAAGATATTTTAGACGCTTCTGCGAGCAAAGAAAATTCGACGTACATCGAAGAAGACTTTTCGCTTTTATTGTAAACTTTATCACATTAGCTGCTTCAATTTTATACAAATTGAAATTTTGAATTGCTAGGAAATTCAACAGTACTTACCGAGTATTTTCGTTAGGAAATTTTCATCTTGTTTATCTGAACTTTTATTTTTTTTTTATGTCTGCGTCTAATGACAAACATTTTGTGACTCATTTTGACGGTTCAGAAAGTTTTCTCAATGGTTTCAAATAGTTTACAAATTGACAAAAGTAAACTAACTCAATTATCAAAGCTATAACCCACTGTTTACAGTTGCGATTTTTTCTTGAATTTCTCCGCAAAGTTTTTTGTCTATCATAGAATAAAAAGTTAGCCAAAGTTGTCAAAATTTGAGTTTTTTCGACAGGTTTGTGTGAAAAACTTCCGAGTTTGGGTGTTTTTCAGGAAAAAATTTCTGAATTTCGTAGTGTGAACGGTCGGACAACATGAATTTAGTGTCGAAGAATAAAATTAGACTTTTTAAAAAAAGTGTGAGATGTAAACGATCCCTTAAGCATATTTATGCTGATATTAGTACGACATTTGGGAAACCATCTTGACGGTTACCCCAAATCCACCAAAACTAAACTAACGAAGTTTCCGTTTGTTTTTCGGGCAAGGATTTTTTCCATCTTTAAAACCCATGACCTAACTGGTTTTTAAAGCTATAATTTTTTTACTCTTATAAAAATCGTAAAACTACCGGGTTAATGTAAATAAGTTCATCATGCAAATTTATTGGTAGTCATTCCGAACAAGCAACGGTATGACACATTTATCTACACTTGAAAAATCAGATATTATTCATACAAGACTGTCAGCACCTTTAACCACTAGCTGGGATGATAAAAATACCAAAAACATATATATCTATCTAATGAATACAAATATGTTTGAATTTCCAAAATTCATAATGATAGTCACATCAAATGGAATAACCTATGATATTCCCAAGAGTCCAGTGACATCATATGGAAGATAAAGATAAATGTCAACCGGAAAAGCGCAACAAAAGAAACCTTCTAAAAATTTGATAAATTACTTTTCAAATCAAAACTGAACCGAAATTTATGAGAGGCACATTTTGTCTAACCGAAGATTTTGAAATACAGTCTCCCATAACTAATAAAAATTCAGCACCATAGACTCCCTTAAAGCAACAGAACCGAATTCACAAAAAGTCTTATAGGTCTATCGCAACAGACACACACATATGAAAGCAAGAGTTCATACAAGAAACGTGCAAAAATCAACATACCCATAAATTCATAGCTATATGCACGAGTTATACTAGCATATAGAATATTTATCTAACGTGCGCCTAAAGACAAAACTTTTCACATTAGAAATCAAAAAGTTTTCTTATTATCATAGCGGGAAAATAAATCTTACATCTTACATGCCTTCAGTCTATTGAGGAAATTACAAATGGGAAACTTATCACTTGTGATAAAACGTGCTCATTTACATACAGTTTTCGATCGACATCAAGTTGTCGGCAATTTTTTTACCCTAACATATCATCAAACCATACATGATATATTACAAGAAAATTATTGAGAAATCAGAAAAATATATAAGAATACCTACCGAACACAAAATAAAATCAATGAAAAATAATTTCTTTATTAAATTTTAATTTTTTTGCGTTTTTCAAATTTTATAAATTAATATAAATTTAGCCCATTCTTCCTTTGGTGCATGGCGTTCAAATATAAATTTAAAGAAAAGATACTTTCGAAAACTTCATAATAACAGGCGTCGTGAAGAAATATTTTTTAAATAAAATATCGGTTGTCCTCAACACAAAATTTTCCTCTGTAAAGGTGCCGCTCTACATGAGAGTAAATGCTGGCGAGAACCTCTGGATAGCAGCTATTCGCAAATGGACATGTCTCTGAGAGTCGCTCGCAGAAACTCGCGAAAACTCGCGAGCTAGTTTCTGCGAGCTGTTAAAAGTGATTCTACTCTCTAGTCCCGAACTTTACCGCACTTCCACATATCCGATTGACTTGAAATTTGGCAACAAAATGGCATATACGGTCTCAAATGGAAGAGCTTGGAACAAGAATCATAACTTCGTTTTTCAAACTTCAGAATTTTACTAATAAATATCGGGTCTTTCAACAAGGACATAACAATTTTGTAAAACACAGAATAATTGAGATATCGGGCTGAAATTTATTCCAGGTGTAGTGGACATATTACATTTAAGTATGAAATTCGTTGTCGTTCATATGGCCACCGCGAGCACGTTTGCACTGATTGATTCTTTGGAGCGAATTTTCCACCACTCTTCCACACATATCGGCAATTTCGCGTTCGATATTGTTCCTGAGCTCCTCTAACGTTGTTGGCTTGTTGGCATAAACCAACGACTTAACCAAACCCCATAAAAAGAAATCCAACGGCGCGGCGTTAAATCGCATGAGCGAGGTGGCCATTCGACCGGACCATTTCTCGAAATTACACGATTGCGACCACCGACTCAGAATTTCGGTAGTAAGTTTTAATAATTTCCAAACGTTGCTCGTTCGTGAACTTCACCATGATAAAAATGTAAACCTTGACTGACGTTTTAGCATTGCCAGATCATAAAAAAAAGTTTTAGGGTGCGTTTTTATTAAAATACAAAATTGTTATGTCCTTGTTGAAAGACCCTTTAGTTTAATTACCCCCTTAACATATAATTATAAAAATTATTTTAATTATAATAATTAACATAGTCCGAAGTTGATAGAAATATCGAATACTTCTCAATGCAGTCCTTTCAAATCTGAGATCGCCATTCTCACAAGAATCTAAAATTATCATAAAAGGAACATTTTTTTGAATAAAACAAAACATTTCCCTTTCTTCCATCCAGAGATAATTACCAAAGTGTCAATTCAATTATGATTGCATCCATAATGAATAGAGATAATGATATTATTTTCAAATCAAAGAAAATGTCAAAACGTCATAAAATTTCCTATTAACGAGGGAAAAAAAATCTACGACTCAATCTTATTATTCATTCATTTCATTTAAATAGTATTTAGCATAGGTATGCGTTTTCTACGTGTATACACATATAATTATGTTGAAAGATTTTATGTAGAATGAGGTATGCACAGGTAGCCGAAGAATTAAATACATTTTTAGTTCGATGAGAAAGTGAGGTAATTTCCATTTCAGATATTACCACAGTCAAGGTAGATCAGGGCATCGGCATTACAGACCTATTTATCGGGTATGTCATTTCTTTAAATGTCAATAAAGATAAAGTGTCGAAACGATTGAAATATTTTCGTCGAAATTTCCTAAATATTATGCTGCGATTATGCTATGTCATTCGCATACTGTATACCTACTGTATTATGGCTTGTGTCACTGTCAGCGCCACTATATATATATATGATGTTTTAATTTCTGAGATAAATCTAAAAATAAGAATTTCTGTCAACATTTTGGTAGCCACAATCCATCGTCTATACTTCAATACTAGCATAAGATTATTTTCGGTTCATTTTCTAAAAGACACAAAACTTTGATTGGAGGTGGAGTACGCATTTTTCGGCCTGAATCACTACAGAATCGGTCTAAATGGCTATACATGGACACATTAGAGTCAACCATACCATGGACATAATATATCAAGCTAACGAAATAAAAATAAGAGAAAATGTGAAATATTTGTAAATGTTATATTTGTTCACGGCCTTCGAAGGTCATGAGGATATTATAAATCCCAACATAAATGACTTTGGACGAACAAAAAGCTCTTTTTCTTTTTGATACTTCATAATTCTAGCTGTGCCATCTTCCATTTCCGTTTATAAGTATTTTAGCTACAGTCTGTTCGTTTGAATTAAGGAACCGCGTACAACCGCAATGTAGATTTTTGTACGGTCCTAACGACTGTCGGTTGCTTTCTAAAACATTTTCAAATCCTTACGACGTTCGGACGTGACTGGATCGAAATTCCGCAGACGAAAACGAACAAGTTTTTCGCTTTTACCATGAATAAATGGGATTTTCGCTGCCACAGAAGAAAATTCTTTCTTTTTTAAGGAAAACAAATTATCTGACCTTGAACGAAATCACGCTATTGTTTATCATAAACCTATCAAGAAAAATGGAATTGTGTTTAAATTTTAATATGCGTTTTTGAAAGTGTCCTATAATATACAATAGGAGTCAATTTTAAGGCATGTTGAGGCAACCCTAAATGATAAATATCTACAGAAAATGGATATGGAATCGCCTTATATGCCTAACAGTTTTTCTTTAAAAAAAATTTAAACTCTAAAAGCTTATTGGTATTTTGTTGCTGTTCTAAACAACTTTTATGGTGTACAAAATACAAAAAAAAACATTCAAATAGAAAGTTCCAACGTGCCGATAAAAGAAAATGGAAAAAAAGGTTAGATCTACTATTTGGGATGGAAAATCCTAATTCAATTTAACTGAATTGACTGGATTTCGAAAGATTCAATCGGATGACAAATCTAATTACATCAGATGACCAAATTGATTTCAGACTTTAAAATAAATTGCTTTGAAAAGAAAACTTTTAAATATTACGAATAAATCAATTCGATTTATGAATTTTATGTGAAAAATTTCTCCACAAAATTATTTACTAAGTGCATATCAAAAAAGAAATTCTACGAAGATTTTACCCCCACGAAGAGTTATTTGAAGTTAATTAAAAGATAATGTCGACAATATCCTTTTAAAACATCTTTGAATCCTGATTAAATGATCACACATTTCAAATGGAGTGGAGATAATGTCGCGACGGTATGAAATCCCATACAAAATATAAGAAAAACTACTTTATATTAGAAGAAACAAAATCTTAATTTAAAAAAATGAAATGTTTTATGCGGGGTTGGGGGGGGGGGGGGTGGTTTGATATTGAAGTTTGATATTTGACTCACTGTTTTCGAAACAGGGGGATAGAAGAAGGAATAGTTCAATTTCGCGAAGAACTTAGCCTTGCTATTATTTAAAAGAAACTCTACTGAAAAAAATGTTCCACTCTATAGCTCAATTTTTACTACAGAGGGAAAGTATTGTTTTCATAACGTACGCCCACTCGAGAACGGAGACAGATAGAAAATTTCTGATCAGTAAGAAATCCGTTTCAGGGATGTCCGTACATTATAAGGATGTCCGTGCATGTGTCTGTCGGTCTATCCGATATACGTAAATAATTCAAGAACGATTTTTTTGTAAATTACTTTTTCAAAAATCGTAGTTTTCTATCAAGTTTGGAAAAAAGACGGTAGCTATAATGGGTAGGTACCTCTTATACATTTTTTTTTTAAATACAAACTTTTGAAAAGTTTTCAAAAACTTTAAAATATATAAAGTTTGCTATACTTTTTCTTTTGACAGTTTTTACGTATCTAACACTTCTCAAGATATTTGAAATAAATTATATTTTTCACATATTTTTATCGTGTATTCACAAACGGGCGGACAGACGAAAATCAAAACGGTTTTCAACATTATAGACACCCTGATGTAATTAATTTTTGTATTCGACGATTGGTTCGATGCGTTACAAATGGTACACATGGTTTAATGTGCCTACTACCATATATGTATTTCTCATATAGAATATAAAAGTCGACGAGGTGGACAAAGAGCCCGAAAATGAGAAAAGGATTTAAAAACACGGGGGGTGGGCAGTTGTTTGAAAATGTAAAAAGGCGAATATTAGCAAAAACAAATATGTAGACCTTTCCATTAAAACACACGAGGTTCAATAAAAGTATTAAAAATACGTGCCAAATAAAAGTAATTTAAAAAAAATTAACATTTTGCACATGAAACCTACAAAAAGATTTTTTTTATTCGCTGATTACTGAAATTTTTATCTCTTTTCAATATTCCTTGAACTCCGATGATATAAAACAAATAACCGGCGGATACATAAATATGATAGGGATCAATGTTGAAGCAAGGAAAATTCATAGCTATTTTATGGAGACATGTGTGTGAAACAAATCTTGCGGGAGCCACTTTTCAAATGTTTAAACGCAAAACAAACCTATCGCAATAAAATGTCACAGAAAATGTGGTTGGAAACACATTTTCCCTTCTTTCAATTTTTAACATTTTGATGCGTTTTTTTGAGAGTAGGTTTTTCCACCACAACAAAAATCTGGACATGAGGAAAATTTTAAAAAAATATTTATAATATTAAGTACCAAAACAGATCGGTAGAAAAAAAAAACAGAAATTTAAAAGGCAATATTTTATGTTGCATGCGAGAATGTATCAAATTGGATCGTAAAAATCGTAAAATTTTCAAACATAATCACATACAAATAAATAACATCGTATCCTGCCGGATTTTATCCTCAACACAGATTTGCTACTGTGGCATTTATGAAAAGACATCGGTGCCAATTCAACTTTAATAATAAATTTCCTCCACATATCAATGCCATAATCATGGCAAACAATCATAAAAATTGCCATAAGAAAGGAATTTCAAGTTCGACATTTTATAGGAAATCAAGAAATTTAATAATATTTCACTGCGGATAAAAATTTCTCATGTTTTGAAGAGAAATAAATTTAGCATTACTTACAAAAAATTGATGTAGCATTACTTACAAAAAATTGAAAAAAATTTCATTCGTTGAAGACCAATTGGCATGTCGCTGACGGGATCGACGCGCGAACAACAAAATCTACTATTTTTTTAACTCTAAAAAACGCCACTATTTATAGTGTATCGCAGGGGTGACCAACCTTTTTAGGTCTGTGGTCTACTAGAAAATTAAAAGATCATTAGCGATCTACTCTCTACTGGTTGTTATACAATAGGCTCAGTGTGACGGGAAATGAATGAAATGCAAAGACAGTAATAGCCGTATCACACTAACGATTACTTTTGCGATTGAGGCTACGATTGGCCTTTTCGACAAATGAGACTCAAGTCTAAACTGGCAATCGTAGCCGCAATCGTAACCAGCTGTGCTCTCATTGGTCGGAAAGGCCAAACGTAGCCTCAATCGCAAAAGTAATCGTTAGTGTGATGCGGCTATAAAACGAGGTCAGGAAGCAGTAAATCTGCTGTGCTTTTCTATGGCTGCTTTAAATTTCCTTGGGTGCAGACGATATCGCTGCACGTATTTCAAGATATCTCAAAAAAGGTAAAATTTATCGATTTACGGTGAAATGCAAAAATGTGGAGAATTTTATTGTCTAGATTTTTCATTTAATTTGTTGTTCCAGTACCACGAAAATTTTAAATCATGATCGTCAGTATGGTTGAAGAACTTATTTACGGATATGCAAAAGATTAACACAAATAAAGTGATTATTCCAGAACCAAAAAACTACCACGAAATTTTTCTTGGAAAATGGCACAAATATTTTTGACTGTTTAAAGCTAATTTGTTTCGTAGCACAGGAAGTTTTACTTTTGGAGCGAAATCCGAGGAAATTTTTTTGAGAAAAAAACAAAGATCGTGGTGGAAATGTTTTCCATTGAATATAAAAAAATGCGAAAAATTGCAGCATTTCCCGAAATTTTTCGAAATAACGAAAAATTCCGGAAAATGCTGCATTTTTTTTATATTCAATGGAAAACATTTCCAGTGTTTTGATTTCATTTAAAAGCAACGAAAATGTCGTTTATTTAATCTGGAAAATGTACACTTTTAGAATGGGTATAAAACGGGTTTATATCAATTTGATGTGCATATGTCCAGAAAAATCTGCGCTCCCCAAGGATTTTGGCACCACGCGCTATGGGCCAGTTATTTTTTTTTACCGCGGTCGACGTTTTGGCCACCACTGGTGTATCGGATATAACAAGCTCCAAAACATCTCACATAAATTACTTTTGACTTATTGCACTACCATAAGGAGATAAAAATGCATTAGGAGTTAAGATATTAACACCCGCTTAAATGATTTTCAATTTTACTCGATTACTCGAAACCCGGTAATTTTCCATTATAGCAACGTATTACAAAGATTAGTGATAGCAACATTTTCGGCAATTTTGTGGAATCATAATGTCCCTTGAATGCGATTTTTTGTCTTGCGATTTATTTATACGAAAATAAAAGATATTCGAGATAAAAAGTTGGCCATTGTTATCTCCTACAGTCACTCTCATGTTCTTTGCCATTTAAAAGATGGGCATTGTACATATAGACACAGGAAAGTAACGTTTTATATCTAACATAAAGCTGATGCAAGCAGCGTAGCTAACGAGGATCCTTAACACTAAACATACCATAAGCGGTCTTTTGCCCGCTTATGGACTTTTGCATTTAAAAAGCGCATATAATCTTATCGTTTTTGCGCACTTGACTTCATGACTTTTTCTAATTATTATATATACACTTAATATTCTATTATTATTTTTTATTTATATTTTGTTTACTTTGAGTAATACTTGTCATATACCGTTATCTACCACAGCCGGTCATTTGACCGCCCATGGTAGAAATAGGTATGTATTAAGTGCTGGTATGTTTAGTGTTACGGTGTTAGGCCCCTCTAAAGATTAGTGCCATAAATATTTCTTGGATTTTCAAAAAATGTCTTAAATTTTAATTTTTTCAAATTTTTGTAGAGCCTCCAAATTCTTGTTTTTAATTTAGAGATCCCAATTTTCGGAGGAGGCCTAAGAACTGATGCTCTGTTTGAAAAGTGGTTATGTTTTCAACATCTTTCGAAAGGCGCAAATTTAATAACCCCGTTTTTGGACATCCAATATTTGATTTTTTTTTGCCGATATTTACCCCCCCCCCCCCCCCCCCTGCATATCCTTTTGGAGAATTTTTAGGTGAGTTTGGTTTTGGGTGAGTTTTCCTTCGGTGAGTTTTGCTTTCGGGAACAAATTTTCGGCGATCATTTTTCGGTGAATCGCGCATAAATTTTTAAAAATTTTATTTTGGAGTAAGGATTTTAGATATGTGGAATATTGTACGCTTAAATTTTTTAAATAATTACTCGTTTCACCTTGAATTCTTAAATATTAGGTTCAGAAAATCCTCAAAAAAAATTTTTTTGAGGATTTTTTTTTGAGGAAAAAAAAATCACAAAATATACATACTTAATAGCATAAGACAGAAAACTGCAAGTGCTACAAAATAGTTGATTAAAATCAAGAATTAAATCCAATTTAAATTCAAATGCATGGTAAAACATGTAGAACTCCACAACAAATCCCTTCAAAGCAATTGTCCCGCCCTGAAAGACTTGAATCAGAATATTTTACCTTCTCGATTTAACTTTAAATGCTAAGAAAGGAAAAAAGAACAAAACAAATGAAAATCGGAAAAAAACGAGGAAATAAAGTGAATTGGAAAACAATTAGAGAAATTTTCCACACCATGCACTGTGTTTACTTTTCTATTTTGATTTTCCGAACAAAACTATATGTAGTGTTGGATATCACACATCCTATCTCTTACATCTCAATATTCCTTCACCTTTTTTGAAAATTTTTCTTGTTTTGTTTGACTTCAGGTTAAGCTTCATCAGATTCCATTTCAGTTTGTAATTCAGTGTGTATTCAAAGCTCTTGGCTTTTTTACTGATTCAAAATGCAGCTTGTTGCCGTGTTCTATTACTGCTGTTCCTTTAATCCACATTCATAAAATTTCCGCTACTTTTTTTTTAATTCTCCTCACTATAAAATGTATCACATTCATAATTCCCTCAATCGAAAATCACTTTATATATTTGTATTTTTCAAGTGATCACTTTACGCTACATTTTACTCATGGTTATTTCTTCTGACACGGGAAAAAACACTTTAAACACAGCAATGTCAACTATTATTCAACTCATAGCTTTATTTTTCACCACTATATAAGAAAAATCAAGTACTTAATTCAGCCCACTACAGACTAGACAATATATTCGATACAATAATAAAAGAAATAGAAATAGTAAAAAAACATACAACTGTATATATAAATAAGAATTATTTTACAGATATAGATATTTAGAAAACAGTTCAAGACCAGTACAAATACGAGATAAGCTCTGCAGCGCACACAGAGCACACTAAAGACAGCAAAGTTAAGAAACGAATTGTTATAAGCGAAATTAAATAAAAAAAAGAACCTTGTGTGAAGACGAAAAGTTCACTGATAAAACTTGTAAATAAATATATTTTTTTTTTCTTATTGTCGTTGTTGTTGGTTATTTAATCAAAATACACACACCCAACAAACAGAGACCTCCAATTGATAATAGCGCAGCACTCGTTGTTAAAATATCTACCGCAGCTCGGCTACAAAAAAAACTCGGGTTTTTGGACAACGAACAAAAAAAAACCCTCCCAATTGAACTGAACTTTGACGAACCGATTTTTACGAAAAACTTTCGGTGAGATCAGTTTCGGAAAAGACGCGCTTCACATCTTCGACAATCAGCCGGGCAAAAAAAAAAAGTTCAGTGATACGAAATCAAAAATTCTTTGTGACACCGTAATTTTGCACTTGAGATTTTTATCACACACTTTGCAAACCCGGGTCAACCGATCGAAAATTGTTTCTTATTTTATTTTTTTTATTCCAATTCTTGGATAAATTTAGGCAAGCAACAGACTTTCGATTCGGATCTTGAACGCTGCTGCATTCCAAAAATATTTCGGCGCGACAGACGAGATTCCTTGGAAAATAAAACCGAATCAAAAGTGTAGAAGATTCGCGTGGACACTGAACACTCAATCTAATTTGCGGAATTTCGAAATTTCCAACACAGATTTCACTCTCTGTATGATTTCCATACAGCAGATGTCTGTAGTGATTTTCCAAACAAAAACAAAAGTAGCTTTTTATTTCAAAATTCTTTAAAAATTAACCAAACTTCAACAAAGAAAAAAATCACCACTAGATCAAAAAAAATATGCGTGGATCCCGACCGATCCGAGTGACTTCCGTTTCATTAGCGGATCCACAGAGATAAATCCCGAAGTCTATCTACCCGTATCTTTATCTATCTTGCACGCGGAGGCGTTGAAATCTTTTGGACTAGCGGCGACTATTTGGAGTACTTCGCGACTAGCATCAACATAGCTAACTAACTGACTGACTTGGACAGCTGTGCCAAAGATACTAATAGAACTTGTGCCTTTGTGGCCACTGTGCCTTGACGAGTATATCGCATCGCCAACAACGTTGTTCGCCTCGCCTTTACACCGTCAACAGCAATAATGATGAAGAGAGTTCTACGGACTATGGACGAATGTCGTCGCTTTTTTTTGTTCTGTTTTGTGTCATTTTGGCCCGATCCAAAACATAAGGAAGGAAAAGCTTTTTCTGAGGGGGGCCGGCCACATATAGAGTAGCTACTCAACCAATTTCATAGTATACGATCCTAACGACTGTCGGAGACTACATAACCGTTGATTGAAGCTTAATATAGTCGATTGCGCTCTTTTATCCGTTTGTCTGTCTGTCTTTCTATCTATTATAGTATGTCTGTCCGTCTAGTTTAAGTCAAACTAAATTCTTTCTAAAAAAAACACGTTGTAGAACACCAAAAATCGCCAAAAGTGAACATTGCCATGATAAAATTACAAATGCACTGGCAAAGATAAAATCAAGACGTTTGCCATAGTAGAGACAAGACAATCTATATTAGTGGCTAGACTACATCGAATCGGATGTAAATATCAGAGAACGATATCACACAAAACATTGTTGGCACCTAAGTAAGTGTTTTGTAAATTTCCACACAACACACATGTTTCTGTACAGGTCGAAAAAAATTTTTTTTTATAAGATACCTACTTCAACATATCAAACGATAAGACATAGAGAGTATAATGTTTACTTCTCGCGAAGCTTAGCAACATTAACGGAAATTCTCTACATCTAGAGAGGAGAATTTAACTAAACAGAGAAAGCTTTTCACAGTCGAAAAAAAACGCCTGCGCCAGAAAGCCGGTATTTTATTTGCACCTAATTCACATGGCAGCATTGACAATAAAAAGCTAATAACTCGTTTAATTTTATTATTGTCAACTTGCGATTTAGTTACGTCTGACTACGTCAAACTAAACAATGAGAATATGAAGTAGCCTTTCTGACGTTGTTTCCACGTTACCGTTACTAGCATAATATATTGACTCCATGAAGAAAACACAAACGAAATCATGTTGACCCAGAGTAAGGCTGGGAAATTGTCAATTGTTTATAGTACGAACTTTCAGATTGATTGCTAAATTTAAATATCATTAAAGAAAATTTTTTTAAGTTTAAAAATAAAAACATAACAAAAGCTATAATTGCCAATCTGGCAATTATTGAAAACCCGTATGGTGATATTCGTATCAAAATTCGACCAGTTGTACCAAAATTTGAGTAAAACTTTCCAATAAGATTTTTATATCAGTTTTATCAAAATTCCACTATGAAGTCAAACTTTCCAATAAGATTTTTTAAAATTTGTTCCAATCGGATTTTGATGTATGGGAGTTTTATGTAGAATAATATCCTGAATAACTTTTGTTCTTGAACTTTTTTGATAAGATGCACCGTTTTTGAGATATTCGCAAAAATCGATTTCGTTCGTATGGGGGGTACCCCCCCTAATGGTCCATTTTTGCCCATTAACGAACTTAGCCTCGCATTTTACGAAAAACGAATCTGCGCAAAATTTCAAGTCTCTAGCTCAATCCGTGCGCCTGTAATCCGCGCCACAGACAGACAGACAGACAGACGGACAGACAGACAGACAGACAGACGGACGGACATGCAAAAATTAAATATTTTTATCATTCTAAACACACTGGTGTAATTCATTTTTGTGTGTGATGACGGGATCTTGGCGTTACAAACGGTAAGGCAAAGTTAATATACCCTTTGGTTTCACCATACGGGTATAACCATCTGTTTAAGATCATAGATTTTCAAAACACCCGCGAACAAACGTCAAAAGTAGAAAGTTTTCCACTTTGTTTCGTTGTTCTCGATTTTTTGAAGAAAATATCAATTGTGATCAACACAAAACTTTCCACTGCAATATTTAGTTTCGCAAAAAATATGTAAAAATAATATTTCCTTCATATACCTCGAGAACCGTTAAAGATACGTAAAAATCGTTAAAGGAAAAAATGCGGGAAATTTTATTTTCTTTGAATACGAAATTTCCGAGAAATTTTCAAAAAACTGTATTTTTTTTTAAATTTTATGGGTGGTATCTTTTATAGCTAACGTTACTTTTCCAAAAGTTGATAGAAAACTACGATTTTCGTAAAACTCATTTAAAAAATTTCAAGTCGCTAGCTCAACGCATTCTCGAGTTATTTAAGATACGTAAAATGGATAGACCAACAAGCAGATGCACGGACACCTTCATAATTCTGCCTGTTTCGTACTGATTAGTAAGTTTCTATCAGCCCCCTTTCTCGAGACCGTCTCCCTCTGAATACAATACTTTTCCTCTATATAAAAAAAAATTAAAAACTTTTTTTTTTGTTTTTTTTTTTTTTTTTTTTTTTTTTTTGAAAAAAAAGATCTTGCTGCTTTTGGGCGGGTACGAAATTTATTTTGAAGACATCTTTTGTGATTCCCCGCAACATTTTTTTTACCCCCAACGGAATGGGGAAGATATATGCGTTTGAAGTGAAAATTTGTTTGTCGTTTGTTTGTTCGTTTGTTCGTCCTTTCATCATAACTTTTGACCTACCGAACAGACTTTGGTCCCGTTTTTGGCATTCGACTGGATTTCACCCATTATTTAAAACCACTTCTCCTGATATCTTTTGATTCACTGAACCGATTTAAATCTCGTTTGCACGATTCGATTAGAAATTATAAAGTCAAATCTCTTTAAAAAGAGTAAAAAAATAATTAGGATTTTTGAAAACTACCGACTAAAAAAGCCGAGTAAAATCATACAAGAAAATATTCAAGGAATATATTTTTGCATGTATGATCGAGGGATTTCTCCCTTCTTGAGAGATCTTGCGACCAAAAAGGGAAAAAAGGTTCTTTCACCTTTTCGTGGGATTTTTTACTACAAATCCGAATCTGGATTTTACAAGCAAAAGATAATTTCTCTTTAATATCGTTTTTCTACAAAAGTTTCATTTCTCGAGAAATACTTTAAAGACAAAGGCTTCGTAGAAACAAAGAGTATGTATGACCGAGACAGTAAATAGGCAGGTGCAAAAGGTTCAGTTTTATATGGTTCGCAAATACCACTAGAAAATATACTTAAAATTTTTACTAATAAGAAAGCGATTACATGGGTAGTTAACAAAATGTCAAAATCTGTTGTAGTAGGTACATATATTTTCCTCATACAATTTTTTTTTTGAAGAAAAAAAAAGCTTTTTGAAAACTTTTCGAAAACTATGCACTTTTGAAGTGTAACCAAATTTAAAATAAATAAAATGTTTTACATTTTTTGCGTTAACGGATCTTGTGTAATTTAAAAAAAATGTTTTTTTTTACATACATATTTTTTCCGAAACTTTAAATATTCAACTGATGTCTCAAGTTGTTTCGCATAAAAATCATTGAACTTTCATAACCGTAATCACATTAGAAATTAGAGGTTTCCAACCCCGATAAAAAAAAACCTCTTGTATGTGGAACAATAAAAATGATTATTTTCACATTTCACAGCACAACATCGAAATAATCACATTCTATTCAGATTTGATCGAAAGTTTTATGTATCGAGATTTATTTATGCTGAATGATTACATTCCGTTAATCTAACAATTTTAAATGCCCGTAATGTTATACGCGTGAACGAAATTCTTTCTAAACAGCGAAAATTTTATGATTGCCCATGACAGCTGGTTTTTCTTCTTTGTCAAGCTGTGAGTATTTCGGATTTTTTTGTGATTTTTTTTTTGCTCTGTTCAATGCTAGAAACAAAAACGGTACGGGAGAAGAATGATTTTTAAAAATTTTCCACTTGCATGGGCATATTGTGAAACTGAACGCGTACACCTCGCGACAATCTATATAGAAGTCGATATCCCGGCGGGTTTCGCATTCGCTTATACTGTATAGCATATGAACAAAAACATCTTATTTAACTCCGTGATAACCACATTTCACCTATGCATATTTACCTCGTGCCAAACCGGCTCAATTTTTACCTTTTGAACAAAAGGTGTTGTTTATTGAATCACGCCACATGGTGATATTTCGGGTTTATGGACCCAAAAACCTGCCCAATATACTAGCAAACACAGGTACAAACATAAGAAATGATTCAATTGACAAGAGGCAATTATTAAATACCCCAGGTGATGTGATTCAACCTTTTTATGATTTTGTTTTTCTTTCAAGATGTTACTGTTTAGCACAAACAATCCTACCCAATGACAATAAGCGTCATCTAATAAAAAAATCAATTACAGGTATCCCTCGAGTTACGCGGTTAATTGGTTCCGCGTAGGTCGAAACCGCGTAGGTCGAAACCGCGTAAGTGGAGACTACTCGCGTAACTCAAGTACCGCGTAACTCCATGGATACCTGTACATAGCACAGCTTAAAACGAGTAGAGAACGTACACCACTAATTATTGGAGAATCTGTATATCAAAGAAGTTGAAAAACGAGCGGTATAAGTACCTCAATTCTTACAAATGATTTCCAAAATGTTTTTAGGAACAAAAAAACAATTACGCCAGGGACGCTATTGTGCAATGTTGAATACATGGGGATATTCGTCGGCATTCAAAATGCCGGCCCAGGTCGTGTTTTCGGAAAAATTCATTAATATCCTGTAATGATAACGCAAACATCATTTTCTCAAGGGATTTTAAAGGTCGCTGATCACGAATCTAATGTCAAAATTTTAAGAATTTTAACAAAGTCCTATAAGCATATCGCTTTTTTCATAAAATTTGTTCTAAAAGTAATTTCTGCAGTTTTACCGTTTTTTCTATACTTAAACTCGGTAACGTTAGGTCCACATTCTAGTAGGGTATACAGACAACATATGATAGATTGACAAAAATCATTCAGCTAGCTTGTAAATTTAACTTTTTTGAGCTCGATGTTCAGCAGGATTTGAACAGAACGAGCCTAAGAAGCGATTTTCCAACATATACCCACAAGAAGGTGGCAAAGCGACGATGAAACGCTCTACTAAATTCCAAAAGTACCAAAATTTTACTGTGAAATAAATCCCCAATGATGTTTTCGGAAAATATGTCTGCATGTTCGCCAGCAGCCCAGGCAATTTTTACTTTCTTATACAAAGTATAATAAAGTATTGTATTTATGAAAAAAATCGACTTATTAATTTTTACCTAATCAACATTTCCCGAGCGCTCCTGAGTCGGTTGCAGCATGATTACAAAAATCTATTTCTGTCTATTAGTATGTGTACATACAATGTTTCTCAAAAACTACTAGAACTAGAGCCATGCGATTTTACCAGGGCTGTGGAGTCGGTACCTCAATCTTCGACTCCGACTCCGACTCCGGAAATTTTAGAATATCCGACTCCAACTCCGACTCCACAGCCCTGGATTTTACAGAGATATTTGGTCCTGAAATAAGACGATCCTATCAACTTTTGGTGGAAATCCGTTAACCGAAAGTAACCAAAATGGCGGCTTTTTAAAAACCGCAATTTCGTTTTTTTTTGTTGTTTACTCCGAAACTACGAGTTTTCAGTAGTCCGATATATGACAAAAGTTGAAAACAGTGAAATTTCCTACATTTTTATCTTTCACTAGAACTTCGTATCTGCAGAATTTATCAAGATACACATTTTTTTTTTTTTTTTTTCAAAAAAAACAAGTTTTTGTCGATTCTATGGAAAACTAAAAAGTTCCAAATGGTTTACTTTATGAGATAAATTGAAGAGAATAATATTTCCAAATCATAGAATAATATGGTCATTCACCGTTATCCGCTGTCATTTACCGTTATTGAGATATTTTAATTAATTTTTTTATCGATGTATTTCACATTTCGTAAAAAAATCATATTTTTATGTATGTGTCGGATTATAAATTATACAAGAGCGTAGATTTTGTATAAGAAAGTCACAGGCTGTTCACATCAGATATTTTTTCGTCTTTTTACATAAAAATAGATGATATTATTCTTATGGGAAATGAATCGACAGACTGACTATCCTACCACTCATTGGGAGTAGAACGACACGATTTAGAAAAGATACAAGATACATATGTATATATGTATAAAATAATATCAGCATTTCATATAAAACATGTTTTCGCGAGACTGAAATGCGAACCGCAAAAATGAAAGCGAAAGTGCTTGTGGCAACAGCGACTGTGTTAACAGGCTTTAATTTCTTACAGGGATTATTGCGGTATGCTACCACCTTCTATGACTTCAGATTTATGCGTAACGAATATAAGATATCAGTTCCTTACAGGATTACTGCTCACCACAATAATTCTGTTTGGAATACAATGCCATGAGAAGAATGGGGTAAAATTCTGTAAAATGTATTTTCGTAATGGTTTTATGAGATCATGATAAGAAACGGAAACAACTTCGGTTTACTGGTATTTTATATCCATCAAGTCGGTAATTTGGAGAGATTTAATTCAGATATTATTTTAAATATTTATTTGTACTCACCGATAATCTTCGTAAAAACATAATAAATTTTATATTTACCTGAAATGAAAGGAAAATAAAAGAGATTACTCAAACGATTCTTAATGTCTTTACACATTTAGAATTCAAAATAAAATAGAATAATCAAAACATTGATAATCGTACCCAAAATTTAATGACTATTTTAAGTGAATGTCATGAAAATCGCATGATGGTTTTTTTTTCTTCTAAATTTAATGTAGGCTTAGTAAATGTAGGCTTATTTCAGACTTAGTGGAATCTCCTATAAAAAAGACACTAGGCGGACGAAAATATTTCATTATTTTACATATGTAGAAGTTTCACTGTAACCTCAACCCTTTCAGAACCATTAGTAAGTTCAAACCAATTAAAAGATATTTTTAGACACCATATTTTTAAAAGCATTTATTTAGCTTCTCTGTTTGTCTGACTGTTTGTCGGGTTCAAATCTTGTAATCGAATTTTGACACGATTCCACATATCCGATTGAGTTGAAATTTGGCACACATACGTAACTCCGGTGCCAATAAAATCCGTTATATAATGTCTATCTATTATTGACTGTCTGTTTGTTTGCTTAAAACTCGAAAACTACTGAACTGATTTGGATGAAATCTTCTGGGGACCTTTCTGGGGTCAATGGGCGGATTTTAGATTATGGATCAATCTTAGGTTCCCCTTCTTTCCTACCTGTTTCCTCGATTTATGTATATTACTTTTGTTTTTCTGTCTGTTCACCAATAACTTGAGAACCACTGAACCGATTTGGATGAAACTTTCAGGGGAGCTTACTGACATCAAGGGGCGTGTTTTAGATCATAGGTTGACTCAAGCTTCTCCGTCCTACCTCTGCTAACTTGAAATTATTAACAATCGCAAACAAAACGCGTTGAAATTGCTGGATAAAACGTTCAGAGATTGTTTGTTTTGATGCCATTAAAAAATCAGAACTTCGGAATAATACTTTCCGTTTTTTTTTTAGTTTCAGCCAGAGCTTAAGATTGTTTTGCCATACTTTATCTCTGCAAAACTTAGACAAATCTAATGTATTTTGACATAAAGATCATAAATATATCTATACGACAAACCGTTCGCGAGATACAGTTTTTTGAGAAACTTTATTGCAGTTTTTTTAGTTTTGTCGATAAAACCAGAAATCCATTTGTATGCGAAGTTTCAGGCAAACCTGAGGCTTGTCGACCCGATTTTAACCATAGTAATAAAAACACGCGCCCAAAAGTCGAAAACTGGGCGAAAACGACGGAACCCACAAAATTTTTTCAAGCTAAAATTATAAAAAGGTGTATTTTGACGTCTATAGGATAGGATGATCTATCTTCCAAGGCTGAATAATGCTCGGTAATTTTACATTAATTTATATGGAAAACGAGGTTCTACTGTATTGCAATGTGTTGTTGTTCTTAAAAATTAATGTAATTAAATTTTCCTCACTTTTTTTTCCAAGAAATAAATTTGTTATGTTTGGTGAAAAAATCTTTCTAAAATCAAAGGAAAATCCATTAAAAATCCCGAATGAACAACCGATTTCTTGGCAGCGACAAATATTTTTGATATTTTTAAATTTGAAACTGAAAGCAAACATTCACAAAACGTCAATGATAACAAAATGATGAAAACCTTTCTTTTATATTGAATGAGAAAAAATCATTTCGCTTATAATAATAATTCATAAATTGAATTGAACGTTGAATGATGAACTTGATTTATATGAAAAACGAAATTTTTGTTAACCACCGATTATGGATAAAATCATTTATCATTCATGGCTTAGGACGATACGTCATAATTGTAGCTGGAAAAACTCCACCAAAAAAACGCCATATTTGATATGAAAAACTGAGGAGTTTCCCTCATGCTGTCTAGCGCACTCCACATGAATATTTGTGTAAATATCTGTATGCATGCAAAAGAATGTTTTAAGATTGACTTCTTATCGGAAAGAAATGAATGAAATGTCAAAAAGCTTTCAGTGGCCATTTCGCAGTTTCTTTGGCTTCTTCTATTCACGACTTTTTTCGTCTGATTTTCCCCCGAGTTTTTTCGTATTTGTATTTCATTGAGGCTTACGGAGCCAATATTCGTCTCGTGATGCTAGAGTTCTCGGCGACATCGACAATCAGCCAAATTGTTATCAGCGAGCGTTTCGTATAGACATCCCTCACGCCCCAACTATTTGTTTAGCCCTAGTACATTCAACATACCCACCTCCACCATATCAGTCGAGTATGTGAAAAAAAAAATATCATAAATCGGGAAAACAAGAAATAAAAAAGTGTTCCTGCTTGTGGAAGAAAAGGCCCCATTGGGCGCTCATATTGGAAGCTAGAAATCAACGACACACGTTGTTCGAGTGTGTGGCGTATTAAAATCTTTATATGTAGACTCTAGAGATACGGACGTCGTCGGGCACAATGGGGGGCTTCTAATGGAGGCAAAGTGGGCTGATAAACGACACTTGATTGCGTGACAGATGGCGTTGTTTTATTTGACATAAGTGTGACCAGATGTTTGAAATTGGTCGAATCTAACCGACATCACAACCATCACTTATCCTTTCATTCATTTTTAATTCACACCCAAAAAAAAAATATCAGTTGTGATCAACACAATACTTTCCTCTGCAATATTTAGTTTCGGAAAAAATTTAAAAAATAAATAATACCTTTTCAAATAGGACGAGAACCGTTAAAGATACATACAAACCGTTAAAGGAAAAAATGTGGGAAATGTTATATCTTATATTCCATTTTTTCGAAAGATTATCAAAAAACTCGAAACAATTGTATAGGAGGTACCCGCTATAACCAACGTTACATTTCCGGAAGTTGTTAAAAAACTGCGATTTTCGTAAAACTCATTTACAAAAAATTTCACGTTGCTAACTCAACGCGTTCTCGAGGAATTTAAGATACGTAAAATGGATAGACCGACAGACAGACCGGCAGACAGACCGATAGACAGACCGACAGACAGACCGACAGACAGACCGACAGACAGACCGACAGACAGACCGACAGACAGACCGACAGACAGACCGACAGACAGACCGACAGACAGACCGACAGACAGACCGACAGACAGACCGACAGACAGACCGACAGACAGACCGACAGAAAGAAGCACGGACATCTTCATCATTTTGCCTGAAACGGATTTCGTACTGATCAGAAAGTATCAATTTGTCCCCGTTCTCGAATCGGTATTCGTCATGAATACAATACTTTCCTTCTATGACAGAGGAAAGTAGAAATATCGTACGACGTGTACCTTTGCGCTCGTATGTATATCTTAATAAAATAAAAAACACGATTGCTATATAATAGATCACCTTTTTTACGAGTTTAACCAAGGACAATGTTTTCTTCCTTTTCTTAGATGTAGCAAAATTACAAAACTTTGTATGAAAGCTACAAAGTTTAGCAATTTTGTGAAAATTATGCCAACAAAATTTATTGTAACAAATAAAATGCATTAGAATATAATACGACCAGTTGGGTATGCGTAAATTTCTCTCATTAAGGTTTTGTCTCGGCTGTATTAAGTTTAGTTTTTGTTCGTCCTTATATTCAGAAAATTTCTTATGTGCAGTGAAATGTATATCGAAATCTTATAGACATGTCGAACAGAAATATAAGATTGTTTACTAAAAATATGTAATGACATATTTATCATAACCTTAAAAATTCAATAAAATACCCACTAAACGGAATGTGCCAATATTTAAAAAATATCTCAATTTCAAACAAATGCATGCAATGAATGTAAAACAAAACCCAATTTTTAAACAACAGACATGATATCAAACAAAATATATTTTTTCCACCAAATACCAGTTCTAACTATGGTAGAGGACAATCACTGAACTTTTGAAAATTTCCCGCGCTTACCATCTTCGAAAATCCAATTACTCTCAAATTTTCTTCGAGTTTTACGTTTAAATGTTTTTTCTCCCTCCTCTGACGATAGAGACGTCGAAAGTTCTAGTTTTTTCGGCGACGAATTAATTTCATCTGAAATAAATCATATTTGTAAAGAAAAAATAAAAACTAAAAACTAAAAACGAAAAAAAAATTGTTTCGAAAACATAAAATTTTGGAAAAAATGACACTAAAAATTTAAAAAAAAAATCCGAAATCAAGTGGAAAAGACAACAAAACTAGAATATGTCTTGAGACATTTTTCAAGACGCAATTTTTTCGGTTAGATCACCAAATATATGAGAATTACAAAATTCAAAAAAATTTTACTATCAACTTTTTTCTAGTTTTTTTAATCTAGATCTAAAAAGTCAGACTTCTCTCTCCTAAAATAAATCTCATAAAAATATCTCCCTTTTTCGAAGTCGGTTGGATAAAATTCCGCACGTCCAACAAAATTATAAAATTTTAATCTTTAAAAAAATAGAAAGAATGGTTTTCGGATATTGAATTGAAATTCTGTGATTTTTTTTTTCGCATCTGGAAATTCCTTAACTCTTTGAGGTACACATTTTTCAGAAAGTCCAAATCCCATAAAAATTTATATACTGGGGTTTTCGGGGTCGCAGATAACGAATCCATTATCAGATTTTCGAAATTCAAGATGGCGGACTCAAAAATGAAAGATCGCGATAATTTCAGTGGCAATGGGTATTGGGAGGTTTTTGGGGTCGCAATCGTAGTAAGTTTTAATAATTTCCAAACGTTGCTGGTTCGTCAACTTCACCATGAAAAAATGTAAACCTTGACGGACGTTTTAGCATTGCCAGATCATAAAAAAAGTTTTAGGGTGTGTTTTTATTAAAATACAAAATTGTTATGTCCTTGTTGAAAGACCCTTTAGAACAGTGGTTCTTAACCTGGGTTCGATCGAACCCAGTCAGTCTCCCGGGTTCAGCGGAGGTCAAAACACACACTTTTTGTTTTTATGTGAAAATCATGTTATAATGGGTTTGTTCTTTGTTCTTAATGGTTTTGTTCTTTGTTCTTAATGGTTTTGTTCTTTGTTCTTAATGGTTTTGTTCTTTAATGGTTTGTTCTTTAAAGGTTTTGTTCATTTTGTGGACCTATGTATAAATATATACCTATGTTTTGAATTTGAAAAAATCATATTTTATATTTCCAATTAAGAAGGGTTCGGTGAACGCGCATATGAAACTGGTGGGGGTCAGTACATCCAACAAGGTTAAGAACCACTGCTTTAGAAAGTCCTATAAGTTTCTGAAAGGCGTAGCAGTTTCTAAATTGTAATTGTCGAAAAATAAACCATAAGAAGCTTTCAATACGAGACGCACTTAGAAAGGCAGAGACGATAGGGTGAAAAAATACCATACAAAAAAAATCCCAAAAAGAAATGATGAGGAGGGTGGTTCCGAAATGGCTAAAACCGCTGGATGGTACTAAACTCCATCTGTAAAGCGTGGCATATTTTATGGACAGCCCCATAATTCTCCCAAACGAAAAGTTAAAAAATGATTATTTTAAAATATTTTCACTAATCAGTGCTATAAATTCTAATTTGTATAAAAATATCTTATTTAATTAACGGGAATTAATTTTTCTTACATACTTTTTGTAAATATTATTATTAAAGTAATAAATCATACTACTTAAGTATTATCATTATTGCAAAAATTATTGATAAACAAAATCCTCCAAAAATACATCCTATGGGAAATCAATATCTCATTATCATTATCTTTATTAACGATATTGTATTCACAAACCATATCAATATCATTGAAAATATTATATTGATTAAACTTTAGATACATACCAGACTAAACAAAAGACTCACGACCTCCCAGACTTGAGGCGAATCCGCAAAATTTTCAAGACGTAGTCGTTTGATATCCCACGAAGAGAGTCCCGCCAAACACCTTGAAACTGACAAGTGCACTTTGATATAACATATCAAAGCCCACAAAAAATATAGTCAGTTGCAAATTGTGAACAATATTAATCCTATATGGTTTGTTGCCTAATTCAGTTTATATGTTGCTCGTGTGTCGAAATTTAAACTTGCCGGGTGGGTTCATGGGCGATTTGTGGCCTAAACTCTATCAATGCCAGACTTTAGGGTAGAGTCAGCACAATTGATCGAATTAAAGGAGGTCTTAAATTTGATTCTTTTACGTATTTATTTATGTTTGTTGGAGTTGTTTTGATTTGGCTTACTTGAATTTCTCAATTTGCGCTATCTTTGCTAAAGACGAATAAAATCGACTGACTGTGCCGTTTTTGCTGAATTTGTAGTCATTTTTGAATAAATACGTGACAAATGTAGTTTGGAAATTTTTATTGGGCACAAAAAACCGTTAGATCAATAAACATTTTTATCAAATCATATTTGTGTCTCGTTTTAAAATCGAAATCTGTTGATTATTTAATTAAGATATCTTCAAAAATATTCTCGTACTTTCAAAAATTATGCTAAAAAAGCATAATCTTTAAATTATAGCATAACTAACTTGATCACAATATCTAGTTAAAAATAGTTTTTTTTTAATAAAAATTCTTTCTTAAAGTACCCTAGAAGATTGATTGCATATTCTGAGACCATACGCCAATTATTATTAGTCTTAGAAAACATCCATTAGTGACTAAATTCCTCATTAATAATCTTGTCCGAAAAAAGACTGCGAAAAATTTTGATTTAAGTTACAAATCGCAACAGTAACTTTCTTTTCAACGCTATCGGCAACATAACCAAAGTAAATTTTGTTAAACATCCCGCCATTGTAGCATATTTTCAATCGAAAAGCATCTGAATCTAGAACCAGTTCAAGTTTCACCAAGTTTATCACTCGTCAACACATAATGAGACCCATAAATCATAAATTCATTTATCTCTTACAACGAAACTTAAGGCAGCCTAATGAAGGCGATATAAAAAGCTCTTTAGGGCATCATCGTCCTGTAGCTGATGTAGTCGGCTAAGAAATAACTAAGGAGCCTCCGAGTATCGGCGACGAAAAAATCATCTTCCTCCATACGAGGTAAGGATCTGCTATTTTATCCCACAATATTTTTGTGTTGTAATATTTCTATGAGATGGTAGAAAAAAATTTTCTCCGTATTTTTCGTCTAAAAACCGTTGCGACATAAGAACGCGGCTCGTGTCGGGAAACATGAGTCCACCTTCGAATAAATTAAGATTCCCTAAAACAGTGTTTCCCAACCTTTCTCACTAGCTTACCCCCGAGTGAGCCAGTTTTTCTCGCGTACACCCTTACATTATTGTGTAAAAAATGTTGGCATAAACTGTATCACAAAAATATACTTATTAAGAATTATAAGATTCGAAAACCAAACTTATGTATAAGAGATGAAAAGCAAGCAATTTGCGCCGCAGGTGAATATTTCCCTGATCCAACTTGATAACTATAATAAAAAGTTCAAAAAAAGACGGTAATCGTACTAAACCTAAAATAGAGTAGCCCCTACTTTTAACCACAAAAGTCGTCCCCCAAAAGAATGTTAAATATTACTTAAGGTTTCAGTACCGCATTGATCCGAATAATCATCGAAGGACTACGTTATTATTTATACAGTGAGGCATCTGACTTGCCGTTTTTTTAAAAGCTTTTATTTAGCTTGCCTTCGTGTTTGTCTGTTTGTCTGTCAGATCAAATCTTGCAACCCAATTTTGACCCACTTCCACTTGTCCGATTGACTTGAAATTTTGCACACTTATATAAGTCCGATGACAATACAATATTTTCACTACTTCGTCCTTGTACGGATAACGGAAGGCCCTGTAAGGATAACGTGATTATCCTTTCCTCCAAATTTTCCGGAAAAAAATCTATTCTGGGGGTTTTTGCGGTCGCTGAATCCGAATCTGTCATTAAAAAATCTGTAAGGATAACGGAAGGTCCTGTAAGGATAACGTGATTATCCTCTTCTCCAAATTTTCCGAAAAAAAATCTATTCTGGGGGTTTTTGTGTTCGCTAAATCCGAATCTGTCATTAAAAAGTCAGTAAGGATAACGGAAGGTCCTGTAAGGATAACGTGATTATCCCTTTCTCCAAATTTTCCGGAAAAAAAATCTATTCTGGGGGTTTTTGGGGTCGCTGAATACGATTCTCAAGTTAAAAAGCCTGTAAGGACATCTCAAATGTAAGGATTATATTCGAAGACTAAAAAGAACAAAATAAAAAAAATAAAAAAAAATTTTTTTTTAAAAAGCTTTTATTAAAAAAGAATGCACTAAAAAGAAAAAAAAATTTTCTGGACGCTGTGTATCACAAATATAAATGCTTTTAAAAAGCGAGATAAAGCATAAAACAATAAAATAAAAATTTATCTCGCCTTTAAAAAGCTTTTATATTTGTGATACACAGCGTCCAGAAAATTATTTTTTTTCTTTTTAGTGCATTCTTTTTTAATAAAAGCTTTTTTAAAAAAAAAATTTTTATTTTTTTTATTTTATTAAAATTATATGAAGAATGTAAAGTTTTTATGATTCTACAAAGAGTTTTAACGAACATAAGTACGAAACCAAATATCAAAGTATTCTCCGAATTAAATTATCCGAATTAAATTATAATTTATTAATTCAAGATATTTTTTTTGTTTACAACACCTCGCAACTTTGTTAAAATTTGGTTACCGCTATTTTGTTTTCCAAACTTCGAGCATCTCCTGAAACCTTCTGATTAGGGGTACATGTACCGCAGGTTAGGAAACGCTGCCCTAAAGCAAGCAAACTGAGTAAAGTATTATGCTGCTAAGCGGGCAAACACATTAATGTTCTTCTGCTCCCGATGCGTAAAATGTAACATAAAGGAAATCCTTAAAGGAAATCCCTTTTGTTCACATGTGAGCCAAGAAATAATTAATAACAGCAATAAAGGATTTGGAGCCCGAAAAAATATTACACAGTACCAAAAGTTTTAGATATTCATCACAAAATTTTCTTATTGCAAAATTCGAGGATTAAATTTTTCTAATTTGTAACAAGAAAAATGTAAAATATGAGCATTATTAGTTTTGTGAAAATCGAACAAGCCATCATATCAACTAGAGAAATCCTTTCCAAATCCTGTAAGATATAACATTTTTACACACCTTACATATATTCGGGAAAATTTCATTTGAGTATGGAGAAATCCTAAATCCAATTTCCGTATTGCAGCAAATCTTTCCTATTTTACTCTACATTCAGAAAATCTTGCTGTCCCAATCTTATACTTTTTAAAGTACGAGTAAAACCCACTGTGAGTTTGAATAAAACCACAGCGAATTCAGATTGCAGAAATGAATTTTCACACTTAGATTTTGATAAGTGTGAGTACTTGGACCATTATGCAGTAATACTACTTTCGCATTTAACCCACTTCCGGTAATACACAACACCCTTGAGCATTTTAGCAAAGCTTTTAAGGCAAATGGTCTTGGACGGGTATTCATGCAATAATTTACTCAAAAATTAAATTGTTTTCCTGCAGGAATTTTTTAATGCTCCCTTTTAGTGGAATATATTTTCCTTTGTGACAGTTAAGGGACTCCTTTTCGACCGTTTATATTGTTATCCTGTATTAAGAAAAGCATTTCAACTTCTGACATTAATACACATAAAGATATATTAAGAATTACTAGACCGAACTAAAAAGAAGACAGCAAAAAAAATGGTTTAGTGTTTATTTGTATTATATTTAAAAAGTGTTTTTGCTCTATAATATTTACATACATCTTAATTTCAGAAGTTTTTGTTATACTTTAGCATAAGGTAGAAATATTTACACAGATACAGAGTTTTTGGTCTAAATACAGCATTTTACATATCAATTGATTAATTCATCATTTTAATGTAAATGAATTTTGCGGTTTTCCCACAATTCCCTTGTTTTAAAAAAACATAGCGAACTATTTGGCGTAGATAATATGACAATAGAATGGTGTCTAAGCTTTTTATGTGTTGTCAACTACAAATGACATTCTTATACAAAATTAAGTTCCTGTGCAATAATATTAGGTAGTTCATAAAAAATACGAGTTTTTAATCTGAAATATCTCGATAACGGTAAAAGATAAGGAAAAAATACATAAAATTTTAATATCTTTAATTCTCCAAGCAATTCGCAAAAACCTAATTTTTCACCTTTTAGTGAAAATAAAAATCGACTCAGGAGTGCTCGGGAAATGATTTTTAGGGAAAATCAAGAGATCGAATTTTTTCACGAATACGCTTTTATAATAACTTTGTATAAAAAAATATCCACAGCACAGAAAAATCCACAAAACCTACCCACCGATTTTAATCAATTTTTACTTTCCTCTGCGTAGCTAAGAAGGAAAGTATTGTATTTATGATGGTGACCGACTCCAGAACGAGGTCAGACAGAAAGTTTCTAATCAATACGAAATCCGTTTCAGAGAAAATGATGGGTATATGCGGCCGTCTGTCTGTCTGTCTGTCCATCTGTCGGTCTGTATGTCGGTCTGTATATCGGTCTGTCTGTCGGTCTGTCTGTCGGTCTGTGGGTCGGTCTGTCTGTTGGTCTGTCTGCCGATCTGTCTGTTGGTCTGTCTCTCGGTCTGTCTGTCTGTCTATCTGTCGTTCTGTCTGTCGGTCTGTCTGTCGGTCTATCTGTCGGTCTGTATGTCGGTCTATCTGTCGGTCTATCTGTCCGTCTGTCTGTCGGTCTGTCTGTCGGTCTGTCTGTCTGTCTGTCTGTCGGTCTGTCTGTCGGTCTGTCTGTCGGTCTGTGGGTCGGTCTGTCTGTTGGTCTGTCTGCCGATCTGTCTGTTGGTCTGTCTCTCGGTCTGTCTGTCTGTCTATCTGTCGTTCTGTCTGTCGGTCTGTCTGTCGGTCTATCTGTCGGTCTGTATGTCGGTCTATCTGTCGGTCTATCTGTCCGTCTGTCTGTCGGTCTGTCTGTCGGTCTGTCTGTCTGTCTGTCGGTCGGTCTGTCTGTCGGTCTGTCGGTCAGTCTGTCGGTCTGTCTGTGTATCTGTCGGTCTATCTGTCGGTCTATCTGTCGGTCTATCTGTCGGTCTGTCTGTCGGTCTGTATGTCGGTCTATCTGTCGGTCTATCTGTCCGTCTGTCTGTCGGTCGGTCTGTCTGTCTGTCTGTCTGTCGGTCTGTCTGTCGGTCTGTCTGTCGGTCTATCGGTCTGTCGGTCGGTCTGTCTGTCGGTCTGTCGGTCAGTCTGTCGGTCTGTCTGTGTATCTGTCTGTCTATCTGTCAGTTTGTCTGTCGGTCTGTCTGTTGGTCTGTCTGTCGGTCTGTGGGTCGGTCTGTCTGTGAATCACTCTGGCTGTCGGTCTGTCGATCTGTCGGTCTGCCCGTCGCCTATCGGTCTGTCCGTCGCCTATCGGTCTGTCCGTCGCCTATCGGTCTGTCCGATGTCCCTTAAATCACTCGAGAACCCGTATAGCTAGCGACGTGAAATGTTTTCTGGATGAGTTTTATCAAAACCATAGTTTTCTATCAACTTTTGGAAAACTGACGTACCTCCAATACTTTTTTTTCTTAAACTCCAATTCTTTGAAAATTTTTCTGGACATTTGCGATAATTATATAACCAAATTTAAAGAAAATGAAATTTCCTGCTTTTTTTTACTTTGCCGGGTTTTTACGTATCTCTCACAATTCTTGAGATACTTGAAAAAATGATATTTTTTCAATATTTTTTTCCGAAACTTAAATTTTGGAATTAAATCAAACCATTAAATCAAACCATTAAATCAAACCATAAGAAATTCTATTTTCGTAACTAAATTTTCTAGGCAAATATGAATGATTAATAAAAAATGATTGCAGGACAAAGTTTCTAATTAAAGTGTAAATAAATTGCGCGTAAAAAGCATTTTCCAAGTTTCAAAGTTCAACATTAGAGCTTCCTTCGACTCAGATACCAAATAACTAAATAAAGACGTGTTACTACACAAAGATAAAATGTTTAATAATAGGAAAATCACTTTAATTTTCTGAAATGACCCTTGTCCCTTTTATACCTGACTCGCAATACCTTTGAACCGAAACCAAGGTCAGTGTCGAAAACTATTCTTCCCGATGATTCTGTTGAAACCGGAACCAGTATTCACTCAACTAGCATATCCAATGAAGGTTAGTTGGAGCATTCATTTTTATTGCCGTTAGATACAAAACCTCAGGAAGCTTTTTAAGTTTTGCTTTTCAAGGAAAATTAATAGCCAGGACAACGAAACTTCACTTCCCTACCGTCACCAGCAAACATCGTTGAGCAATAGACCTCGCCACCATCCATGGCTGATGATGATCCCGTAGGAACTTTTATACGTTCAGTGCTGTGGGAATTAATTTTGTTTATTGCAGCTAAGAGGAGAACTAAATTTGACTTTGTAGCACCCTAAAGTTAATGCCTTATGATGTTATTTTTAGCATAGCTATGTGAAAAGTATGTAAGTGAATCCACTAAAACGTATTCTTACATATTGCTGTGTAGTTTACATATAAGGAATACACAAGTATAAGATAAGATACCCGTTCGCTCTGCCGTTTTATATATTTTTGGATTTTCATAGTTCATGTTCCATGTTGATCGTTATGCAAATATGTGGATCCGTGAAATTGTAGTTCGCCCAAATATCCCTCCTTGTGATTCCGTTATAACGATGACGGGTCTCAAAATGTCTTAAGTGGGACATTGACGAATATGAAATGTATTAACCAGATATACTACGGCTACGATACGTTGGAATTGTATGTTAGGTTTTTGCGGAATTATATATAATATTTTATATTTTCCTTAACGTTAATAACTATGGTGTACTCCGCCTTGTTCCAAATATTCGGCGTAATCTATATATTCATATAGTAGAGGTAATATAAAATGAAGAATTTTCCAGCAAACGATTAATGTATGTCTATTGCTGTGTTAGATTCACTTTATGATTTCGTTGAAGTAATTAAAAATTATGACTGAAGTGCTTATGACGTGTAATTAGAAGACATGACTAGAATCTTATTACATGATCCACCCATCATACAGGTTAAGATGTACGAATAGATGCTAATGGTGTAATCGTACTTAGCATAAAATGCACAACATCAGCACAAAATTATCATGGTTGGGGGTAGTACTTATGAATGTTACCACCAATGATATCTACACCACCGTAGTTCTCGTTACAGGTGAACATTATGCTAATATATAAAGGTGTATAAATGGGCTATAACCAGAGACCGTACTGATCGTTATAACTTTATTCTTACAGGTAATAGCGGCAAAAAAAATCACCTTCAATGTCACGAAAATCCCAAAGCTAAGAACAAACAAAACATATCCAAATGGAACGTAACCAAAACCAAAATTGAATCCATGTAGAGTTGTTGCTATTCGCATTAGACAAGGGAAAATGTAGAATAATTTCATTCATGATAAGGAGTTTCGTCTAGGAAAAAAACTTTTTTGAAATTATCGTATATGAGCAACACGTGCTGGTTATAATCCAGAGGTTACATGATACTTTTCAATGAATATCTCGTATAATAATCCGTACTTGACCCAGCGTTTTCTCAAGTACACGTGCAGGATTTCGAATTACTGTGGAAAAAACCCAAAATTTGAGAACTTAGAACAACGTTGAAAAAAGCAACTTGCAACCGAAATGGAAGAGTGCTGAAAATCTTTAACAGAAGGGCATATGGAAAATCTATTGGTAGGTAGGGTAGACCGGGGCTAGTAGACCCACTTTTTATAATCTACTTTATAGAGGTTTTCCTGTAATTATTTCAGGTGCAGTAAAGACGTTTTTGGTTGGTTTATTCAATTGTGTTTCTTAGTCAATCTTTTATTTTGACTAATTATAACTGTTTCAAATATTTTTTTTCATTTTAAAAAAAGTTGTTCGATGAGTCGACTAACCCCGTGTCTGGGGTTTGTTGACTCTGTGAACGGGGTTATTTGACTCTATACTTTTTTTGGGAAAATGTGTTGGAACATATTAAAAAACTGTAATAATTCTGAAAAAATGTATTCTTTAAAAAATTAATAACATTTCAGATTAACATAAATTAACACCGATTGCGAGTGTCGTGTCGTTTTCGACAAGAGTCGTTTCACGTGTTGTTGTTGGTAGAAAAACACTAATAACAACACGTAAAACGACTCTTGTCGAAAACGACACGACACTCGCAATCGGGGTGTAAATTTCATCTAATTTAAAAAAATAAAATTAATTAACAAAAAAAATATAGGTAATTCATATCGAGTCATTTAACCCCAGTATACTGTGAGTCAACTAGCCCCAAGCCGCCATTTTATTTTTAACACACTCGTGAAAAAAAAATGAAAAAGCATCGATCAGAAAATGCTTCACTAACTTGTTAACTCATACATAAATTTTCACTTGAAATCACTGACGAGTTCAAAACAATGAAAGTGTAAGCTACAAAACAATTTAATTAACAAGAAAAAAAATCCCTCACACGCTTGAAATTTCGTTTTTCCCCCTCACAGTTCGTTCCAAGAGCACTGTGGTCTAACCACGTTGGTTCACTGAAAGCTGTCAGTCGACTGAATAAACAGTCCAATTCACGCAGGTTTATTCTCAACCGTGGTTGAGTTATCCGCAATAAGTCTACTTACCCCTGAAGCCAACTAGCCCCGGTCAGCCCTACTTTAGAAAAAATTTTCTAAGTAGAATAAAGCTGATTATCTCAGAAAAAACGGTTCGATTGGCTAAGAAGATCAAAAATCATTTTGTTCTATTTTATTAAAAAAAAATAATTGAGATTCAAAATAGCATTTTCTTTTTATCTTTTCATTGGGGCAAAAAAGATCGAATGAATCCAATTTCAAAAAAAAACCGATAGCACATTAAAAAGATTGAATTTTACAAACTTGTAAATTTGCATAAAATACTTCATGCTACACTCAGAAAAATGGAGGCTAAATCGACGACCTACATACGGCGTAATTGGCCTCGGGCAGGCGCGCGTTCGCCTGCATGTGGGCAAGTAAAACTGAGTTGACCTGTGGTCGGAGAAATTCTGAAATTAAGCCACCAGCAGGTGAAGTAGGGCATTGGGAGCTGCACGAGTTGACCTTAGATAGGTTAACTCTGACCGCTAGCTGGCTTACAGACACCTCTGTAAGGTCAGAGTTAACCTGACAAAAAGTTGACCTGGACATTTTTCTGAATGTAGTTTTAGAATTTTCGGGCCCCTATCCCTATAGGTACCCCCTCTTCGAAATTTTTCACGATTTTTTATATAAAACTTAGTACTACTGTCGCACTACCGCATACCTCGTGGTCCCGTGAGTGTCCACATATGGCCCGGGACTCATTTTTTTCTAAAATCGCATGAAAATTGATGGAACCAGCAAAATATAATAAACTAATTTTAAAAAAAATCTTTCCTACTGATGTACAAAAAATTACAAGTAGTATATTCACAAAGAAAAACGTTTCAACGATGAAACGTGCAATAATTTCCAGGTGTTTCCGATAAACTTCCTGTTCTCATGGGAAACACATAAACTTGGCACATAAATTATTTCCATAGACTCATTAATTTTGCAACACAGATGTGATGATGCCGTGCGAAATTCGTATATGACTTTAATAAATTACAAAATACATATGTTAGAAATTTCGCCAAAATAGTTTATTTCCGCCATATCGTAGACATGTGTCATCATCGGATATTAAATTACATCGATTCAATATTGAAAAGTCTTTCGAGCTTTCAAAAAATGCAACAGAGCATAAAAAAATCAAGAATTTGCAAATATTGGAAATTAACAAATTATTTTTTTTCGTTTTTTTTTTTATTTAAAGAATTTTTAATCAGCATTTATGTCAACAGTGACGTTAGCGATTGACATATATACTCGTATGTCTTTGTCCTTAATGCTAATTTGATGCTTGGATTCACATTAAAAAAATTAATTCTTCTGCATTGATTTGTTTTCCCCTTTCCAGTGCTTACAATCTTGTTTACAATCTTACAAGGCCTGTTAATTATGTTAACATTTCTAATTACGAAATCAGTTACTGACGGACAGCAACGAAAATTTCATAATTTGGCATAGAAAAAAAACTTCAAGACGTCTCAGTAAAATCCTCAACTTCGGTTAGGTAATAATAAAATAAGGAAAAATCTCCGATAACTGTATATGGAACTCATCAAAAAGTTTGACTTTTCATAATTTCAACACATTTTCGTCTTGTCTATCAATCGTTGTCTGTCTTCCTTTCTTTCTTAAGTCAATTAACTTCGCTGAGCTTTTTCCCGGAACTAACTGGGAACGTCGTCGTGCCGGTGTTAAGTTTAAGAAACCCCAAACCTCGGCAAGATCTCTACTGACCTATCTTAGACTGCGATTCTTTTTTGTACCTACTCTCGGCAAATGAAAAAAAAAAATCGCAGTTAAACACTTTTTTTTTTTGTTTTTCTTGATTTCAAATGAGGCAATCCATTGCTAACTCAGTCAAGCCAAAAGCTAAAGTCAAGTGAAGTCGGCGATCCATGAATTCAAGAAAAAAGTGTTATAAGATCTACGACTAAAGGAAATGAAAAGACATTACCCATTGGAATACTGTGGGGGCCATAAACTGTGCATTTGTGGAAGTTAGGCGGGGGCTAGCGACTGCTTTTTGTAGTAATTTTGCAGTAATAAGACGAAAATACGGTCACAGAGGAACGGTATTAACGATTAGGCGGCTCTTTCAACCCATTGGCATATTTTGAAATTGCCCAAACTGTCCGAGGTTTTGTGTAATCCAGAAAAAAACGTTACGCTATTTTTGTTTCTTGTGATCAACGTTCCTCCTTGTCTGGGATACTTTCAATATTTTATGAGAAATGTCATGCTCCTCTGTAGAATAGACAACCCCTCTATATACGTGTAGATACTGCCGCTGTAAAAGCCATAAACCTTACAAATGTTGCAACCCTGCGTACTCTCCATTTGTGCGCACTTTCCGCGATTTTTTGTATGGAATTTTTATATTATCGTCACACTACCGCAGACCACTCCTACCCCCCTAATGTGTGACGTATTAATGGACAGCCCCTTGAATTTTTTAACTTTTAATGTTATTTATTTCAAAAAACTCAAGTAACACTTGGGAAATATGTTGTTTGGAATAAAAAAAAACACCACCCATCATTCGAAGCAAATGTATGTCTGTGGACTTTTGCATCCATAGATCTGCATCCGCACTGCAATTAGGAACCACTTTACGGTTAACAAGCATTTTTAGTACACTTCGATTGGCTGCAGTTCAGCTCCCAGCTGGTGGATGGCATTTTTATAGACCTTAGCTATCTTCTCATAAAGGAGTTTCTTTGTCGGGACCTAATTGCCCCATGGCTTCTTAAAAAGATCCAACCGTCTTTAGATGGGTTTCTTTTACAGCCAATGAATTGAAGCTGAAATTGGAAAGTTCACCCAAGTTCCTCTTTAATCGATGGGATTTTTCTTATATTTCCGTACCTCGCCTATATGTGTATTTTTTAATTTCAGTTTTATTCTCTTCTTAATATGATTTTCCTTCTTTTCTCTGGAGTTTTCTTTCGGATATCAAGCAAGCAAACTCACAATCAAATGAGAAGAAGGCGTTCCGTGAACGTGATCCATTCGTTTAGGAAGCGAAAATTTATTACAAACCTACGCGAACTCAGTCAATTACTCAGCCAGTCAACCGTTAAATGGATTTCCGCATTAATAGTCAGAGATTTACTTTATTTCATATCATTTAATACTTTCTTCTGTTGGTCTTTTGACATAAACCATTTACTGTCAAATTCAACTCATCACGTTCTTTTTTTCTATATAATTTTCTGAAAACAAAACAATTAGCAGAAACTTGAGTTTTATGACTAACATACATAAAACAAAATAAATCGTAAAAAGTTTTTTTTTCGTGAATAAAATACCTTTAGGAGATTATCCTCTAATCCTATTCATTCAATCAAATAAATTGAGTGTACAACTTATACAATAAAAATAGAAGGTTTAAGGCAATATGGAGTAAAACTTGCAATCGTTAAATTTAGGATTTGTATTAAAGTGCTGCGACAGGAATACAAAACTGGTTGCGAAGTGATGACAGTAATTGGAAGGTACCTACAGCATATCTATGTTGCTTTATCCCAACAATAAATGAGAAAATAGTCATTAAAGATGTTCCACTTTATCAAAGCGCGTTGCCAAAAAATGGTAATGGAAATTTTCGTGTCTTCAAAATTTTTCACTGACTGCCAAACCCCATCCTTGATGGAATTTTGATTCGATTTTATTTTTATATAACTTTTTCTATTATGAAATCCTCCACCCCACTGAAATATCGATACCTTCAGTGTTACGAAGAAGAGTGTTGTGAAGAAGAGGGAAGAATTACACAGAGGGAATGGGATAGACATTAGTGGATAAAAAGTTTCATTGTAGAACGACTTATAAAACAGTAAAAACCGGATCAATACACTCACAGTGGTTTGGAAAATAGCAGAGAAGGGGGTAATAATGAGGAAGAACTTTGATCTACTGTATAGTAGATCTACTGACTGAACTACTTGTTCTTTATTGAAAAGCTAACAATTTCAATCAAACCGTTTAATTTTTTTTTAGTAAATCAGGAACAAACAACTGCTTTCATTAAGTTGACCCTCCATTACCATGACTTTTCCCAACTGCAAAAAAATAGAGACACATTTATATGAAGATACCTTGGCGAGAAAGGGAGATAAGAATCAACTGCAAAAATTTGTCAGCAACTGCAAAAATAATTTCCCCTCTTTTTTTATGGCGATTTTATGGTTGCAGTTGACGGACTTGAACTTTTTTATAGCGATTTCTACTACAATCACACATTGTCCCTGTAAGTGAATAGTGAGCACAGACACATACAAAGTGCTATTATAGCGTAGCTGTCATTTTTCATGTAGTTCAAACACACACATGCAGCTGTATAGCTTTATTTCTATGCTAATTTGAATCTTATATTCATAGCATAAGGTTTGATATGATTGCTATAAAGTTGTTAAACTGGAAGGGAAAGCGTTTATACTTGTATTCAGTCATTCCTCTTTAGATCTATATAAGTCTATCTAGTTTTGTGCATTTTTTTGCAGTTACAGAAGTCATGGTAATGGAGGGCCAACTTTATGTGTACAGTGAAAGCTTTCATAACCCCACGGAACCAAAATTTCTGTCCGGTTATGGGAGGTGTCCATTTTTCAGAACACTTTTAATATCGAAAATACGAATTTGGTCATAGTTCAAAAGTATTATCCGCCTATGGGAGGTGTCCGCAAAGGGAACTTTCCCTCTATTACTCAAGCAATGACGACATACGTATGTCAACCGTTAACGCCGCGGATGACATAACTGCTGCTTAGGAAGTATTCATCGTAGCCAGCTGTGTTCTCATTGGTCGAAAAGGCCAATCGTAGCCTCAATCGCAAAAGTAATCGTTAATGTGATACGGCTATAAGACTTTTCAAAAAGATTTTTTGGCGTGATCGCAAAAAACTTTTTTTCAGAAAAAAACATAAAGTTTAGAGATTTTAATTTTCAAAAAACTGGAAATTTTTGAACGAGTATAAAAAAAAACTTCTGTGCATGAAAATAAAAAATTTGTTAACCCCAGTAGTGAAATTCATATTTCACACCCTAAAATACGCCCAATGAATTTAAATCTCTCACTCCCAACAAAATCCGTCTGCCACGATTTCGTATTCTATTCTAATGAAACTAATAGAGAAATAACGAAATTAGATTTAAACTTATTAGAAAAAAAAGAAAGAAATTTCGAAATTATCTTTCATCAGTTTCAAGCAATTGCGAAAAGCGAAAGAAATTCTTTAATGAAAACCGCCAACCACAACCAACGCGAAAATCTTCGATGACGTAAAATCATTCTCTCAACAAGATAATTTGCCATTATTTTCAGCAGCTTCAAGCATCCCACACGTCTCCTACTTAATCAGTGCCCATAACTTTTATGAATTGGTAAAATTTCTAATTCATAATTATTTTCATTTGAATATCATTCAAAGAAATATGGCAACCGCAATTTGTTAAAACAAAAATTCGAATAACAAACTTTTGCGAAAGTTACAAATTCCGGAAACCAAGCAATTATGATATGAATCTGTATATCGCTAAAAAAAAATTAGCAATTTATCTTGAAAATTTCGTATGCACACTTTTAGGCGATACCCCCTGAGACGAGTATAACTGCATAAAAATTAATTAAGACGTCAAAAAGTCTGTTTCCACTTCCTCCTGATTGTGTTCCGGTCTCGTAAATTGCCACATCCACAAAATCTCATAAAGATGATAAACTCTCGCCGGGGTTAATTAATTGGATGACATCGCAGCGGCCACTTACATTTGTTAATTAGTGCAACAAACTAATTGAGAGATGACAGCACCACAGAGGCTACTGTCGGTTTATATTAATGACCGACGGTCAAGTCAGAACCTCTTTCACGACTCTATATAACTTTCTAGTGTTCAATTCTATTGCATAAAGATTTTTGCAGCATCAATGGATCGTAGAGTCACTACCCCAGTGCTACAAATTAGCCCAACATCAGCATGAAATACGAGTTATACAGCATCACACAAGAGTCATGCTCATAAAACTGGCCATGCTTACATCGCACTCGATGCTTGGCCATAATCCCTCTGAATATGTGGCTAATAAAGGATGATGTGGCTTACACATACAACACCATAACGTTTGTCGCATAAATATGCTGGCGATGTAAAAACTTGGCAATTGGTACCTACTTTCTTTACTGGAGCAAGGGTACAAGTTACTTCCTATGCAGACCTATAACTTTTAACTATTCTCCCAAAAAGCTGGGTGACAATGAATAATAGTTGGTTTTGATATTGAATATTTGTAAATTCTACAATATTATCATCAAAAAATAGTGACGTGTACAAATTGGATAGAAAAAAAAACACTTTTAAAAGCCCGTCCTAAAATTTTGAATAATTTACGCTATAATGTGCTAATCATAGGGGTTGTCCATAAAATACGTAACACTATTAGGGAACCGGGATCTAAGGTAATGTAATGGCAGTACTACACTCCATACACAAATCGCAGAAAAGTCTAACGAAGGGTAGGGAAGGGTGGGACAAAGACCTATAAAGGGCACAGCCCTTTATTGTCTTATGTATCTGTCTGTCAGTTTCACTGGCAGTCTGTTTGTTCGCTTACAACTCGAGAACCACTGAACCGATAAGAATCAAATTTCCGAGAGTTCCTTTTACTATCAGGGGGCGGGGGGGCTTGGTCAATATTCTTACTCTAAAATCTCCTTCCATATTACCTCCTGAACCGTTTAAGACATTTTGATGCAATTTTGTTTATCAGAGAAGTCATTTTTCAAGGTAAATTTATTTCTAACAAAATCAACCCTCCTTTCCTTTGAACCGCAATACAACCACCAAAACATGTTGATCCGGTTTTCGGCATTAATGATTGTCCATAAAGTTCCGCTAATTTCACGCTAATTTTCGCCTTTTCTCGCCAATTATTTGTGTGAATTTTTGTGGGAAATTTAATTCCACCGTCACACTCTCTCAGACCTCCTCCCCCGTAATTGTGTGACTTCTTTTATGGAAACTTTTTGCCCGTCTACACCACCCTCTTTAATTGCGGCAGGTCTACAGCCCCCTAGTATCAAAGTAGTCTGCAAAGCTAGAGAATTTTACTTATTTTTATCCTGGTGGTTTTAAAAACATTAAAAAACAATTTTTTTTCGGCACAATCCGTGCAACGAATTCGATGGATGTTTTATCGATTTCATTATATTAGAGATAATAAATATCTGTTTTTACTCAGCCTATGAATTTTTCGATTTCTGTCGATAGAACCCTTTAGCAAAATGCAACAAATCGTTTTCTTTATACCCATTAATTAGATGACACTAATTTTATTAATCCAAAAAGTATTTCCAAGAGAACACTGTATAGCAACATCATGTGTGGACCACAGAATAAAATTATCCTTAATCGAAATCTTATGTTTGCTCAACTTTTTCCCAACTTGGCTACTCACTCCGTCAATATATTAAATCACATGGGAAGGTGAGAAAGTACATGATTTGATTTTAACATTAAACTTTGGCACCAAACTTGACTTTCATTCAATGCAAGCAAACAAAGAACAAAAAAAACTTCAGACTGATCGTACACCTAATAGGGATTTATTACTGCCGTCCAAGGAGAAGTGCGCTCCTCTTCATTTTGATTTTCTTCAGAAAATGTAAATAAGAAAAAAGAATAAACAATTTGAAGAGAGTGCTGGAATTCTATCCCGGTCTATAAAATAGAAAATCACAGAAAGACCAGAACCGCAATAAAGAAATGGAAGTCAACCATAACAAGGCCAACAGCAACAAAACCAACCGTGTTCGCCTATCCCTTTCAATGTTTATAAAACGAAACCGAAATATGTCCACCTACAGCAACTACTACTACCTACCAACTATCCAGAATCCCGATCAACCGAGTAACCAACCAGGGAATAAATTTCAATTACCGTGGACTACGGCAACAGAATATCCTGAGTACAAGTTTATACGATAAGAAAAACAAAAGGAGGTCAAGGGTTACACGACGTGCTCAGACGTCCTTTTTTTATTACCATTAAAGCTTTTTCAGTTGATTTCGGTTTCCTGCTTGGAGATGGCAACGGCGAACCGAAGAAGTTTTAATCGAAAGGGATTACAAATTTATAAAATGTATCTAAGAGCCCTCCGATAAGCATAATGATAATCACCAGAATAAGTTTTCACATGAGAGACAGAAAAAGATCTTCGGGAAATTCTGATAGGGTAAAATGATACAAACGGATTTGAATATTTTATCAAAAAACTTTTAGAAAATTAATTCTCTAATGGAAATAGTATCATTAGCCGATTTTACACCTTCCTTCAACCGGACGTATTTGCTCTATTTTAGTACGTCAGAGGGGATCGGAAACTACCGGGGAAAAGCACCGCTCTAGGCCTGGGTGCAACCACACATAAAAAAGCGAATGGTGTTCTTCTCGCATCAACTAGAAAAATTTACCTACACTCAGAAAAATGTCCAGGTCAACTTTTTGTCAGGTTAACTCTGACCTTACAGAGGTGTCTGTAAGCCAGCTAGCGGTCAGAGTTAACCTGTCTAAGGTCAACTCGTGCAGCTCCCAATGCCCTACTTCACCTGCTGGTGGCTTAATTTCAAAATTTCTCCGACCACAGGTCAACTCAGTTTTACTTGCCCACATGCAGGCGAACGCGCGCCTGCCCGAGGCCAATTACGCCGTATGTAGGTCGTCGAGTTAGCCTCCATTTTTCTGAGTGTACACATTTAAATGAGGAAACAGTGAACAAAATCTTTTTGGAAGAAAATTTTCTCTCGCATTTTTGTTTTTGATTGCATTTTTCTCTAGGAAGGTGTGTTGGCCGTGCATGAAAAAAATGATAAGGGAAAAAGAAAACTAAAAGTAATTTAAAAGCAAATTTTTTGTTAACCGTGAAGTTCTGTCCATACCAGGAAAAATATTGTATTCATGACGGAGACTGACTCGAGAACGGGGCAAATAGAATCTTCCGATCACGCAAAATTATGAGGATGTCCGTGCATCGGTCTGTCGGTCTGTCGGTCTGCCTGTCAATCTGTCCGTTTTACGTATATCTTAAATAACTCGAGAACACTTTGACCTAGCGACTTGAAATTCTTTGTAAATGAATTTTACGAAAATCGTAGTTTTTTTATCAACTTTTGGAAAAGTGACCTGCTTAGTAGTAAAATTTACTATTTTGTAATTAAATTGAGTATTTTTGTTATTCAAATTAACTATTTTAGTAATAGCCACGATTTCCGATTATAAAATAGTTAGATTTACTATTTTTTTCCTTGCGTGAACCAAACGAAGTTCGTAGTACAAATTTTATTGATTATTTTTCTTGCATTTCCTTTGTTGAACTCCATGGAATATAATTTTGGAAATTTCCATGGGATACAATTTTGTTTATCATTTCATATAAACATTTTTGAACATTTTCAACGATAAATTTTGTAAACTTTTGGTCTAAAACTTTGTGCATAAAATTTCCAGCCCATATAAAATTAAAATCTCGTATAAAATTTCAGAACATCCCTTATAGAGATAAAAATCAACTAAATTATTACCTTGACAACCTTACAAAACACTTTTATATAAAGAGTCTTACTTTATCTGTGTGTGTAAAATATTTAACATTTTTATTAATTCAGTATAAAAGTTCTTTTTTCTCTAACAGTGAACCATTCATCCTTTTTAGAAAACCCTCAGAAAATCTAACAAAACTTTTTCACACAATCATCATAATTATCTGAATATCAAAAATCTAAAATGAAATTCATTCTAAAAGTGTCCTTTTCACAGAATCCTTCTCCGTCGTAGTACCTCCTTTAATGCGCAAAACATTTTATTTATAACATAAGATCGCAACAGGATTCTAGACTGAATAATTAAGCAATCAATCCTTATAAAATACTGTGAAAAAAGAACTCCACTTTTATAGAAACTTTATCGCAATTTTCAAGTTTTAGCGTCATTAATTAACCAAAAACATAATGATTACCCTTTCGTGAGGTCATTGTCATATTCACGTACAATCAACTTTTCAGTTTTCTCGCTAATTTTCCATTACCTACACTTTTTTTTGGAAATTTCAATATTCGGTTGGTGTTTATTTTTAGCTTTTCTTTTTGCCTTCACTCAACATTTGTTAAATGTCACAGTATTTAACTTTTCAATTTTATCTTTTGATCCTGAAATAAAGAGATAAACAGACAATAGTCTATATCCTGAGACGTAGTCCAATTCATCCAGGAGCAAAACAATTTCCCACGGAAAATTCCGAAACAATCAAGTGATTAGACTTCGCTCCATTTAATTTTAAACACCATCTATCCGCTTTTTCTTCACCGGATGCGCAATCTTCATCCCATTCTACGCCACCATCATCGCCACCTTTGATAAGACATGGCAAAGGAATGTTCTATTCTGTTCTACTCCTTCTGTTTGCTGTATCAAATTCAATGTTCTGCCATCTGGTTTAACAGATACTACTATAAAAAGGAAGCTATCGATTATTTTCCTTTCTGTGGAAAACACGTCTAAAATGGTATCAAACAATCTGGGGATGAGGAAACAATTGTTTGCCGTCCATCCGGGTACTATGACGGACCATCTCGATTACAGAATAGAAAAAAATTGTTTTGTTATTCATCGAATTATAAATCTATTGTTTATTTTCGAATTAAAAGATGGCAATTTCTGTGTCCCTCCGATGACAAAACGGTATTAACCAGCAGGACGCCAAAAAAAATCGGATCCAAACTGGAGGGCATCGGCACGTGACCGAGACCTCTGGGGAGAGAAACGATCCAGTAGACCAAGAACAGAAACCGGTCGTAGCACCGAAGAAGGCTGTAGAAAAATACCTTACCTGAATAAAAACGAATTTTGATAAAAATTCCAATTGAAATATAATGTATGGAAAAGTTATGCAGAAATAAATTGTAAACACGACGAAAAAATAACAAAACATTTTAATGTGTAGGTAGTTCTTCTACAGAGATAGAGGAAAACGGGGAGAGAGGATTGGGTAGTAAGGGACCTTTGTTATGGACAGTCACCCAGTGGAATAAAGTTTTCCTCCTTTGGCATGCTGACATCGAATTTCCAAGCACTTACAATACCTTTTCTTGGCCTACTACAATACAAAACTCAAGGTAAAATCAGGATTCAAACATAAATGGTCCCAAGGAGTTAAAAAAGAGTAGCCACCAGAGGATGGAATAAATTCTGGTGAGATGCGGCGCGGGACATGGACAGAATCTCTATACCATGAGTTATAGCATTAAGGGTTAAGGCCTTAGGGATAGCCAACTTGATCTGTTTTGTATCGTTTATCGGCCGCTTAGTGAACTGTGACTAAAGGAATTACTTCAGGTCAAAACTGGAAGGATTCAAGAATCTCTCCTTTTGTTCAGTAAGATTAAGGATGATGTACCCTCCAGGCTTCAGGATGATAAGGTATGGAGATAACTATCCCTGACAGCATGTTTTACAGCTGCTCAGCTACCCACCCAAACCCGCCATCGGGACACTCCCATTTGTCAGCGAAAGCACGCTGCTGGCCAGCGACGATGATAAACAACAAATCAAGGATTCGAGGATGGACTGACATCCTCATTGCTTACTCCTTGAAGGGTGACCGCCTGAAGTGAACTATGTATAGATCGCCTGGAGGATATTGACCCCATATAAATACACGATGGCATGATAATGATATCCATCGCTTGTTTGTCTAGTCGGCATTAATTTCATTGCAAATCAGAGATAGGGAATGAGATAAAATCAAATTAATATGTATCTCCGTATAGCGCTGATTTCACTAATGAAAAAGCAATATAGCACGAGTTCAACACATTTCAGTGCATTTTTCTTGATTTTTCGAAATAGAAATCCATCTGACAAGATATAAAAAAAAAGAACGTTACATCCTTATATCCTGAAGGAATAGGGACTATGCCGCACGGGTAAATCTAGCTGGGATAACCCCGAAAATCGAATTAGATACGCAAAGTGATGTCGTCCCTTATCTTTGATTTCGTTAGAGGAAAACCTTCTTTGCATACCGCCTGGATGATGATGGTAGGACGAAGGAACACATATTCTTTTTATGTAGCAAACAAACTCCCCAATTCTAGATCCGTGTCTATTCTCTGCTTATATAATACACAATAATATCATGTTCGTTCTCGACTTGAATTGCTAACAAAATTGACATTAAAGGTCGTTGAACGCTTAAGGACCTTTTCGGTTGACGTTGCAGAAATTTTCAACGGCAGGGGAAGATTAACCGAAAACCGTTCAAATTTTTCCTATTATGTATGTGGATGGAATCTTTCTTGGTTGTTGAATACATCTACAAATTACAGTGAAGTGCATTGAGAAACCACTTTAACTGTTTGAAATTAAGTGGGATTTTTTTAAGTATTTAAAAAAAACTGTGAAAAAGTTGTGGGTTCGCACTTTTGGTGTGCAAACAATATAAAATTGAGAGGATAAAGATTCTAAAAAAAATATAAAATTGAGAGGATAAAGATTCTTAATTGTCGAGTTTTTTCTTCCAACAACACGTTGGCTACCAGCCAAAAAAACGCTTTCTCCGCTAGTATACACTGGGAAAAAACGCAAAAATCATTTCTGTACTTTGCGAGTCACCGGTGACTCAAACTCTTATTTCACTTTTGCACACTGTGAGGCACCGGTGAACATCGAAACTATAGGAATGTATAGTAAGCTCAATTTAACGACTACACTCAATCATGGAACTTGAGAAACTGACGGTAATGACAATAGTGTGTGTACACCGGTGACTCACATGGTAGCCAACGTGTTAAGTGGTGGTAATATTTTTTTTTTTTACAAAATATCACAACCCGAATTATCTCGAGCACTAATAATTAATTAACGGACTCTGCCCGGTGGGCTTTTGTCATCTAGGGGCCTTCAGGCTGTCGTTAAGAAACACAAGATAGCAATTTTGAAATAATGGAATACCGTTAGATGCAATCCAGAAAAAATTTTGAGCTATTTTTTTATTGGCTTTACTCGTAGAAATGTTTTGAAAAAATTTTAAAGATTTCTCCCCACGGCACATCTTTCTGAAAAAAATATTGCTGCAGCGCATTTTCTACTATCTTTATTCCCAAAACATATTTTTCTTTTCTTTGAAAAAAATGTTTCTTTAAATACATATTAATCTTCTTAAGATATTTAGAGCAGATGAAAAGTGGAATTTTCCTCTTTGACCAGCTTGCAAAGAGACTTTTTTATGTGCATATTTGAAATTTCTAAAAAATATCTTTATCGGAATTTCTAAAAAAAATATCTTTATCGGCGAATCAAAATTAAAAGCCAGCGCTTAGTAATAGCAATGTATGGCTCTCACAATGGTTAAATTTGCCCTGAGCCTAATTTATGTAATTACTAGTTTAACCCTACTAAGTTTATTGATGGGGAATATTGGTCTATTCAACATACAATTGAAATTTTTTTGTGATTTTCTTAAGAACAGTACGTCAGATCGAAAATCCAAATTGCAAAAAGTGTTTAGAATACAGTTTTGCATACCTCTTCCATAATTCATAATCGAATTAAACTACACTCCTTTCTCCCCCTTTCAAAATTTGAATTTAAAAGCATTACCTCCAAAAAATGTGAAATTACCCGCTTTGTTCGATTTTTGTCTTATTTGGAGACAAAAAACCACGATATCTGGAAGTTTTCACTCATATCCGGGCTTGACTGTCGATTTTAAAACAACATAGGGGGTTGAACAGTATTCAAATCTTTTTTAAATCTTTACCTTATTCAGTATTAGATAAAAGCGTGTTTTAGTACTCACCGATTTTCCTTCGCGCGCGCCACAGCACGGGCGGAACCGTGTTACCTGGGGCAGCCAGCGTGACGGTCGTTAATCAAAAACCTGCAAAAAAAGAACAACAAAATAGAATAATATAAAACATGTCAAAATTACAAAATCTCAAAAATCGATTTAATTTTTCACTTTATCAAAAGACTTATTTAAAAATTGTACGTGCCGTATCGCTTGTAAGCTAAAAATACAACGTTGTGATTGCCATATTATATCAAGTTTTGAATATAACGACCGAGTATACATGAGCAGATGAATTGAAATGTGAAATGATTACGACTATATTAGTCACGCTATGTATTTATATTTCAGGGAAAATGCAAGACAATACAAAATGCCTCAATTTTTAATTTTAGAATATGCAAAAATTTCTTCCATTGCTTTTTACAGGATAATATCAATTTCAGTCAATTACATAAAAGTCAATTTACGTTAAATACATGTCTAGTGGTATTACAGATTTTTTTTTCTTATCATAAAATATAAAATGAAAAATTTATATTTAATAATTAAAAATGTGATTCATGGAAAATTTAATTATGACATCAAACTTTATTAAAAGGGTTTTTAAATACTATTTTTCTATAAAGAAATTCAGTTGACAACAAACTAAGTAACGTGTAAGAATGATAAGTAAAATTATACACAATTCGTTAAAATAATAATTGATTTTACTACGCTAAAGCATAGTGGGAACTTAATTTGTTTTTATCATTGAAAAAATATGTAGGGGTGACCGGGGCTATTCCGAACGTTTTGTGTTTCGGCCGTCCTGGTGGCTGGATGTCGGCGATTTCAATTTCGAAAAATCATCTATCTTATAGAAAATTCTGTGCTCTTCCAAGAACATTGTTAACCCGTCGGAGCATCGCAAATAGGCTTTTTTGGTCGATTAATGAAATATGAATTTTCGTTCGAATTAGCCCCACGGTGGGGCTAATTCGTACAAAAGCGAGATTAGTGTTTTGAGGCGGTTTTTAAGGCGAGAAATGTAGAAAAGAGGTGAATAAAAAATAAAAAAAAGGAAATTTTGTTAAAAAACTCATTTGTTTTTATTTATGACTTCATTACCATCACATAGAAACAAATATGTTCGTATTAATTTTTGCGTTGATTTTTTGGAGCGGCCGCTGGCTTTTTCCGCAAATAGGCTTTTTTGGTCGATTAATGAAATATGAATTTTCGTTCGAATTAGCCCCACGGTGGGGCTAATTCGTACAAAAGCGAGATTAGTGTTTTGAGGCGGTTTTTAAGGCGAGAAATGTAGAAAAGAGGTGAATAAAAAATAAAAAAAAGGAAATTTTGTTAAAAAACTCATTTGTTTTTATTTATGACTTCATTACCATCACATAGAAACAAATATGTTCGTATTAATTTTTGCGTTGATTTCTTGGAGCGGCCGCTGGCTTTTTCCGTGCCTTCGCGCCTTTCTTCCTTCTTACGTTTATATGTACGCACCATCCTAAACCAAATCGTAAAAACTGCAATCAAAATCATAAAAACGAAAAAATAAACAAAGAAAACACCGAAACACATGTAAAAAATCGCGTTCGAATCAGCCCCACCGAAAATGTACAGAATAGCCCCACACCCATTTCTCGCAGTCAGAAACGCGCTCAACAGAAATACACGAACTGATCGACCAAACTATATTTCATTCCGAAAGAGCACTAATAACTTACCTTGTGTACAAAAATTCACAATGAAAACTTTGAAATAACTCTCAGAAATCGAAACTATCTGCGCAGAAAATATTTTCAGCGAACGCACGAAAAAACAAAAACAAACAAATATGGCGTCGCATTGCCGAGAATGGTGCGCAACTACTGACGTTCGTTTACCGTGCCGAGAGCCAGCTTCACCTAAAATTTCCGCTCTCTAGCTCATCACAAACGCGCGCACACTCAAATAGAAGAAAACTGCTGTGTTCGGAATAGCCTCGGTCTCCCCTACAATTTGAGAAAAAAAATTATGTTTAATCTGTGAAAGACAATTAAAAATGCGGTTCATTTATACTTGAATTTTTCAGATTTCTTAATGACATCAATAAAAACAATCTCTGAAAATTTCATTCAGTAATTCCAACTCATTTAGTGGTTGTTAAGGACTTCAAGTACATGAGTTAGCAGGGATGGAACGCGGCACCTTGCGTTAAAAACGCCCAGTAAGCTCCCCTGAAAGTTTCATCGAAATCGGTTCAGTGGTTCTCAATTTATTGACGAACAGAAAAACAGAAAGTAATATACATAAATCGAGGAAACAGGTAAGAAAGGAGGGGAACTTGAGATTGATGCGTCTTAAACCCGCCCATTGACGATAGTCAGGTCCCCAGAAAATTTCATCCAAACCGGATCAGTAGTTTTCCAGTTTTAAGCGAACACTCAGACAGACATTTTTGTGAAAGAACTGAAACGAGTTGGATTTCTTTAAGGAATATTTTTAAAAAAATGAGAAAAACTACGTTTTAGAAACTTAAAATAGCAACATTTTCATCAAATGCAATCAATTTATTAAATTTTAATTAATCTGCTAAACTAACAACAACCGAAGCACCAAATGTTAACTGTTAGAAAAAATTTGGTTCAATTTAGCCAAAATTATTTCACACTGAGTGATTTTTTTAAAGTTTACCGAAGACGCAAAACCGCAAAAGAAAATCACTTTAGCAATAAGAATACGAACGGAGAGCAAAAACCATAAGTCGCTTGGGAGAAAATTAATTAGCGCGAAATGAAATTATTTTCAATTACTTTAGTTTTAAGTCTCAGTCAGTGAAATTGAATTAGTTGAAGGTCAACTTTGCCATTTATCTGTTGGCTGTACGGGCGTCGGGACGGTCATGCTTATGGAATTTCCGCGAAAATGGCCAAATGCTTTTCTTTAACCGTACTATAGTTGGTCGCAGATATTTTCCAGGGATGCATCGCGGATCATTAGCTCTACTCTTGGAGGAATCGAAAAATATGCAGCATAATTTTCAATTTGTGTCCGTAGTCGTGAATATCTATGAGTGCGAGTACGAAGCTGACGTCTTGTTTGGCGTAGCATAAAAATTTTGGCCCTTCGCCAAGTGCCGTATGCACTTAAAACTCGTATTTAAGCCAATTCATTTTATAGAATAAATTTGAATTTTAGCTTGAGAAACTCATTCTCATTTCATTCATATTTTTTTGCGATATATTTACGTTTTTCTTAGGTCAGATGTGAAATCCGTTTTCAAGTCAACGATAAAATTATAACTCACTACACAAAAATAATCGAAAAATATCAGTTGTGATCAACACAAAACTTTCCTCTACAACAGCGTTTCTCAACCTTTCAGTATTCGCGGCCCAATTCTCAATCAAAATTGTCATCGCGCCCGCCCCCCCCCCCCCCCCCCCCCCCCCCCGCCCCTCTGCAAACAATAAAATGTATACAATAATAACGTAATGTGAGTATTTTGGCGCTAAACCTACACTACTACCCTAATTTTAAACACAAATTACCAAGAAAACAGTAATTTATTGACATTTGGCAACACCGATCCTCAGCGTTGACAAAACAAGAAGCCGGTGCCTTTTTATTGCTCTTGCGTCATTTTTGCGGTTTCGCGAGAAGTTGTTTTAACCCTGAAATCACAATGAACGCGAAACTGGCGCAGAAACTGTCACTTAAAAGTTTGGTTCCCACAAATTGTTTGAAGTGAGCACAGTGAACGTATAGAACGCAGCTACAACGTAACCGCAACGCAAAAGTTTGCAAACTTCTAACTTTGCCGCAGAATTCTGCGTTGACAGTTCATAAAGTGAGGTTGGAAAAATGCCGTTCGAGGAAAAATTGCAAAAGGTTATTTGCCTTAGTGCAAATAACAAAGATAAAGACCAACAAAGCAAATTATCGCTTCAAAATTATCCATTTTTGTGATTTTTCCAAGTTTATACCACTTTATATTATGTCACTTGTACTACTTCACGAGCTGCCATTGTGCTCTGCCGCTAGAATTTTGCACTGCGTGGCAGTTCAGAGCGTTGTAGTTGCGTTGGTTTCGCGCTGGTTTCGCGTTCATTGTGCTCCAAGCGTAAGTTAATAAGTTAATTATTAAATATTATGTCGAAATGTATTTTGTTTTGTATGTGGGTATGTACTTTCCTTTCGGTCAATTAATAAACTTTTTTAAATATTTTGTCTTGGATATGCTCGCGCCCCCCCTTAAATGTACTCGTGCCCCCCTAGGGGGGCGCGCCCCACAGGTTGAGAATCGCTGCTCTACAATAATTAGTTTCGGAAAAAATATGTAAAAATTAATTTTTTTTTTTCAAATATCTTGAGAACCATTAAAGCTACGTAAAAAGTGTTGAAAGAAAAAAAATCACTAAATTATTTCCTTTGAATTTGGTTATATGAATTCTTGCATAAAAAACGGTATTATTTCAAAAAATACAAATTGTATGGGAGATAACCGTCATAGCTACCGTTACTTTTCCAAAAATTGATTGACAACTACGATTTTTGTAAGACTTATTTACATAAAATTTCAAGTCGCTAGGTCAACGCGTTCTCGAGGTATTTAAGATACGTACAACAACAGACCGACAGACAGATGCACGGACATCCTCATAATTTTGCCAGAAACGGATTTCGTACTGATCAGAAATTTTCTATCTGCCCCCGTTCTCCAGTCAGTCTCGATTTTAAAAAAAACATGAATACAATACTTTCACTCTATAGAAGAGGAAAGTAAAAACTAATATGAAAGTAAAAATGTTCACTTTAAAAATAATATCTGAAAAAGTCGGGAACTTTAAAAAGATGTTGCCATAAAATACGTCAGGCTAATTTTCGGATTTTCGACGAAATTCGTCACGCTTTTTCACAATTTTGTGTATGGATTTTAGTAACTACTGTCGTCACACGATCGCAGATCGCCCTCTCCCTTGAAATGTGACGTATTCCTCGGACATCTACAACAATAAATTTCGGACAATCAAAAAAAAAATCTACAATTTGAACCAAAATTTTCAAAAACGCATATCCCATCACACCCGGCCACAAACGACTAAATTTTCAATTCGTTTCTCGTTTTTACCTACTGGGAACATAAAATGAGACTTTAGTATTACATTTCAATTTAATTAATTCATTAGAATAAAAAAAACACCATTTACATCATAGCAATTTAAATGTACCTACAAAAAACGTTTAAAACAAAAACCCTTATTAGCGTTTAATTATAGATTTAAAAAGCTTCCCGACAAAACGACATCAGACATATTCGCTAGCGCCACTCTAACAACCAAACCAACCGATAAATTGGAAAATTACACCACATTATACCTCCCACCTTGATCAAATCACTTAAACCATGTTTTTTTTTCAATGTTTTTCTTACAGCCGCTAATGAGTTCAATCAGGTAACCAATGATTTGTATTTTAATTAATTCACTTTGTCCAATTATGGAATTATTTGTTGTGTATTTTTTTCTGCATGTAAAATATCTATGAGAATATATGCATGACATTTTATCGAGATGATCTTTGATTTACGACATCAATGCCCAATGGATTTTTTTTCATGCGGAAAGCTTTGATTGTGTAGCGTTTGATAAACAGAAGCTCAATTAAAAATTGTTGTCAATTGATGGTCACTACAGAGAATAATAATGGAGCTTTTTTGTACTGATAATCACTGGCGATGCCAATCAATTGTGATTGTCCCGTTTGGCTTCAGGCATTTCGGCGCCACTACCGTATTTTACATTGCGCAGTAACGTGATCGACGAACCGAAAGGTGACGTCTATAGGTAAAAAGATCCAGGTAAGTTTTAGAACCTCAGCACGATGCACGCGCTCAATCTTCTGATCGGTACAACTGTTGCGGTTCAAGGTTATGAAAACAATTTTATCGCATCAGAATCACCGGAACGGGAAGATCAAAATCTTCATTATGATTTTTTGTATTAACGAATTTACGCATCATATTCGCAATACTGGAACTACGAACTCTTTTTAATATCTATATGTTTGAAGATTTACTAAATTAGTTACTGTAAATTTTCGTAACAACCCAAAGAGTGAATCTGTGGGAAAAAGGCAAAACATCTTAAGTCGATTTTCAGGCGAAGCCAAAGTGATCTGTCTGAATATCCAAATACAGATCAGTTTAGCTTCGCCTGAAAATTGACTTAAGATGTTTTGCCTTTTTGCCACAGATATACTGGCGTGGGGTAAAAAACATTAAAGTTGGGCTACATAATTTAGATAGTACGAAAATTAAAACTCCTACGGACATAACAATTTGTCTAACTAATTTTGATTACCTCCAATTTTATCTACGCACATGGTTTGGTTTGATTGTAGGAGGGGGGTTTACAAGGGAAACCCCACGCATGTAGGCCTCAAATTGGGCCCATTGTACACCTCCGATGTCCCTCGCTGGAGCAGATTGAGCTCAAGTCCGGTTATTCAGCCATCCCGACAGTGCTATGTATTTCCAAATCGGCTTCCAGCCCTGAGTTCGTGCCATCTACCCAAATAATATGTAGTAATAAGTTAACACGTTGATGAGTTTACTCTGGCTTGTGGTCAATTGAGTGTTATATTTTACCCTAAACACGTGTGAACTTTCGCCCACCGCACATCAGTACATTTGTTTTCAAGAAAAACTCGCCTGAGGCGCATTTCTTTCCCTTTTTATCATCCAAAAAGTAATAACTTCCTTGTTGCAGTATTTCAATGATGAGAATTCGAGAAATTCCGGAGGTGATTGGTGGTGAAAAAGAGATGATCAAAACAATTAATTTTTGAATAGACGAATATGCCTGCGTCCCTGATTTTAAAAATCTGGTCACCTTTCTTATGAAGTAGAGTTGATATCTTCCTGTTTGTTTGACGAGACCATGTATAGCACAGCGATTATATGATATATAATATAATAATGTTTTTAATAAATAAAAAAAAGGATTCTTGGATTTAATTTTTATAAAAAGATTCAATATTTCTGAGGAAACAAGTCATAAGGGCATAAGTCTGTTTTTAGGCTAAGCCAAATTGCTCTGTATATTAAAGTAAATACAGATCTTTTTGATTTGATCTGAAAATCGACTTAAGCTTTTATGACTTGTTGCCACAGATTTAGTGAAATAAAAGTTTCCGACTGGGATTACTGTCCTAAGTTTCCGTGACCGTGACTGTGATCACCCTCCCCAAATGAAAATCGGGTCCGACCCTGGTTCTTTGTGAAAAAGAGAAATTCAATATACAATAATTCAACACACTACGTTATTCCACAAAACTTCTATCTACATGTTCGAGGCGCCAGACGAAAGGGATTAATTTCGTCTATCAATCCTCAAAGAACAAAAACCAAATTTTTTTTTAGACCATTTAAAACATTTTTCCTAAAATTCGATTCAGAAGCAAATAAGCAAAATTTTCAAACAAATATTTTAAATTCTTGTTTTCGGTTTGGAATTCTAGTTAATTCATCAAAATAAAATAAAAAAAAAACTTGTGGAAAAAACATTCATTAGAGAATTTATTGATTAAAAAATATTATTTTTGAATTCGAAGGCTACTCTCTACACCTTTTCATGGCCTTTTGATGGAAGAAAAAAAAACCAGCTGTTAGGAGGGTATAGTTATCGATAATCTCGGGAATTAACGAAAACAAAATAAAATTAAAATAAAAATGTTCACTGAAATTAATATCGATGGCAATAAAGTTTACGGTAGGCGCCTTTATTTAATTAGCTATTCGGAGGAATCTCAGTTCCAAAAATGTTTTGATACCTTGAAAAAAAAGCACAGCGAATAAATTTATTTTTTTGTTGTTGTTGATTAATTGGCAAAGATAAATATGATGTAGAGTTTTTTTTAATGAAATAAAGGCGTACTTTTTCAGTGCAAAATTTAAATGATTTGATAAAATCTTGGCGCCAGTTTGGTAGAGAATTTATTTCGAAAGGAGAAAATTAGAAATCTTAAACGGTAAACGAATTCCTTAAGGTATTATTCCACATAGGTTTAAATGGTCTGAAAAGTTCAGAACAGAATTGAACCTAATACTATGTTCACACCGACGCAAAAGTACATAATTTTGAAGATTTTCGTAATTTTGAACGAAATCACGCTCGAAATCACGAGATTTCCAGTACATTAGCCTGTTTTCAAAATCACTAAAAGTATGTAATTTCCACAAAACAAGGAACGAAATCATGCAAAAACAATGGATACAACCCTGCATCACTTATTCAGCTCTCTTCAGCACATCAGTTTTGACATTAGTGCTGCATTGGAAAAATGGAAATATAAGAAAAAGAAGCCGTGTTCCGCATCCGAGGATATATTAGTAAACAACCTACGCGGGGCAAAAAAAAATGGACCTGTTTTTGATGCGATTAGATATGAAATGGAAAATAATTGTTTATTTTCATTACAGATAATTCCCATTTTCGTCTAGTGTCTAATTTTGTTTGCACATATTTCATCGATGTTTTGAATTGTATTATTCATCATATTACTAAAATTCATAGTAATCCTACACAAACTTCCTCGATCCATTTTTGAACCAACATAGTTGAAATGTCAAACAAAATTACCTTAATCTCTGTGTGAACACTTTCGTTTAAGATCTAAATCATTTCGCAAAATTACGTGATTTTGCGTCGCTGTGAACATACTATAAAATTAAAGCAAGTTCTCGAATTTAAGACCAAGTAGGTAAAATATTTACGTTTGTCAGCCAAAATTCGTGCTCTTCAGTTTTAATTCCGAACTTTGATTTTAATTTTTGGACAACCAAACGCGTACTAAATTTATATATCTTTTTAAACTCGTCTAGTTTTCTGTCAACCATTTTTATACCCGTATGGTGAAACCAAAGGGTATATTAACTTTGCCTTACCGTTTGTAACGCCAAGATCCCGTCATCGCACAAAAAAATGAATTACACCAGTGTGTTTAGAATGATAAAAATATTTAATTTTTGCATGTCCGTCCGTCTGTCTGTCCGTCTGTCTGTCCGTCTGTCTGTCCGTCTGTCCGTCTGTCTGTCTGTGGCGCGGATTGCGGGCGCACGGATTGAGCTAGAGACTTGAAATTTTGCACAGATCCGTTTTTCGTAAAATGCGAGGCTAAGTTCGTTAATGGGCAAAAACGGACCTACGACATACGACGTACGTACGGACATACGAACGAAATCGTTTTTTGTGAATATCTCAAAAACGGTGCATCTTATCAAAAAAGTCCAAGAACAAAAGTTATTTAGGATATGATTCTACATAAAACTCCCATACATCAAAATCCGATTGGAATAAATTTTAAAAAATCTTATTGGAAAGTGTGACTTCAAATTGGAATTTTGGTATAACTGTTCGAATTTTGATACGAATATCACCATACGAGTCTCCAATGATTGCCAGATTGACAATTATAGCTTTTGTTATCTTTTTTAGTTCTAGCCAGAGCTTAGAGGAAGACCGTTTAATGCCGAAGTACAACTCAGAATGATCGAAAGGACAAAAGGAGATGCCAATTTATGTTCTCTTTGAACTTTTGCGGGTTATAGTCCGGTGGGAACACATCGGATGGTAAATTGTTCCAAAGTCTTGTTTTTCGCGGAATGAAGGAACCTCTAAACTTTACTGTATGAAAACGGGGAGGCTCAAGGAAGAAGTCGTGCGCGCGTACAGCTGCACGAGAGGGTCTAGGGAAAATATACCGTGGAGGAATAAGTTGAGAAATATCAGTGGAACATTTCCCATGGAAATATCTATAGAATATGCTGAATACCCCAACAGAGCGACGATGCTCGAGAGACGGTAATAAATCTGTCAAAGGCTTGTCTCCAATCAATCGGATCGCACGTTTTTGAATTCGGTCCAGCAGTTGCAGGCCAGTTTTTGGGGCTCCAGCCCAAATGTGCGAATTATACAAGTCTCAATTGAATGTAGGTCTTGTAGATGCTGAGCACGTCGATTGGCGATAAATATTTTTTGCAGCGTCCTAGAAAGCCTAGGCACTGCGACGCTTCCTTTGCTATTTTATAAATATGGTCGCTCCATTGGAGCTTCTCATTTATTTCGATGCCCAGCATTCTGATGTTTTTAGAGTCATTAATACAATCATTCATAAATTCGACCGTTTCGGGGGATTTTTCTCATTTCATCGACAACAGCATTGATTGGGTTTTAGAAGCGTTGAATTCCACACGGTTGCTTCTACCCCAAGCCAGAATTGTGTTTAAATCAGGATTCAAAGATCTAATTTGCTCACTGCGTTTCGATCGAACTGCAATGGCGTTCGATTCTGCAGGTGAGCTGAAATGGTAGGAGGCGTCAAGGGAGCTGTCATGTGCGAAACAGTATAGCGGATTGAGAGTGAGAGACAGTAGACCATTGATAAATAAATATTAAGAATAGCGTAGGAGCTAGAACAGAGCCTTGAGGGACACCCGAGTTAATCGTGAAGAAATCAGGGCACCAATCATGTATTCCGATGCGTCTCTGACTTTCGACTTCGACGCAGCTTTTAACTCTTGACTTCGCCATATCTGCAGCTTGAAATTTCGCGGAATCGTCACTATGAATCGAAACGTGATTCTGACTGTCACTCCAGGAAATTTGAAGCTGCTGATATGGCGAAGTCAAGAGTCAAAAGCTGCGTCAAAGTCGAAAGACAGAGACGCGTCGAGATACATGATTCCAGCCCAGACTTGAATCAATCCAATACAACCCGTATTGAACGATCAGAAAGGTAGCTCTCAATAAAAGAAAAATAATAACTTTTCGATTCACAATACATTTTTCTCTGCCCAATTTTTCGCGTGATTTTCCTGTCAATTACAATTTCTCTGTCTCCTTGATAAATCATTTTTAAAATTTTCAGACTATTTGAAATTATGTTAGATAATATCTTTAGTACCTTTCGACCTGTGAAATATTTTATGAACCGAATCAAGGCCACAGATGATTGAAAATTAAATTTGATATGTGGTTTTTGATCCCATTTTGTTGTAAGATAACAGACTTTTTTCTTCGAAAACAATAAAAAAAACCACCCACAGTCGGATTACCTAATACAAAGTCTACTTTACCTGATAAATCGGAAGTCGAAATATATCAAAAATCCTAAACTTTTCCTGTGTGCTCAGTCGCAATGAAAAATTATGACTTATTTTTCCGAAAAATATATGATTTATAATAGCACTTTGTTTGAATCACGTGCCCGATTACATGGCTATCTCGTATCGGCAGCATTAATAAATGAAAAAAAAATGCTTATCGTTTAGTCTATTAACATTTTCATAATCCATTTACACGTAATTCGTCATCTTATAGCTTTGAATAATATTATGTATTGTGAAACCTAATCTATAGAATTAAAAAAAAAATGTAACAAAAAATATAAAAGCACATGTCGTGTCAATTATACAAATATGTATACCAAAAGTACAGCATCTTGTTTTGTTAACTATTGACAGGTTTTGATCATTACTAGAAATTACTTAACCTTCAATATATAGATATTTTTCACAGAGTTTCAATCAATAATTGCATAAAAACATCGTGTATATAATTTCGTTTGAATAAATATTTCACTTTTATGAATGCCAAATGTTAAAAGATAAATAAATAAATTGATGAATTTTATGAATACTGAAAATGGTAATAAAAATATCAGTTGTGGTCAACACAAAACTTTCTTCTACAAAATCTACGACCCTGTGCAGTTTACGCTAGAGCCCTGTCGCGTTGTCAACCTAAGACGACCTCCCAATAAATTCTTGGTTCATCCAAAAATATCAAAAACGTACAAAATTTGAGATAACTTGAGAACTGTAAAAGATATCAATTTACGGTAAATGGCAAAAATGTAGAAAATGTTAACATCTTTAATTATTCTTTTAACTGATTTGTCGAAAAACCGTTAGTTTGCAAATTATTCGCAAAAATATGATTTTTTACATATTAATGAAAATATCTCAATAACGGTAAAAGATAACGGATAACGGTAAGAAACAAAATTGTGCAGAATGCCATTCTCATTAATTCACTTGATACATTCAGTCAGCAAAAACCCGTTAGTTTTCGAGATAATCGCAAAAAACTGATTTTTTGGAAATAACGGTTTATCTCGATAACAGGTGGAGATATCGAGTTATAGTTAAAGACAAAAGTGTGGGAAATTTTATTTTCTCCAAGTTTTGTCATACTTAAGGCCACTAAAAAACGCGTTGTTTTGGAGTAAATCGAGAAAAACGAAATTGCGATTTTTGAAAAACCGCCATTTTGGATACTTCCGGTTAACGGATTTCCACCAAAAGTTGATAGGATCGTCCCATTTCAGGACCCCACATGCCTATAAAATTTCATAAAATTTCAGACTGACAGACTGACAGACAGACTGACAGACTGACAGACTGACAGACAGAAAGACATTTTTTTAATATGACTCCAATCGACTCAGGAGTTATCGGGAAATGTTTTTTAGGCAAAATTAAGAGGTCGAAATTTTTCATGAATACAATACTTTATTATACTCCGTAGAAGAAAGTAAAAAAGTTTACTCTTTTGCGATTTAATGATTATTTTTCTCAGATTGATAACGAATTTCAAATGAACATATTTTCTGACAGAGCATTTAATGTTGCTAGGTAAGAGGTCATTCCACTCGCAATCAGATTCAACGGAATTATGAAAAAATCAATAAGAAAATTTTGATAAATACTTAGAGGTATTTAGAGGTTTTATTCTGATGAAATTTTGATATTTTTTAATATAAATCGGAATTCGAGAAATTGGAATTCGAAATTTTGTCAAATTCCAACAAAATCATGAAAAAGACTTCAATTTACAATCAAGCAAAGATTTATTACGTTGAACAATTCATTTTGATTGTATTAAAAATATTGAGACGTTTTACACCACAAATTATTTAAATTGAGACCAAAAATTAACTTGAAAAACATCGAAAACTCTATTAACCATAGTTGAAAGAAAAAAACCAAAAATATTTGAACAACATAATGTAGACTAATCTCCTGCTTCTTGATTAAACTGGAATGTGTGGAATTTTTGGCATTCTAAATTTTTTTTTTTTGCAAAATCGACAAACCCTAAAGGGTCTTAAATTAGATTTAATAGGCTTTAACCAGTTTAACACTTTTTATAGGATTAGCATTCGAAATTTTTGTGACATAACTCCGAACTGAACGAAAAACATAATTTCCATAAATAAGCTTTAATAAAACACCTTCTTTCAATCGTTTTCAAACGCGCCGAATCTGTTTTATCTCTGCCGGGCCGATTGGAAATCTTTGTCACTGTTTGGAGATTTTTTTTGCCCATTTGAAATTTGAAAAAAAAACTGTCGAAAAACACAAAACATGACCTTTGTGAGGTTTCTGTTGTAAAACCGCAGTCCTATTCGAACCTGGATCAAAGATCCATATTTCATGAACAGCTTCTAACTAAAAATTGCTCATAAACCGAGTCGTTCATAAACCCAGGTGCGGCTGTAAAGAAATTTTAAGGTAATTCATTAAATTTAGTGGAAGGGGACAGTATTAAATACCATGCAAAAACGCATGACTAAAGAGAGAGAAAGACAACTCAAAATTAACGATTCTCCAAGAGCCTGTTCACATTGGTTGAAATAGTCCGCCTAATTCTGACAGAAACTTGCAACATTTAGGCAAGGTGAGGAAGTGGGACTGAGCCCCTTATTATTGCCAGTTTCTGTCAGAATTAGGCGGACTATTTCAACCAATCTGAACATGGTCCAAGGATCGAATAATAACATTAAATATACATCAGTGTTTTGAATGATGAAAAAACTTTAATTTATGCTTGTCGATCCTCCCCTTCGCCAGTTTGTTCGTTTCTAGAGCCAGTCCATGAAATACGTCACACATTTATAGGGAAGAGACAGTAGTGCGACTGCGGTTATTAAATCCCATACAAAAAAAATGTGAAAAAAACATAACAAAAAGGCAAAAATTAGTGTGGCGTATTTTTATGGCCGTAAGACCTTGAAATTTTTTCCATGACGTTTTTTTATACTATTAAGATGGATCAAGTTCTTAAATGAACAAACCAAGAAAAAAACTACACGCCCCCTCCCCCCACACCCCACACAAAAATGAAAATTTCTTCTGAAAATATAAATTTTCAATTTCTGATAGACTAGGCCCAACTGATTGTCCTTTACCAAAATATGTAGGTGTTCCATATTAATATGAATTGAAATTAACTTCTGTGCATACTGATGCCAAGCCCCATTATCTAATATTCAACAGTTAAAAGAAAATCTCCTCATGCAAATATTCACTAAAACATTTTTATGTTTTCATTAGAAAACATCAAAGAATAGTTCAAACAAATTATTTAAAATTTATTCAAACTCAACGGTGAGGAAACGAGATAAAAGTCAACCGAAAAATACCGAAATGCAAAAAAAAACCCCACTGGAATGCTGTCATCGATCACACTTTTTGTATTATTACTAGTTGACTTGAAATTCTTGATAAAAACTTTTTCTTTCTCGCCTTGTTTCATGGTAAGCGTTTTGGGTTTTTTTTTCTTCATGTTTTTTTTTCGCAAAGATGACATTGATTGTATTTAAAGTTATGTATGTCATCACTTGAAACAAGATTTTCAATTTTAATTAATTAATACGTATGTGTTATACTATACACTGAATAATGTTAAGGATCGTATCAATCATTTGACTGAGATCATTAAAAGCGTAAACGTTAAATTGGAAGATATCAGAGAATCTCAGCTTGTAGAGAAGATGGAAACTGGGACAAAATAAGTGACTAATGGTCTACAACCGCCAACAAATTCCAATTTGTTGTCACAGCGCCAAATCAAAACAGCAATTTGATTATAATCTCCCCTCTGGTGTCCGCCTCCACATGGAAATCACTGTGTGGCGTTACATTTTCACCAACATTTTCAATCGTTAAATGTTCGGGAATCGTGCTAAAGTTGTAAAAATCATTTCAATTGAAGTAAATTGAATTAGTGTACAATGTGAAGACTGGAAAATTTGACCAATAAGCACTTAGAGAAGCTATAAATCCAAAAAGTTGATCAACCATATACTCGAATGCATTTTTATGTACTTATAGGAAAGTAGGTCTTTCAACAATGGCGCGGATCCAGAGTTTTATTCAGGGTGGCGGAACAGGATCACGGTAATGGAAACTTAGAACAGTAAACCAGGTACGATCTCCAATATTCTAAACTAGCTTTCATACCCGCCGTTGTCGGGTAAAAGTTTTTTGCACAAATTTTCTTGCGGCCAAAAAACAAAAAAATAACTTAAAAACTTTTGAAAAAAATCGTTATGCCTTCAGGACCTCCCGATCCGAATTCGTGATTAGCGACCCCGAAAACCCCCGAGTGAAACTTTTCAGCCTCCTATTGAGCAGGATTAATGGTGAAAATAACGGTTTAAAAACACCCAAACCCCCTTTACCCCCCGCTCACCCCCTCGAAAAAAAAAACCGCCTTAGAGCGGTTTGCACCAACGAAACTTAGAAACTTATGTCGAACTTAAATTTGTTAAGTGCCAGAATTTCTATGGTTTAAGAAGGCTAAGCATAACTTAAATAGTTATGACTTGTATCAGCAAACGGGCCTAAGTGAGCGCCTACGCGATGGTTGGGACATATTGTGAAAGTTTCAAGCTTCTAGCTTCAGGGGTTTGGGCTGGGCGTTGATGAGTCAGTCAGTCAGTCGATTTTATACCGTATGCGTCATAAAAATCTGGAAAATTCATATTAAATGGTAAACCGTTTAATAAAACACAGAAGTTGAACGAAAAAAAATGTGTTTTGCTCTAAACTAAATCTTACATACTAGTAAAAAAAATTATTCAAAATATCCACCTCCAGCATTTACGAACTCCTCTAAACGGGGCCTGTACTTGTCGTTTCATGCGATGGTAATGGTGGACTTCAGGGCTTGCATATTACTGTGAGCCTTAGCTCCAGTCTTAGCCTGAACATATGCCCATATTAAAACATAACAAAAGCTATAATTGCCTATCTGGCAATCATTGGAGACCCGTATGGTGATATTCGTATCAAAATTTGAACAGTTGTACCAAAATTCCACTTTGAAGTTAAACTTTCCAATAAGATTTTTTAAAATTTATTCCAATTGGATTTTGATGTATGGGAGTTTTATGTAGAATTATATCCTAAATAACTTTTGTTCTTGGACTTTTTTGATAAGATGCACCGTTTTCGGGATATTCACAAAAAACGATTTCGTTCGTTCTAATGGTCCATTTTTGCCCATTAACGAACTTAGCCTCGCATTTTACGAAAAACGGACCTGTGCCAAATTTCAAGTCTGTAGCTCAATCCGTGCGCCCGCAATCCGCGCCACAGACAGACGGACGGACAGACGGACAGACAGACAGACAGACGGACGGACAGACAGACGGACGGACATGCTAAATTCAACTTTTTTTATCATTCTAAACACACTGGTGTAATTCATTTTTTTGTGCGATGACGGGATCTTGGCGTTACAAACGGTAAGGCAAAGTTAATATACCCTTTGGTTTCACCATACGGGTATAAAAATCCAGGGGATTAAGATCTGGAGAGCTCGGTGACCACATGTCCTTAGACCAGCAGTTTTTTAAATTATTGGTTTTTTAAATTATCCAAATTTGGGTACTTCTGGCAGTGTGGCACGGCGCCCCGTCTTGTTGAAACACGTAAAACACATCATTACCGTAGGTTGACTCTATTGATGGTTTTACATGACTCTGCAAGATATCCTTATCGGATTCCTTCTGATCCTTCCTTTGATTGCCCTAATCAACACTGGAGTCCTTACTGAAATGGGTCTACCGCTTCCAGATTGCGGCCTAACTATTCCTCTGGCCAAACAAGTCGCTCTTACAGCATAAACAGTTGACAACGTTCAATTCATTGGAAATCGCCTTATTGGACTTCCGCGCGTGGACCAACTTCATGATTTTCACTTTTCGAGCCTCCCCCATGTTGCTATATTTATAAACATTTAATTTTTTGGCTCAATTATGTACGAAGTTGTATTTACAAACCACAGAACTATATACATAGAACGCTCATGGCCATATAAAGCCTAGCATTAAAAGTAAGTCAAAAATTATTGCTTTCTCTGTCCGGCTATATTTCGTTTCAATGACATTTCATGTGACTTTCATTCACTGAACTGAAATTGAAATGTATAGCTACATAAGGCGCTAAGATTTGAATTTTTTCCGGCGATAAATCCAAAATTTCCATCGCATTAGAAATTTTTGTTGTTTTAATTCTATATATTAATTGAGAGTTAGGATTTTTGTACCCCCTTTTTGACCGACTTCCGCTGAAGTGATTTTGTTACCAAGATGTGGACAAACACAAAACTTAATCAAATTAATATACTGAATATTTTCATTCTTGTGCCCAATTTCTCCTAAAAATGTTTACTCAAGAATTTCTTTTAATCTTAGCAACCCAGTCATATCAAAATCAAATGAACTAATGTAAAAAAATGACAAAAACGAATCACTTACTGAAACGTTGCCACCACATCTTCTTCAGTATTTCCACAACTTTCGACAATACATTTTGATAAGCCTTTCTTAGGCCGTGGCATGATGACGCGACAGAATTTAATTCACACAAATAAATTTTATAATCACTTTTAATATTGACTGCAAACTATTTTGAATTTAATTTCAAAACGAAATCGAATCATGTTCTGTCATATGATGACAGTTCAATTAACCTAGGTTATGAAAACCGTCAAATTATATGACAGTTCGAGTAACTTATTTACAGTGGAAAAGTGACAACTACTCAGATTTTATATATATTTGTCTCCCTTTGGCCCAATTTTTTTACCCCACTGAACTGCTAAAAAATGACTTATAAGAGATAGAAGATTGAGCGTTCTATGTATATAGTTCTGTGTTACAAACCCTTTCAAACGTAGTACAAATTAATAAGCAACCGTCATCTCCTTGAAAATACTTGCAGTACTAGATTCCAGATTTTTATGACGCATACGGTATAGATAGCGGGGTCACGGAAACTTAAAACAGTAACCTCCCGCCCCCTTCCCTTGAAACCTAAGAGCACTTTAATTTCACTAAAAATTGATTTTTTTGTCTCGCATTGCTACATATTCATCCGGACATTGAGCTGGATGACGAACAAATAGGCAGATGTCAACTCTGTTTTATATGTAAAGTGACCAAGATTTTTAAAATCAGAATGCGGGACGCAGGAACTTTTTTTTTAAATTCGTCTATGTAAGAATCGATGGTTTTGATCATTATAACAGAGATAGTCCAACTCTACTTCACCATCAATCAACAATTTCTTTTCACGTCGTCTGCACCTACAGTTTGACATGGATTACCAATCATAGATGAATTTTCATATTCACAGGGTTTTTTTGTGACTCCCTTCATAGAAATCTTCTTTTATAAAATGACCGGCGACCTCTTACTCTAGACTTCAAAGCGATAAATGCTATACTCGCACAATTACCAATAGATTTTCAGTCTAGTATTTGGATTTGAAGAATTACAAACCTTAGAAATGTTAAAATCTTATCCATTGTTTGGAATCAAAGTAAAACTATAGGTGCTACAGCTGGGAAGAAAATGACTTAAAGACTTATATTTTAAAATGACCGGCGATCCCTTTCTCCAACCTCTTTCAAAAGATTTTATGGTTATGATCGATATTTTTAAATTATTTAACTCGCATCTATCAAATCGCCTTAAACCCTGATAATTGCCAATTATGATCTAAAAATCTGCCAAAAAAATCAAAGCTGGTCGAACACAAAATCTGTATGACCCCGTTCACATTGGTTGAAATAGTCCGCCTAATTCTGACAGAAACTGGCAACATTAGGGCAAGGTGAGGAAGTGGGCCTGAGCCCCACTTCCTCACCTTGCCCTAATGTTGCCAGTTTCTGTCAGAATTAGGCGGACTATTTCGACCAATGTGAACGGGGTCTATGGTAGGCAAAACTTCGACGATAGTGCCACCTCCGTACGCAGTCTTCAAGACCCACAAAAATCACCAGTAAGACGGTTGTGAATTTGATCAAATCAAGACGTCACAAGAGTAAAAAATGCAGTTACTCTTCTTTTAGCAAAAAAAAATCTGTTATACCAATCCAAATTATGTCCCAGCCGTCTGTTTGCAATCGTACAGCCCAGAAATGGGAAACGTTATCGTAACGTAACGAAATAACGAAACGAAATAACGAAACAAAATAATAATTTTCTGGTATTTTCTTCAAAATTTTAGTTCCGTTACAATAACGAAAAACGTAACGAAAAGAAACCGAAAAAAATGATTTCGTTTTTTCGTCATTTGCGTTTTTAATTTTTTTGTGAATTGTTCGACGAAAGTTCATCAAGTATAATCCCACAGACTTACCAACTGCATAAAATATAATTCAAATTATTGGGATAGTATTTTTCACATATTTTGATTTTGAATCGGACTTTGTTTTGTCCAGATTCACTCTATTTCTGGAGATACGAAAAAGAAAATCTTTTAAGCAACTTTTTTGGAATCGAAAATATTTTTATTTTGGTATATGCAGAAGTAGAGTAAATCTGGCGAAAACAAAGTCCGACCCAGAATCAGCGACGTCAAAATAGCCTAAAATTTAATTTCTTTGATATTGAACTAAACTTTTGTACGATTTTTTTTTCTTTCAAGATTTTTATTTAGTTTTTTTATTTGTTTTTATTTCTGTTTTCTTTTTGTTAAGTTTTATTAATTTTTTTATAGAATTTATTTTTATGGAAACTGAATTGAATTACTTTGTGATAAATAAACTATTATTCAAGAGCATTTTTTTAGTTTTCAGTTTCAATACAATGTGTAACGAAATAATAGCGTTATAACGGAATGCAATGAAATTACATTCCGTTATCGTTACAAAACGAAATACCGTAACAAAATAAAATTTAAATTTCGTTACATAACGAAATGTATAACGTTACGATTTTTTTTTCGTTTCCCATCCCTGGTACAGACCGGTTGAGCAATCCTCAATTTTGCTAGGAAATACTAAAAAATTTATTGTAAATACCTTTGCAGATACCACTAGATGTGATTCAAAAAAAAAAATCCGACATGTAAAACTGATTTGTGTCTTTCGTTATAAATTGCGCTCATATTGTACGTCTCTAATCCCTATAACTGGTATTTTTCTTATTTGTTCTACAAACGCCTATTTACCAACTAAAACAGGTTTGGTTTGCTTTGATTGCAGTGAATTACTTACATTTCAGCATAGCAAAATAGAAAATATCCACAAATATGTTTAAATAACTCTCTTGATTGTTTGTTTTACTATCCAAAATTTTACGAAACAGATAATAAAATTGATAAAAACAAACAAAATCTAAGAACTGTTAATCGCAATAAAACCGTCAATAAGCAGATTCGATCGATAAAAATTTGAGTAAACCGCTTACAATTCACTTTCGATTTTGGGCCACTTTTACCGATATCAATTTCGGAATGAACGCACTAAATTCAAGTATGATATTCGAATTTATTCACCTTTAATTTCTACTTGTAATCGTAATGAAACGCGAACCACTTGACGGCTGATGTCATCAAACTGGTATTATTGATGATGTTTAATTGATAGGCCACAATTAACAATTGGCACTGATAACACTGTCAAGATTTATTTACTGATGATCGTGCCAAAAAAAAATCATAACAATTCATCGAGACAGAATCTTATGCACAAATCATTTAAAAATCTCGGTCACTCACTACCGTTTGTCACGATCACAGCCAGCTGTCACTCATTCTATGACGAAACCAATTTTTTTGACAGTATTCTCGCACTTCCGGTGGCAATTGGAACGTTATAAAATCGATCGTTCTATGCACGAGTTAATGGCTGACTACTCGTTTTAGAAATTCACTGGTTTTCTTTCTTTCACTTTTTCGCTTTGATTTCAGCAAATATTTAAATTATCGCCAAACTAGCGTGTATTACACAATCGAAAAAGGCCTGCGGTGATTTCATGCGCTATTTGCATTTGTGCAGGGCGGCGAGCGCGTTCTTGGCAAAAGCTAATGATCGCGCTCGAACTGTCAACGCCAGCTTGCAAAAGTATGAGTGCGATTTCCTTCTCGTTTTACTTTATTTGCAATCAACTAATAAACAAATGGGGAAAAAATGCCGAAGAAGAACAGCTAGAATACAATTATACTTGCATCTACTACGATGTCAGCACTTCGATCTACTACTGTTTAGCGATCGCGATTCTGGTTTTTCTTCTTTAGTTTTTTTGTTTTGTTTTATTTTTCGTACACTGGTATATCGCAAAAATCTAAATCTATAGGACAATGGAATATTCCTGTGTCACGATCGTTTATTTATTTATTTATGCTGTTATCCACGTAAAAGATTTTCATTAGAGACAATCTATTACAATATTTGCTTGTTGATAACTGGATTCGTGTTTAACCTCTTAAGTGCACAAAGGAACAACAACAAACGAATTTATCAAACAGCACTTTTGCATAAATTAACATTAGTAGTTTTTTTTTGTTCCTTATCGTGTTATGAAACTAACAATAAAAGAATTTAAAAGGAAGTCAAAATGGAATTCTTTTGAGCACACTTCGAGTCGATCACCATGAAAAGCTGGTAGTAATACGATACTTTTTTTCACAATTGCAACGATGAACGTACTTTTTCAGCTAAACACGAGTACTGCCTGAATAATTGGAATTTTCAATCCGAATCGCTGGTAACTGACATCGAAGAACATGTGCTTTCTATCAACAAAAAAAAATTGTCGAGAAGCCGAAACAAGATCGCCTTGACGGAGCCGATAAGATAACACACCATAAAGCATTCAAACTAATCCACTCCAATTTCGAGGTGTTTCTCGGCTGTGTATCGAATTCGAGACCCAATTTCTTGAGAAACCAATCTAATTTTTCAAGTCACTCGGCAAACAGCTGGAGTCTACTTGGGAACGTACTGAATCGAAAGGCTGTCAAGTTCAAACTAAACTGCGATCACTGATCATGAACGAGCTATGCGAGTGCCCTGGCCAAGCAGTTATAGCTGTTCAAAAAATTGAAATTCAGTCAGATCGGTATAGTAGTTTATGTGATTCAGCAAATGATCGACTGGGTGCAAGTCTTGTACTGGTTTCTGTTTAACCAAAGTATACTATTTGAACACCAACAACAAAAACAACAACAACGGACATCAGGCACAAAGATCAAAGCGAGCAGCGAACATCATCAGAGCCAGAAGAAAGATCACAAAAGAGCCTCGACAGTCGACGCATAGGTGTACGGAACACAAAAAAATCATCTAATGTGATCATCAAATGAAATTGCTATTGAGGCGACTCAAGATCAGAGAAAACTAGCAAATTCGATAAGTCAGTCTTTGGTATAGAAGAATGACGGTGAGCCAGCTTCCATACCAGAAACAGGCTCCTGATGGGTTTTCAGGGCAGACATGCCTGACCTGTTGGGGGAAAAATTTGGATGTGAAAACATCCGCAAAAATAATATAATAATTTTGTTATAGAAGAAAACCTTTACCTAAGGCGAAAAGAAGGCATACATCGAGCACAATATGCGCAATTTTTACAAGATAGCCCCATAAAGATTCGTACACATATCGCAGAAAATACCTTCAAAAGGACCTCCTGTTTTAAAGCCATCAATCCTGTTTTAAAACCATCAATCCTGTTTTAAAACCATCAAAAAGGTTACATCAGCAGAAAAAACGGTCAAGAACGTCTTCTAAAGGAATAAGACTGAAGACCAATTCAAACAGGAAAGAAGATTCAAGCATTCGTTTTTAAGGACTAGAATGAGATTTGTTCTCCAATTTTGGGTTTAACATGCGGGAGGAAAAGTGTGAGCAGATTTTTAATGCTTCGAAATTATTCGTGAATATTTTTAAAGCCCGATCACAGGAGGAAGATTTATTTCAGATCTTGTTTTTTTGTTTGTGATTATATTAAGTGTTAATGTTTTAAGAATTTAATGTTTTAAGAATACAGCAAAAATTGCCCCGCAGATAAAACTTTCAGTAGTAATTATCTCACTAGTGAACATTATTTAATGAAATGCGCCGCAGGTGATTTTTTTTAAGAGAAATGCGCTAGACGTAGTATTTTCTGAGGATGGTGTAGCGCATACGTGTTTTTTCGGCTTCGAAACCATTTTTTAGTGAAAAAGAAACTACAACACTAGATTGCATAATTCCGGGACCAAAGTTTAGTATCCAGGGCGCCGAAACAATATGCCTAAATTCGGGAGTGTCCCGGACATACCAGGACGCTCAACAGAATTTTATGCATGCCTCTAGCCAGAACCATTCTTCACAGATCGTTCAACAGCAACACTTTGATATTTACATGCGAATATCAAAATTAAAACCAATCATAAAACTTTTTTTGTTTACATCTCATCCGAATGCTGACAGGAAACCGATTAACAAAGTTCGAACGTCCTCAGAACAATCGATGAAAAATGTACAACTATGTTGTATTACTACAAAAAAAACTCAGTTAAGCTCTCTATAGGAAATACATGAAACGCTGTTCTTTTCCAGCAATCGTCTCTAGGTTTGCGCGAACATTTGTTTACTTGACACAAATGCCATCTAAAAACAAAACATAAAAAGTAAATTTTTATATAGAAAACCAAGTTGTATGATGTCAAAAGGCCTGAAAGATCGCAATTTTCATCTGAATACTACGTAAAGTTAATCAGCTGTAAGAAGCAGTTTTCCGCCGCGTAATACATTCAAACCATATGTTTTACGAGCTGTATAGGAACCGTTAAATACAATCAACAATTATTTTGCAATCCGATAAGGGTAACTTCTGTTCTACCACTCTTACAGTATGAATTTAATATAAGAAGAACATACGCTGAATTCAGCGCATCTGTAAAGCCAAATGATAAACTAACAACTCAGTAAAATGAGGTCTTTGAATTTAGTGTGCACGCATACACACAGGAAATCACTCAGAGTGGCGTTTTTCTTATCAAAAAATTGAAATACATTTCCACACACAAGCACAATTCAATTCAGCTTATACCATATAATATTAACACGTAGCGATCAATGGATAAAGTAGATCTTGTACATTGCACAGTGGTGGAGTTGAATATTCTTACAAATGAACAATTTTCTTAACTCAAAAGTATGAAAACATATCATGAGAGTAATATAGTCGCAAAACTACCAATAGAATTTCAGTACAGTCTTTGAATTTGAAGAGTCGCATAATTCGGATTCAACGTATAACTGTAGGTGCAACAGCGGAACAGAAAATAGCTTAGAAATTTCAATACAAGAAACCTGAATCTCCACAAACGGCGGGACAAATAACTTTGGTATCGATATCTCAACGAATAAAAAAGTAAAATTACCCGGCCTTTACACGCGACTGTAAAGTCTGTCAGTAGCACAGACTTCAAATGTCAAATTACTGACAACGAATTAAAATACATTTAGCGAACTGGCAGTCAGTGCATTTACACGAGACTGTGTCAGCGACTTTGTCAGCTCTACAGACGCGTGTAAGGGCCGGGTTACTCGCAGTCAACGTTCGCTTGAGGGAAAATAATTAAATTACAGATTGTTCATTCTATCGGAATGTTCACTGCATCGAATGTTGAAAAATGAAGCTATAAATGATGCTTGAAAACTAGAAAGTCATTTTCCAAGATTTAATTTACGTTTTTAAAAACTCCCAAGTAATCCTATCGAGGTGTAACTCTCAGATCTTGATTAAACTTACATATTTGAAAGAGTCTTTTATGGTAGGCTATTAACAACAAGGCGACGAGGAACACCCAACCTCAGATGGCAAGACTGCGTTGACCAGGACGCAAAGAGAATTGGGATCCAAAACTGGAGAACATCGGCACGTGACCGGAACTTCTGGCGAGAGACATCGCGGCAGGCCAAGACCGGAAAGCGTTTGTAGTGCCGAGAGAGAGAATTTGAAAGAATGGTGAAAAATAAGAGACACGTATTTTTTTTATCAACAAACTTTTTGGCCTCCCCAAAAGTATGGAAATTTTCATGAGACCCGTCTAATATTTCTGTCACCTGCAGCCAAGATAAGACACTACCCACATTTTACGAGCCTGACTTACTAGACTCCATACAAAAAATCTCGAAAAGGCGTGACAATTATCGTGAAGTACGTCCCTCTACCATAGAAATAAAGCATTTTTCTTTGCAATCTAATTAACCATATTAATAATCATTTTCCTATTAACGAAAGAGCGGAAAAAACCTTTTTTGTTTTTTCAGGGAATATGGAGGCATTAATACAAAATAAGGGTATTCACTTCACCGTCGCAAACGGGGTCAAAAACTGTTTGCGACGGTTTTGCGTTTTCGACAAAAGTATTGCAATCAAGCGCGGTCGATGACTCAAATCCGCTGATCAACGTTTTATCTTAATGCGAAAATTCTTATCATTTGACACCTGTTCAAATCTACGATATTTGGTTATCGTACGCTGTTAAATTTTTATCATTAAGATAGAGAGATAAAGAAAATAATAATAATAACGTCGAAATAGGTGAAATCAGAATCGCATTTGAATTAATGATTTTTTGCCATTCAAATTGTTTACGTGACCACGTGCTAAAAAATTATGGTGCTAAAACATTAGACCACGTTTACACTTGCGATTTTTTATTAAGTTTCTCGCCGAATTTCATTCAGAATTTGTTCCGCGAATTTCATTCATCTATCCCAGAATTTAGGCGTCTTTCAGGAATAAATTTCGGAATTTTGTATCGTAGTGTAAACGTTTGTGCAGCATGAATGTAGTGTCGAAGAATAAAGTTCGCAGAATAGAATGTCAGATATAAACGGCGCCTAATTCTGCGCATCCTTAATTTTTCAACATTATTGACAATAAATGGATAATGATATTGTGGAAAAAAATTTGGGGATTTTACTCGGTTTTATCATTTCCTTATCACCAGAATATATCATTTGTATTATGAGTATTATTTTTTTCCACAAACAAAAATTACCCTCGATTATACTTTCTGTGGAGTTTGCGATGAACTCTGTTTATATTTGATTTTTGTTTAGACTAAAGCTTTGTTATCTTCTCAATGATACTCGTATTAAGATACCTGAAATTAACCTTGAAAAATGTCATATTTTATTGTAAAATAGTAAATAATTGTTGGCCGGTTAGCAAGCGATTCGAATGCTTTCTTTCAGAATTGTTTACATCGTCTTTGATAGGATTTAAAAGTTCGCATCAAGGTTTATTACACGAGTAAACATTTATTTTAATTTTCTAGAAATGATTCACTGGAAACAAAATAATTTACAACAGAAATTTTCCTAAGAGTAACACATGATTGGGATTTTTCCTTGTTGGGAATTTTTTAACAATATTAGTTGCAATAGAACCCGATATCGTAAAGAGAAAAAAAATAGATAGATTAACAAATTTACAGATAAATATTGTTTAATTTTTATTTTTAAATTCAGCACGAACACCGCCTTTAGAGTTTTTGAAGGAATCGTTTTTTCAAGGCAAGTTTCAAAAGGAAAGAAATCTTGCGTGCATTTTTTTTTGTTAAGACTAACATTGCAATATTTCACGAACCAGGAATCGTAAAAAACATATAAAGGGTCTTTCAACAAGGACATAACAATTTTGTATTTTAATAAAAACGCACCCTAAAACTTTTTTTATGATCTGGCAATGCTAAAATGTCAGTCAAGGTTTACATTTTTATCATGGTGAAGTTCACGAACGAGCAACGTTTGGAAATTATTAAAACTTACTACCGAAATTCTGAGTCGGTGGTCGCAATCGTGTAATCTCGAGAAATGGTCCGGTCGAATGGCCACCTCGCTAATGCGATTTAACGCCGTTGGATTTCTTTTTATGAGGTTATGTTTAGTGGTTGGTTTATGCCAACAAGCCAACAACGTTAGAGGAGCTCAGGAACAATATCGAACGCGAAATTGCCAACGTTCCGGCCGATATATGTGGAAGAGTGGTGGAAAATTGGCTCCAAAGAATCAATCAGCAAACACGCTCGCGCTGGCCATATGAACGACATCGAATTTCATACTTAAATGTAACATGTCCACTACACTTGGAATAAATTTCAGCCCGATATCTCAATTATTCTGTGTTTTATTTAAATCTAAAATTGTTATGTCCTTGTTGAAAGACCCGATACTTCGATAGAAGATTAAATGACGTTCCAAGCTGACTGTTTGACGACGAATTTAACACTTCTTTACGTTTTTATGATTACTGGTTCGTGATATATTGCAGTTCAAATATTCACAAGAAAAATTTTTAGAACAGAAATCGAATACCGTACCATAACGTACCATATGGTACATAATTCCACAAATAATCTGAAACTTTAAAACTAAAGGAGCCTCCACACGTTCAATGTTACTTGACAAGTATTATTGATGAAAATTTTTCGTCAAGTAACATTGAAGGAAATTGCTCCAACACGTAACATTGAAGAGCATCCAAACGATCAATGTTACTTGAAACATGAGTCATTCAAAGAAAATTGTCAAGTAACATTGAACGTGTGGAGGCTCCTTAAGATTGTGTGGTACATTTGGACACGGTACAAAAATTCCAACATTGGTTAACTGAGCAGTACAAATTTTAAGGAAGAAAAGTCTATTTGCGAAACTCTTCTTTATCCAAAGTATCCGATGGACAACGTCGGTGGTTAAATAAAATTACAGCAAACAGTAGAAATGACTGATCTATGGAAAGTCGTCAAAATACTCTAAAATGGCACATAAGTGATGTTTATGCATTTATCTCTAGTATTTGTGAACTACATGCAGTTAAGGTGAATTGCGTTGTATCTTTGTACCCACTTGAGATATTGCACGATGAATTGTTTATTTTGCAGCAATATTGAACCCTGAAGAACATGGAATGGAACCCACATAGCATGGATATTGTGTTAATCAATTTAACTTTTATGGTAATGACTTTGAACGGACGTTTTGTTTACACAAATAGCAGAACAAGGAGTCTGCTCATGTCAACAGTCTGCTCTTTGAATACAACAATGTTTTAAGACGTTTCGTTCTCGAGCAGGATCGCGAGAAGTCAAATGCGGTTAAAAATTTCAAAATTGTTAAGCAGGAATTACAATATTGAAAGATTTTTAACAACACGTAAAGAAATAATTATTGATGCAATAACCATATTTTATATAGGGCAAATATATTAAATATGTTTGAGATAAATATAATATTCATGCTGCAATCCAAATTTTGTCTGGTCCAAACAAAATTCGTTCGCCACCAATAAAATTTCATTTAAGTCATGGAAATTATACAATTTTTTGTGATATTTTCCACAAAACTTCATCAAGTAAACACATTATAACGTAACAAAACGAGATTTTTTTATCGTTACAACACGAAATAACGTAACGAACCAAAATTAGAATTTCGTTACGTAACGAAATGTATTGGGTCTTTCAAAAAAGACATAACAATTCTGTGGCAACAAGTCATAAGGGCCTAAGTCTGTTTTTAGGCTAAGCCAAATTGCTCTGTCCATTAAAGTAAATACAGATCTTTTTATCTTGATCTGAAAATCGACTTAGGCCCTTATGACTTGTTGCCACAGAATTTTGTATTTAAATAAAACACAGAATAATTGAGATATCGGGCTGAAATTTATTCCAGGTGTAGTGGACATATTACATTTAAGTATGAAATTCGATGTCATTCATATGGCCACCGCGAGCACGTTTGCACTGATTAATTCTTTGGAGCCAATTTTCCACCACTCTTCCACACATATCGGCCAGAACGTTGGCAATTTCGCGTTCGATATTGTTCCTGAGCTCCTCTAACGTTGTTGGCTTGTTGGCATAAACCAACGACTTAACATAACCCCATAAAAAGAAATCCAACGGCGTTAAATCGCATTAGCGAGGTGGCCATTCGACCGGACCATTTCTCGAGATTACACGATTGCGACCACCGACTCAGAATTTCGGTAGTAAGTTTTAATAATTTCCAAACGTTGCTCGTTCGTGAACTTCACCGTGATAAAAATGTAAACCTTGACTGACATTTTAGCATTGCCAGATCATAAAAAAAGTTTTAGGGTGCGTTTTTATTAAAATACAAAATTGTTATGTCCTGGTTGAAAGACCCTTTATATCGTTACGATTTGTCTTTGTTTGCCATCCCTGCTGTTTTGTTACCAGAAAGGAAAAAAAACTAAAAGAAAATTCAAAATTTAGAATTTTTTTAGTGATTTTGGAATGTTTTTTATATTTCAACAATAAAGTATATTTTACACCCAAAAACTAAATTAAACTTCGATTTAAGTAAAAACTCTATCAATGAAAAGTCTTTATAAAGCTATGGGAAAATGCCCGAACTTTGATAACACACCTTTTGTGGCTTTAAAAACATTCAGGTTACATTGTAATAACGTAAGGTAACATTTCAGAAGAACTTTTCCAAAGTACTTAAAATCAAAGTTTATGTAATTTTTGCACGAAAAGATGTCGTTTGAAATCGTAGATTGACCCTCAGGATATGAAATATTGTGTTACATTGTTATAGAAAGTTGGGAATGGAGATCCTTTTTCCTCTTGGAATACTTGTTAGATTGGATCTTAAGAAAAATTTCTGATTCGTAAAATTAAGGCTATAAAAGTTCTACGCAATTTTTTTTTTGTATATTTTTATATAAAAATGTCTGTTATTAAATAGATGTTAGGCTGACCATATTTTTATACCCGTATGGTGAAACCAAATGGTATATTAAATTTGCCTTACCGTTTGTAACGCCAAGATCCCGTTATCACACACAAAAATGAATTACACCAGTGTGTTTAGAATCATAAAAAAAAATTGAATTTTACATGTCCGTCCGTCCGTCAGTCTGTCCGTCCGTCTGTCTGTGGCGCGGATTGCGAGCGCAGGGATTGAGGTAGAGACTTAAAATTTTACGCTGATTCATTTTTCGTAAAATTCAAGGCTAAATTCGTTAATGGGCGAACATGGATCATTAGGGGGGTCCCCCCAAATGAACGAAAACGTTTTTTGCAAATATCTCAAAAACGGTGCATCTTATCAAAAAAGTCCAAGAACAAAAGTTATTTAGGATATGATTCTACATATAACTCCCATACATCAAAATCCGATTGGAATAAATTTTAAAAAATCTTATTGAAAAGTTTGACTTCAAAGTGGAATTTTGATACAACTGATCTGATCACCGTTCACTTAAACTTTGAACAATGCCATATCAACATACGGGTTTTCAATAATTGCCAGATTGGCAATTATAGCTTTTGTTATGTTTTAAGTTAGAATCTATGACAGACTAGCGTGGCGGGCGATAAAAAGAGTGATAATTTTTTTAATGATTTTAAATTAATCTAAACGTGTTTAACAAGTTAAAAATTCGGTTGCAGGCGTCCTGGCGTCCGCGAAGCCGATACAACATGCCTAAAATCGTAATTGTCCTGGAAATCCTGGGACGTATGGTCAGCATATATACATAAAATATACTATCAAGCATGCAGGAGTGGATCTTCGTAAAAATCAGAAAGTTGGTTTATTAAACTCGAAAAGACTGTATTTTGTTGCCACCCCAAATGCAATTGGGTTCTCTAGATTTGGAAAATTTTCTTACCGAAATGCGCATGTGATTACTACTGTTTGATGGGGACACAAATGCATTTTCTAATAGTCTGTTCACCCATCAAACCTGGGTCAATCCACCCAGAAATGACAAATTTACACGAATGACAAATTTGTCATTTTTTTTGTCATTATCATTTTTATCATTATTTCTGTCAGAAAAATGACAATCTCTCATAAAAGAATGAACTTGTCCATTCTTTTATGACAGATTGTCATTATCTGTCATTCGTGTAAACCCAGCATTAGAAATGCTGAAGTTCCATTGTAATATATGTAAAACTATAGGTGCGGCGGCGAAGAAGCAATTATATTCTCCGCCACTGCAGAAATGGTTCGTCCAAAAAAGGTTTTCAAATTTTCAGACTCCTAAGCTTTTTGCCGTCTCTTTCGGGTCGTAGAAACCACAAAAACTTATAGCGAGGGGAGGGAACGAAATTTGTAGCTACTGAAAACCAATTCTTCCGCCAGTGTTTTACCACCAGTCCATGCCGCTGCATAAAATCTGGAATACAAGAAATTGTATTTAAAATTTTCTTTCCAAAAGTGGAAACGCACCTTCATTTTCACAAATAGCAACTAACATGATTCACTTGGCACTTGAGCTTTAAGAGCCTGCCAAATAAACTCTTTTAAAAGTCGTGCTTTCAACATCTTCCTCTTATCCAACAGTACTTGATCTTTTAAATGGCAATGGCAATAACATCAACACTGTCGACGTCCTGTTTATTAATTGAATTGTCTTCGAAATTTTCAAACTTCCACAAAAGCTTTGATGGAAATTTGAATTCCCCAGGGATACAAATAACAGACGAATTGTAATATTTCAACGAATTTGTCTACAAATTCAATTCAAAATTCGGATGAATTAAATTTACAAAAGCCTTCTGCTTCGCCCTCCCCGATCGTCCTTTCAATTTCTTTCAATATTGAAGTGCAAATTGTTTGTATAGCTATCAGCGTAATTGATTTATCATCTTTGCGTGGTATTCTATAGAGGAAACGACTGATGGAATTGTCGAACTTTAACAGGAATTTGACTATAAACATCCGATTGGGATAACAAACCGAACATGCGGCATTGTATTACTATACGAAACTCTATAACACCGCCTAAATAAAGTTCAACCACTTTGACGAAATTTCGTATTGCATTGTAGGTGAATATCGATTTAAATTCCCATCAACTCATTGGCGGGATTGATATCCTTCGGGATACGTGAGTTCCCCGTCGATTTGTTCAACAATTAATCGATCCACTCAATCATGGCTTATCTGGCTGGGTTTTTGTAAGTTCAATTTTCGTTATTCATTGTCGGTGTGTTCAATGGCCGACCATCAACTAAGATTGGACACGTTTCAATCAAATGTGAACAATTGATGGCCTCAAATAATAATCGTAATAATAGCGATATCTGACGTCATTATTATTGGTTACCTAAATATCAGTCTATTATAGATAACTCCCAGTGCCGTTTATCTTTTATTTAGTTATTATTTTCCCGTGTAGCTTACACTGGAATTGGAGCTTTTCCTGCAGATATATCTTGATGGGGCAAATGGTTTTAATTGCCACCTTCTTATCATGATTGAACCAAATATTCATTCTACCATTGTGTGATATTCGCACGTCCATATTTTTATGTTCCTTTCGGCCCAGTGATAAAATTTATATTCTTTTTTTAGGTTATTAGTGAGGAAATCAATTATTATACGTTGCGTTGGTGTGATTCCAATAAGCCGTCAATTATTTTGAAATTATTCAACGAAAAGGTATTTTTTATGGCGTCTAATCATTCGATCAATGAACCTATAAAAGGTTATGATATAAATTTATGATTTTCCTATAAAATAAGGAGAGTAAAAAAATCACCAGTTATTCACTCTGTTTTATTGAAAAATTTCGACTTAAAAGATTCTAATTAAATCTCAATTGGCATATTGAAAAAGTTTTTTTATTTAACTCTTACAGGTTTGATGGAACTCGCGATGCATTAGTTTTTTCGTAACAAATACTGCATGGTGGTACCAAAATTGTACTTCTTGCATAAAACTTTGAAATGGTACCATCAAAAAAGAAAAAAAAAATTCATGAGCAGACGGGTAAAAATACTTGCTGTTTTTCTGTGCCTCTAAGGGTTTACATTAATAGTATATTACGCAAGATGGGGCGAAAGTCAACGATTTCACGAGTGTGAAGTTAGCTGCACGAGCGAAGCGAGGCGACTTCAGCAGAAGTAAATATTTAAAAGAAAAAAAACAACTATATTCTACAAATTCGTTTTATTACTAAGAAATGTTTGTCAAAACAGATTTTAATTTTTAAATTTCTCTCCTCTGAAATAAAAAATAAACATAACAAAAAATGGAAATCGGCAATGCTCAACTAAATCACACTTCTCTCGTGCAGCTAACTTCACACTCGTTCAGTTTTATTCACAAATTTTCGGTTAGAAGGCTGTACTGCTTACTCTCATGTTTTCTGCCTATGAAGTTTGTCTTGTGTGTTCTGTGGTATTCTGTGGTACGAGAAACACGTCGCGAAAACACACTTTCGGTCAGCTGATCGCACTTTCGCCCCTAGGGCCGAAAACGCAGCTTTCGACCCGCTACGGAGGCATCGAAAGGCATATTTTCGATACATTATGAAAAAGAATTTTTGGCATGGAAAAATCAAAATGAGAGATTCGAAATGAGGCTGCAGTTTTGCAAGCTACTGCAAGTGGAGAAGTAAACCACTGAGTCGCACTTTTTTCAAATTTTTACTCATCAAATTTGTTCCAATCGGATTTTGATGTATGGGAGTTTTATGTAGAATAATATCCTGAATAACTTTTGTTCTTGGACTTTTTTGATAAGATGCACCGTTTTTGAGATATTCGCAAAAATCGTTTTCGTTCGTATGGGGGGTACCCCCCCTAATGGTCCATTTTTGCCCATTAACGAACTTAGCCTTGCATTTTACGAAAAACGAATCTGCGCAAAATTTCAAGTCTCTAGCTCAAGCCGTGCGCCTGCAATCCGCGCCACAGACAGACAGACAGACAGACAGACGGACGGACGGACAGACAGACAGACAGACAGACAGACAGACGGACGGACATGGAAAATTCAATTTTTTTTATCATTCTAAACACACTGGTGTAATTCATTTTTGTGTGTGATGACGGGATCTTGGCGTTACAAACGGTAAAGCAAAGTTAATATACCCTTTGGTTTCACCATACAGGTATAAAAAAACAAGTAATATATGTCTCGGTAAAGGAAAATTCCACAAAGTGGTTTTCTATAATATTTTCCTAATAGCGTCTGAATTTAATTATATAATATTTTTCTAGACGGCGATCTATACGGATTTCAGATTAGTCTACAAACTGATCCATTGAACAATTTAGTACCATCACACTACTGTAAACCAATTTAACCCCTTATTGTGTGATTTTTTGTATCTCTAAAGGTGCCTGTCCACATGAGAGTAAATGCCGGCGAGAACCTCTCGATAGCAGTTACTCGCAACGTCCCTGAGAGTCGCTCGCAGATACTCGCAAAAACTCGCGAGCTAGTTTCTGCGAGCTGTCAAAAGTGATTCTACTCTCTAATGGACACGCCTCCACTGAACTCTCGGGAAGTTGCTCGCCAGATACGAACGGCGTTTGAATTTTGCGAGTCGCTCTCGAGAACTCGCAAAGCAAGATGTCAAAAAAATCAAGATATTGGTCTTGAAAAGAGAAAAATCGCCGAAATTAACTCTCAAATGGACAACCTTCTGCGAGTAACTCTCGAGAGTTGTTGAGAGTTACTCGCGTATTTACTCTCATGTGGACAGGCATCTTAACAGTTCTCAAGAATTTGAAGAAATTTAATTCCTTAAAAATCCCCCAAAAACTATTATTTTTTGTAAAAAAAAGCATATAACCAAATTCATAGGAAATAAAAATTTCCTGCATATTTGTTCTTTAACGGTTTTTACGTATCTTTAATTACTTTCAAGATATTTGAAAAAATATTATTTTTTACATGTTTTTTCCGAAATTAAATATTGCAGAGGGAAGTTTTCTGTTGATCACAACTGATACTTTAATAAAATAAAAATAATCTCGAAGTTTGTGATTTGAAAAAATTTTCAACAACCCAATTTCATTGAAAATAGCTATAAAATAAACTTGGAACTGAGAAAAACTTTTGCTTCTAAGAAATTGCAACTTTTTCACAATTTTAACGTATTTAAAATTATTCCAAAATCTAAGATCGCTAAAAAGACTACGACTTCTCTGACCACCTCAACGTGACAAATTTCTGTATACAATCTTCACAAATCCGATCAAGTTGACTGATTAGAGTTTCAGATTTTTTAAGAAAACCCCTAACAAGGTGAAGGCGATTATTTTGCATAACAATATCAAAATTTTGAACTTCTGTTTGCCATTTTCATGTGTCGATTTCTTACTTTATGTTTGCGTTCAAATAATAAAATGTGGGATATTTTCCTAATCTATACTATTATTTACATGACGTGGATTGCGAAATTCGAACTCTCATCCTTCTACACATTCCTAAATATTTTTTTTATTATATAAAGTGCGCACTTTCTACAGTTTAGCTATGGTGTGTATTTGCATAATCAATTTTCTATTTTCAATAGAGGGTTTCTATCTTCGAAATTTCGATTGGGGGTAGAAATGTTTTCGTACTTTCTAGAGAAATACGAACGAATGTGGAAAATTGGAAAAAAATACCAACCATAAGAAGAAGAAAAAAACAATACAAAACTTTGCCATACAAATGAAGTCGATTTTAAATTCAAATTCTTGACCTTCCGCAATTGAAACTGGCTTTTCTACGCGATAAACAAATGCGACATGGTATCGATGAAAACAGAAAAAAAAACACCTCTCAATATTTTTCAATAGAGGAAGGAAGGAATCTTGAAAGATGTTTCCAAAAGAATAGAAGATCAGTACAAGTATTTCGAGCAGTTTTAATTCGATAGAAGTGTGGGTGGCATAGCTATTAGCTTTACATTCGCTCTCAAAAGTCGACAATGTTTCCAAAGGTAGACAATCGACGATGAGTGGGTGGGAAATGGCACAAAGTGAAAATTCTTTGAGCCACAAGAGGGAAAAGTTTTCGATTTTTTCCTCTGGCAGATGGTGTCAATTGTTTCTTCTTTTGTTCTCAAATTAAGGACACTTTTTAATAAAAGGCACATGATTTGAGGTTTTCAGGCTACCATTCGAGGGGAGCTGATTTGCCATTGAACAATCCACTACTGATTTCATTGGTGTAATTCGATCGTCTTGCAATTTTATTGCAATTCTGATAATTTATCATGAACTGAGTGACGCGAATCGTAAAATTCGACGTTGATATGTGACATAAATACTAAATTGCAATGAGATATTCAATCAGAATTGTTCAATAAAAGCACAAAACAGTGCAACTTGACTTTTATCTTATATGTCGTTCGATATCTAACCGGCTTTGACAAGTAACAATCAAATGCATGTCATTGACGTTCGTTAACTGGTGTTCGAAATATGTACAACTTAAATACGATGCAATTTTACTTCGACAAGCGTCTAATTGATAATTGATTGTGACAAATTAAGTCAGTCAAGTCAAGCGTTGTAAGTGGCGCTCTGAGCTGCAAAAATATGCAATCCAATTAATTTGTTGGCGGAAATTAATCAGATTGTTTTCAACCAATTTTTAAGTATAATCTTAAGAGAAATTAAATTTACTCTATGAAATCTTTAAGTGAGAATATTTGGTCTATGTTGGAGCTAAACTTCAGTCCAATCGGCTCGGTAGTTTCCCCGCGAAAGAGTAACATAGAGGGAAAACTAAGTTTCGAGATGACTTTACCCCCTCCCCTTACTCCCCCCACCTCTTGGGCTACTTTTTAATGGGTCTATGTTGGAACCAGAACTACCACAGACACTCATACCAAATTTCAAGTCAATCGGTTCAGCCGTTTTTGCAGGAACAGACAGACAGACACCAACCCATTTTTATATATTAGTATGATATATCTTATTCCGTCCGAATACTATAAAAATTGCACCGGAGTCAATATTTAAAAAAAAAAATCCCACAATCGAAAACTTAAAAAGTGACTGTGCTGGATCCTTTGAAAATCCTTATGGATTTAAACTAAAATTTCACAGATGTAAAGTAAACTACATTGAACAAATCTGAATTCCTAAAATCCCAAACGTGATTAAAAAGCCATGAAGACCACAAAGGTCTAAACGGCGCGTTTAGAAGCACCCTCAGATCTCATCACAGAAATTTCCCTGTATTTAGACCAGTTATCTGCTGGATTTCTATTACTCTGGAACATATTTTAATTCACAAATGACCATTTTTTTAAATAATTTTCTCACAAATAACAGGAAAACACGAAATTAAAAAAACTACAATAAATCCCTCAAATTTAAAGTTTACATAACAAAGTGTTTTTTTACTATAATAAATTCTCCACATATGAATTTTTCTGTTAGCTTTGCAGTAGTTACTTTGTTGGTGCCACACAGAAGGAGATTAGACACTTCAACGTAAAAATCTAATATTTTTTCTCTTATTTAACCCTAATCAGCTCAGGCTAATTTTGTCCTTAATCCACGCAGGCGGTGTCTGAAAGACACCATGCCGGAAAAATAGAATAATTTAATAAAAAAAAATTTTTTTGAGTTTGCATTTTTTAATTCAGTTAATAATATTTATTTATTTGTATATACATTATTCGTACTTTTTATAATTGTAGCATGAAATTGATTTTTAAGAATTTTCGTTACAAATATTTTTCTTGGATTTGCACTTATCTGCTTCAAAGCGCGACCTTAGAAATGGGGACACAGGAAGCAACGTTTTCTCTTTTGGGAAGTGCTACAGTTATTATCGCCTACTACAGTCCGATATTTTGCGAAATAGAAGCAAAGTGATACCAAAATAACCTTTCTTTGCTGGTAAAACCGTTACGGTGTCTTTGAGACACCGCCTGCGTGGATTAAGGGTAAATTTCATAAAAGCGAAATATTATTGTTGTAGTAAAAAAAATTAATTTTTTTTTTTCGTTTTTAAATAGTATTGGCTTAAAAAAACAAAGTCAAGGAGCATGAATGCAACAACTTTTTTAACATTCGTAACAATCACTCTCATAACTGCATCGGTGTCTCAAAGACACTGCGAATGCGGATTAGGGTTAATAAACTGAAATACCTGGATGAATCTGAATTAATTTGAATTCACCGCCACACAGAGAAAAACATAGCAAATGTTAAATTTCCGATTTAAAAACATTTTATAGGTTTTGGAATTTAAGTGGCAAACATTTGTAGGATTTGGTTCGTGTCTTAAAAAATGAAAAGTTCTGACAAAGAACGTGGCGCCGCAGGCGGCCAAAAAGTGAACTTTTCCGAAGACAAACCTAGCGCAAGGATTCAAACCATTCTTAGCTCAGGGGTTAAATTTAGTGCCCTTTTTGGCCGCGCTCGGCGCCACTAGGCTCAAAGTGCCTTTGCTAAATGAAAATTAGCGCGAAAATTTGAAAATTCTCCTTTTATCCTTACGATAATCATTTTAACGCTTTCATACAAGCGTAATATTGATTATTCAATAAATTATTTGTGACTTCAAATTATTTTGTTAAATTGACGAGAAATCCAAAACTCCCACACTAAGAAGAAAATTCAAGTGAAGCGGAAAAACCTTGGGGTAGCTTTAAACAGCCAAAATGTAAACAATTGGCGAAGGAAAATCCCGCTGTCGTGGCAAGCACCACGTTTTGTCATCTTTCACATCTCTATGTAAACATTTCTTCAAAAAAAAAATATCTATAGGAAAATGTAGGAAAACTGAACCATTGGGTCTGATTATGGAACACATTCTCCGATCATTTCCATCATCAAATTTGATTTCTTTCACCCACGTTCCGGGTTTGCTTTGGTCCTTTTTCCCGCTCTTCACGTCCCATCGCAGCAATTTTGCGGTAAAAGAAAATCAAGACCGCCCCACAAAAACGTGAAATGTTTAACGAAAGTTTCCCTTTGAAGAATGGAAATTCTGTCATAACTCATACGACAAAGACTCGTTCCACCTTCGCAACCCCTTGCAAAAATAAATAAAATTATTCAGAAATCATTGTTATTAGTTTGGCCCCTTTATGTATTTCGTGTTCCAAATAGGGTGTGGGGTCAGATGGTGGTTACCCGAGAATATCAGTCAGCCGCAACTTTGCTTCATATTTCAACAACTTTTTGAAATTTGATTTTTCCATTCTTGTTTTACGAGGACTCGAGGACTCAATGATGGGCAGCGATCCTTATGACTTGACAACAATGGGGAAACTATGGAAAATTTTCTATGCATCAACAGGATGAAGGAGATTGTGTACAACGAGAGGAATTACGATTTTGTGGAATGTAATTCTATTTTTATATTTCTACAGATTTGTAACAATCGGTTCGACGATGGGTGCGAAATGCAGCACCCCCAATTTTTTTTTCAGCACATTTCTGTCGACAGGAAATCGGAAAATGTTCAGCGTGAAGAGCGAAACGGGAAACGACTTTGTTTGACGTCACCATCGTGAACAGGACGAAAAGTCTCCCAAGTGAAATCGACTTTAAGAGGGCATTGGTATCAACGAAATTAAAACAAATTACGTTCGCTCTACTTCGTATTCGGTCTGGCGTTTTCCTGTCGATCTCGAGACGATGGGGATGTTTTTTTTTCGGTTGAAGGTAAATGGAGTTTGAAGCTTGAGTGCTGATAGCATTGGAATATGGATGCTGGCTGATACACTTATTCTCGGATTACAGAAGTATGCCAACCAAACCAACCAACCATTACCAATCGTCG